>VZRQ01006462.1:105862-204817 GCA_013397975.1 Machaerirhynchus nigripectus | reverse complement strand
GCCCAAGATCAGTTGAGGTTCAATGATGAGCCAGCTCCAAGGTGCCGCATCTCCCCCCAGGTTAGGGTGAGTACCCGCAATTGATTATATTTGGTTGGCCTATGGGCCCCCCACCCCCTTTGTCTTGAAAATGCATTTCCTCTTGTTAATATGTATGTTATCTAGAAAGTCCTCTGTAATTCGAAGCCCCACTGGTTCTCTGTTCTTTGTCTCTCCCCCCTCCTCACTCACTGGCCCCTGTACTGTCAATCTGCACCCTCCCTGCTCCCTGGCCCTTACCTGATTGGACCTTGTTGCTTTGCTCGCCCCTTGTACCTCCCCCTATATAACCCTGGAACCCTTCGCTTTTTGGGTCTTTCGCATCTGGACCCTCCCTGGAATAAATCCTTGGAATTCCATGCGAGAGGCCCCTTCCGCTCCATTGTTCCCGGTCGATGCTTTTGAGACTGCGAGCGTGTGTGTGTGTGTGCCTCCCCCGCACCGGTGGTTGGGAGTGCTCGTGGGAGTGCCCCCGTGGTCTCGCCCGTGTGCCCCGACGGGGATCGGCGACTCCGGGAGAGCCGGATCCTAACGTGGGATGCTCGGGAAAGATGCAGCGTCTTCGCCAATGACACTGCAGCAGCACAGCGTCACACAGCCTGACTCTCTTCTATGCCGCTGCTTCAGAGTCTCCCAGATGCAAATATTTATTTCTGTACCACACGGATGAATAGTAAGGAAGGGGCAGTTCTGGACATTTTTTTTCTCTCCCTACTAACTTTATAGCATAAGGTAAAAATAAAAGATTGGACTTCACTAGACAGTGAAGCCTTTCACTTCTGTGAAGGCAATGGCCTGAGATGCTATACTTAAGAGGAAAAGAAAGCCTCTGCCTTTGCAAAGTAAACTACAGTGGATTTGACAGCATTTTACACTTGCTTGCACAGCTGCAAATGAAGATGAAAAGACTTAAATTCAAATTTGAAATCGTGCTTTTTAACAAATCCAATAATACCGCAGAGGACTGATTTCCTGGCTTTATTGCAATGACATTTTTCTGACATATATTGGCTGAGTATTGTGCTTACACTTTCAATTTCATAAAACTCTTTATTAAATACTAAAAAGCTGCCAATAGCTTTTACTACAGAATAAAATGAAAACTATATTGGAATTTATTAAGTTTACTTAGTTCAGCTAGTGCTGTAAGCTGTAGAATTGTGTATTTTTATTGGAAGTATTTTATTCTTTCAACCATTTATAGGTAATGGATAGAATATATCGTAATACAGCACCTGAAAGCAGAGGTTCCTAATAGACCTACTGGTGTACTATAAAACCAGTTTGTGACTGTGCATCACTGTATGTGAGTCACATGAGAAGGGAATACTGTCCTTCCAGCTCTTTTTTTAAAATCGAAATTTAGCTTGCACTAACATTTAAATTTGAATTGCAGCAGACTCAGTTTTATTCCTGAAAGTTCATTTGATATAAAGAACTATTTCTCTTCGTTTGTTTTTAACTGTTCTACAGTAAGCTCATATAGGTTCACTGGTCTTACTTTTAAAAATAGTTTTACCAATATTCTAGGTTACTGAACAAAATCTACATCATGTTTATGAATGTAACACATAAAAAGATCTTTGAGCAGGATGCATTCATGCTTTAAACATTCAGCACCTGTTTCCAGGTACTTCCCTGTGTGAGGATAATCCTGTGGCTTACCACCAAAGTCTGTTAAATACTGCAATTTTCTCTCAATGGACTCAGGAATTTGGTTCATTTTGAGACATGAACCTAGACTCACCTTGCATACACTTTGTAAATATTCTGAGATTTCTCTATGCCTATAGAAGTCTAACAGAACATACTTGTAAATTCTCCCCAGCATAATGTGATATAAAACTAAAAATGATAGGATATGTGCCTTTCATCTTTTCTGAAGCTCTGTGAGAAGTAGTGATAGTGCAAGCTCTATAAAGATCTATTTTTCATTTGTGTACCTAGCAAATGAAGAAACCTGTAGAGTTGTAGAACAGATTTTAATGAGATCTTTCTCCATGTAATGTCATCCATAAGCATAGTGACTTTTATAGAACATGTTTCTGTTGTTCACAATGTATGTTCAGTCTGAATGAATGACCTAGAGTTAAATCGGAAATGGAGATATCAGGACCAAGAACGTAACTGCAGTGTTACCTCTAGCACAATACAATCAGCCTTTAGCCTTCCACACGCTGTTGAAAGGCTGGTTTGAATGAAAAGCCCCAGGAAAACAGACCCTCCTCTGAGGAAGTTACATGCTGCTCAAAATAATAAAGAAACAGCTGTAGTGTCAGACATTTTTCTCCAAGTCAACAGCCATTTGCAGCTAATTAAAGATAGTTTATGACATTAGGGAAAGTAGTCCCTAAAACTGTGAAAACTGTAAATGTAACATGGCTGGAGCTTCCTGGGTGAGGCCATGAAACCATTGAAGGTAGTGTCAGACAGTGATTACCTTGTTATTTCTAGTAGCATTTATTACAGCAGGTGAGAGATTTCTAGTATAAAAGGAAGTTGGTACAATAAAAGACTGTTTTGTTACACAGTTTTTTTAAAAAATACTATTTAATATGGGTTGCTGCCTCTGAATTATAACAGAAATTATCATTCTACCCAGCACAAGTAGTGGAAGAAGATTTCTGATGCAATGTCAGGTAGTTGGTTATTTATCCTTCCTAAATTCAGTTTGTACAGAGATTGGGGTCTTAGGCCTGTATGAGAAGAAAACAAATCCAGGAACATCAGAATCCATATACCAGGCAGCTGTAGTTCAGTTCTCTAGAGTTTGGCAAGTTTTCCTCGCCAATAATGAAAGGAGTATGTGAAATCTGAATTCAGCTTAGAGATTTGTTGTATCTCCTATTGACCTGCATGTCTGTCTTGATCTCACATTTCAGTCTCAAACCTCTTCTGAAAAGTATCTTTACACTTCTTTTCTAATGTGAAAAACCTTACACTGAATTTTGTGTGACAACTTCACATCTTTTTAAGGAAAAAGTAAATGGAAGGGAGGAGGATGACAGCAGCAGACAGCACTGTCAGGTTGTGTATCTTTGTTTCATTCCAGAACAAAAGGTCTATGTATCTAATAACTGCACCTTTAATATGTACAGAAAAGATTGTTTACTTACATACTAACAAGCACAACGAATATTTCAGAGTGATAGTTACTTTGAAGTGATTTGGATGATCCAGGACTGGTATTTTTATTTCTCTCTACTTCAGGAATGACTTTATTCTGATTGTATGCTAGACATGAAGAGAAGATTGACATCATATACTGTACCATTTGTGGTGTGAAATAAGGTCCTATGACTGCCTTGGTTTCTTTATCATGTAATATTTTCTTTCCTGCTTGGAGGCATTGTTGATTTTGATACATGTACAGAAGCCCATCTCCAAGGACTACAATGAAATGCTTTTACCTTACAGAACTTTCTGATGATAAATGTAAGAATAGATCTGTTAAGTATTTTTGAAACAACTTATCAGTTAAAAATTTTTATTGATGGAAATGCTGATGTTTGGTTTCCATTTTTGTATAAGGCAACATTACTGAGTGCTAGAGCATGTAAGGAAACTTAAGCAGAACTGTGGGGGCTCTGGAGCAAACATGATGGTGTACATTTACATTTACATTTACATTTACGTTTACATTTACTCTTACATTTAAGAGTCTTGAACATTATTTGACCACATTATGAAATACAGTGTTTCCTCATTTATAGTAAAATAGCTAATATAGTTAATGCTGTCAAAAAATGATAGATTTTCTTGCATCCTACAGACTCAAAAAACACAACAGAAAAGAAATCATATTAGGGAGCTATAAATTTTCATGTTTTGTTGGATCCATGGTTGTTCAGTAGGTTCATCTTCAAGAAATTACAGCAGTAAGAAATGCTTTTAGTGGCTTATCTTTCAACAGTTGTATATGGTTGGTTTTTTTTACATTCACCCCACACAGATACATTTAAATTTTTGTAAGCAGTGATATAGACACAGCAATTCATGAGAAATTGCATTTTCAGTAGTATTCATTTTGACTGTCTATCTATCTGAGTTCTCCCATCTGAACTGTTATTAGAATATTCTGTCCTTAGGAATAGTATAGGAAATCAGAGTGTTTACTATTCATGTAGCAGTTGCTGTGAGAAACAGTGATTTACTGCATATTGTGTGTGCTAGACCCACAGAATTTTCTGTAATAATTATGACAGCTATGATATCGAAAAGCAACTTTAATGCATCTGGATATAACTGCAGTGAGACAGTTACTTTGGTGTTAATTTGCTTAACTGAGTTTCTCTATGTTGTGCCTTTTTTTTTTTTTAAGATTTAAAAAAAAAAAAAAACAAGACTAAAGAAGAGAGAGGAGAAAAAACAGTATTTAGAGGTTGGAAGAATAAGTCTCCAGACTACATGCATTTTATTCTTCCTTAAGCCTTGGCATGTGAGATACAGGTTTCGACTCTTCATAATTGGAAAACACACATATTTACAACTGTGCACTGATCAAGCTGAGAGCTAAAAGGGAAAGATGCACGGTCAGGGTGTAGCTGGAGAGTCAGCAGGATGGAGGACAACAGTTCAGCAGGAGGCTCCGGGCAGAAAATTACTTTCTAGCTGCAAACATCCAAGAGGATATTGAATACCTTTTCACTGTTCAGGCTCAGCTGACCAGGTTTGACCCACACTGACTTTAGTGGTACTCAGACGGACATATTTACAGGAGAAAAGGAGCCAAAGTAAAGTCAAGAAAACCAAATAAAAGGGAGTGGGGAGTCTAAAAATACCTTTCTTTCAGTGGCTGTCCCTCCCCAGATTAGCCATCTCTCAGGTATATCGTCTCACAACAGTAAACTGAGACTTCAGCCTGATTTTGCTGGGACTTCAGGCTTTTTTTACAGGAGCTTTTAGATGTCCCTCATGTAACTGGTTAGTCTGTAGTCAGATATTCAATGGATCATGATTCCAAACTACTACAAACAAAGCATTGCTCAATGGCACTGGAACTTACAATAATAATTCTTATGTTTAATGGCCTCTGAACAAAAGTCAGTGTTCAGTTTTTATTTCAAAATGCTGTCTTTCAGCTGATTTTTTTTCTACAGTGAACATTTGTGAGTATCTATGGAGAAATCCCAAACAATCTTTAGCATTTCTTCAGTAGTGGAAGGGGAAGCAGAAACTTGTTTTTAGAGTTATCGGTAGTTTTCTGTGCTGAGGTGATACAGCTAACACTACAGAGATCCTCAAATGCACGTTAATCAAACACTCATAAAAGCGTTAATAAAAGAGGACAGAACCACCAAGTTAGAAACATGCCTGAGTTCAGGAAATAGCACAGAACTAAATATGGTACTTCCTCTAAAATAAATGACTATCACACAAAATCCCAGCAGAAAAAGTTCTCCTATGCTAATATATAAGTATATCCTGAGAGGAGGATGTATAGATATATTGCTAGATTACAGTTGGAATTTCCCAAGAATTCAAAGAGAATAGTTCTTTCTTCCCAAGATCTATCAGGAATACAGAACTTGGTCTGGTAAGCCAGTAGATCAAAGAGCACTCATGGTCTTTATATGGAAACCAATACAAGAGAAAAAAGGCCAGTCTTCACTCCCAACATTCAACTATAATGCTGGATTTCAGAGGATCTCAGAAATTCTCCCAGGAACACTGATTCTAGGACACATACATGTCACACTCCATCTGCTCTCGAAATAGTGAGCTGAGAAATAAGGACAAATAACTCTACAGCTGGGTGTTTTGAGCCAACTTTAGAAAAGGGTTAAAATAATTCACTTTAATTGTCACGTGAATGAAACTCTTAGCAGGTCCATATAACTATAAACAACAGAAAGAAAGCAGTATCAAGATGCACAGGAAGCCTGCACTCTATTCTTTTCAATAGGTAGCTAAATCACTTTCACTGTCACTTCTACCAGGTCTCTATACTTTGGAAAAAGACCAGAAGTTGATTCCTCTCTCACACAGTCTGAATATGGAAATAAAACAAAAATGAGAATTAGTTTGTGGCTCTTGGAGTAGACAGGTATCCCAGAGTAACAGACTGTGACTGCTACGAAGAATTCACCATTTCTTTACAATTGCATCTCATCATCTTTTCCAGCTCAGCTGACTTAATGAACATTGCACTGATTTCTAAGTCAATCAGAAAATAAAAAATCAAGCTAAAAGAAGCTTGCAGGCAGCCACAGGGGAAAGCAAAATAGGGGGTAGGCAGTGGGGGGAGGCAGCGAAACACCTGTGGCTCTGCTGCCTCTGTTGCTGTGCCATAGTCCAGGGAATGGATGGTAACTTACAAAAACTCTACATGCTGTCTCCATCCTTCCCAACTTCAGCATGGCAGCAGGAGTAACTGTTCCAGGCTATCTTTAGATCTCCATCCTTCGGGACCCTTTTGGGCAGCAAAATTCAGTTACGCCTACACATCAGCTGGTGGCAAAGAAAAAGAAAGGATTTTTTTTCCATGATGAAATGGTTGGATATAGTTAGTCAGAACAAAGTATCCACATTGTATTATTGTTACCAAGTAGAGCCTTCAGTGCATTTTCATTTACTAAAAGCCCTACATAGAGCAGTGACCAATTTAAGACCTCATGGGAGGTTTTTAGTATGCAGCTGTATTAACTGCAAATCCGACTTGATTTCTATTTACTTCAGACACAACCAGGAGCCCCTGACACGACTTCCGTCAAAACTGGGCAGTCTGGACCGGCTCTTGAGACAGAGAGGGCCTGACTCCTTCCAAATCTATCCTTAGAAAACACTGCAATTCACAGGTGCAGCCCATACTCAACACAGAAGACTCAGAACATATTTACAGGAGGTGCTGGAGCATATTACTCCCCAGGAAAGGGCATCCAGGACTGGCCTCAGAATTGGAAAGCAACATCAGTGTGGCAGTCAAGAGACTGCAGAAAAGCAGACCTTGTGCATAAAAGGTTGCTCCTCAGTGTAAGCAGTTTGACAGTTTTTGAAGCTGGCCTAAAAGACAGAGCAGGAGCTGTGCTACACCCTGTTAACTTGCACCTCTGTGTCCTGTGCTCTGTCCTGCGCTCCATCACACAGCACATGCTGGTCACATGACAGCAGCCCCCCGCGTTTCTCACCCAGCTGCACAGAAAAAGGCAGCATCAGCATCGACTGGGAGGCTGGGAGACACAAGGATCACCAGGAGTGATAACTGACAAGTTTTAGGGTGATTTTGTAGGGCCCATCTAAGGTACTCCTGGCACCAAAAAATGTGTTGGAATTTGGCTGGGCCGAGCCACAAGTAACCATGGGTTTCCCTCATCCCTGTTCTCAGGGATGCCTGATTCTCAGAGATTCCCAGTTACAATGCTTAGAACCATCAGACAGTGTTCAAGGAAGCCCAAGTTGCAGCAAGAGCCTCAACCTCTGCTGGGTTCACACATCTCCTCTGCACTGAAAAGACCCCCTGCTCCTGGAACTGCTTACCTTGGCTGCTTCTGTAAATGTTAATGATAGGACCTCAGTGAAATGATGCCCAAGAGAATAGAATTATCTCTGTAATCAAGTGCAATAAGTAGCACATTTATGAGCATCTTCTCTGTTCAAGAGCCCTTACCCAGCCCCCCTAGAGTGAACCAGCACTTGCCAATGGCCTTTCACACCACCACACAACTGCACAGTGCTGGTGCCACTCGATGTTCCCTGGCATCAAGGGCACTTAATCAAGGCTGTTGCATGTTCTCATTTACGCTGTGCCCCGGGCAATCTGCACCAGAGAAGAGTGGCCCAGGCAGCAAAGGCAGGAGAAGGGGAAGGGGATGGTCGATGGCAAGTTGAACATGAGTCAGCAGTGCCCTGGCAGCCAGGAGGGCCACCTGTGTCCTGGGGGACATCAGGCACAGCATCGCCAGCCGGGCAAGGGAGGGGATTGTCCCGCTCTGCTCTGCACTGGGGCGGCCTCACCTCGAGTGCTGGGGGCAGTTTTGGGTGCCATAATGTAAGAGAGATATAAAGCTATTGGAGAGTGCCCAAAGGAGGGCCATGAGGATGGTGAAGGATCTGAAGGAGAAGCTTTATGAGGAGCAGCTGAGGTCACTTGGCCTGCTCAGCCTGGAGGAGACTGAAGGGAGACCTCATTGCAGTTACAACTTCCTCGTGAGGGGAAGAGCAGGGGCAGGCACTGATCTCTCCTCTGTGGTGACAGTGACAGGACCCGAGGGAACGGCCTGAAGCTGTGCCAGAGGAGGTTTAGGTTGGATATTACATAAAGGTTCTTCACCCAGATGGTGGCTGGGCACTGGAATGGGCTCCCCAGAGAAGTGGTCACAGCGCCAAGCTTGACAGAGGCATTTCAAGAGACATTTGGACAATGCTCTGATATGGTGTATTCCTGGGGGTATCCTGTACAGGGCCAGGAGTTGGGCTTGATCATTTTGGGTCCCTTCTAACTCGGGATATTCTGTGAACAGGCACGGCTCTCTCACTGGTCACAAGGGCACACTGCTGGCTTACGGAGGCTTGTTGCCCGCCAGGTGCCTCTCCACAGAGGCGCTGCCCAGCGGGTGTCCCCGGCCTGTCCCAGCCTCCATAGCCAGGAAGCGCCGCGCAGGACCGCGGGGGTGGTGGCGCGGGGGCGCTCCGGCGCGCTGTACGGCACGGCAGCGCGGCACTGTCGCGCGGCAGCGGCGCGGNGGGGCTGGGTGTCCTGGGGAGCGGGGACCGCGGGCTTGCCTGGCTGAGCTTCCCTGCCTGTGCACGGCGTCTGGTACCCCACCGTTCACTGGGAGGGTTTAACTTCGCCATGGGTGTTAACCAGGAGGCGCAGGCTGTCTTTTCCTCACAGCGGAGCCGCGGCTGTCCAGTAATGCTGTCTCTTACTCCGTTTGCAGTGTTGCCGCGATGGAAAACAAGGGTAAAAAGAAGTTCGTGGGGAGGAGTGGAAAAGGACCTCGTGGAAAAGTGCCTCACGGGAAAAGGAAATTTAAAAAAGATAATGGTAAGAAGGTGAAGGATTGCCAGTAGAAGGCCTGACTGGTTATGGTTGTGTACTGGCATGCTTGAAGTCCTTTTTTTTTTTTTCTCTTGGTAAATTTATATCTTGAAACAACTAATTTGGCAGATAAGCAACGAGAAGTGGGTGTTGTCTACCTGGACTTCAATAAGACTTTGACAGTATCTTCTCTCCCATGAGATCCTCGCAGGTGCTGATGAACTAAGGGTTGCAAGAGCAGTTGGTGAGGTAGATTGAAAAGTGGCTGAATGGCTGGGTCCAGAGACTGGGATACTCTTTGGAGGCCACTGATTAGCAGTGGACCCCAGGAGTCAATACAAGGTCGAGTTCAACAGCTTCTTGGAGGATCTGGACGATGGGGCAAAGAGCAGCATCTTCAGATTTACAGCTGGCACAGAACTGCTGGGAGTGTTAGATGCACCAGAGGGCCGTGCTGCCCTTCAGGGGGAGGTCAGCAGGTGGGACGATTGGGCTGGCAGAAGCCTGGTGAAGTTCATCAAGGAGCGAAGGGCAAAGTCCTGCAGCTTGAGGGGAGCAGCTCCATGCACTGGAAAACAGTGGGGAAAGCCCGGAAGCTCCTGGTGATCAGAGCTGAACATGAACCAGCAATGTGCTGTGGTGGCTAATTGGATCCTGGGCTGCATTAGGAGGAGTGCTGCCAGCAGACTGAGGGCTGTGACCCTTGTCCTCTCCTCAGCCCTGCTGAGGCTTCACCTCAAGTGCTGTGTCCCAGCTCTGGCTCTTCAGTGCAGTAGAGATACGGACATACTGGAGAGAGCCCAGTGAAGGGCTGCAAAGATGATGAAGGAACCAGGACATCTCTTCTAGTGAGAAAGGCTGAGACATCTGGGGCAGTTCAGCCTGAAGAGGGCAAGACTGAGGGGGATCTTCTCAATGTATACAGGTATCTGAAGGGAGGATTCAAAGGCAGACCCAGACTCTTCCCAGTAGTGCCCAGTGACAGGACCAGAGAACAGCGGGCACAAACTAAAACACAGGAGATTCCTTCTCAACATCAGGAAAAACTTCTTTGCTCAGAGTGACTGTGCATGGGCACAGGTTGCCCAGGGAGATGGTGGAGTTTAGTTTACCACACTGGACATAGTCAAAAGCTACCCAGACATGGTCGTGGGCAACCAGCTCTGCGTGGCCCTGTGTGAGCAGGAGGGTTGGACCAGATGACTTCAAGAGGTGCCTTCTGACCAGAGCTATTCTATGACTTTGTCTTGTATTCAAAACTGTACTGACTGTATGAGCCACTGACTTGAAATGCTTTAAACAGGTTGCATTGCAAGCCCTTCAACTCTCTTTGATTCACCTGAAATATTCTCAGTTAAAAATTTGAAGTTGATAACCTTTTGATTCTAGACTTGCCATTCCCACATTAAGGAAAAATTCTTTGGGAGGTGAAGCTAGGTTGGAATTTGCTGTGGGTTAGGAATGAGAAGATGCCTTTCACTGCTTGCTGTCTTAGCAAGTTGATGTTGAAACAGCTCTGATCATAAACTGTGAAAAGATGACTTGGGGATTGATGACTGATGTCAGGGATGGTGAAAATCTTAATATAGAATAATCCTTTTTATGCCTGAGCTGTTACACTGCTGCCCAGAAAATAATGCATGGGCAAAACTTCCTTAGAGAAGACTTACACACCCAGGGGCTACAGTGAAAACACCAGCTTTGAGAAGCCTATGAGAATTTTTGTTAAATATAGAATTGTTATTACAAAATAGATGAATTCTTGTTACAGTAATTTTTATTTTTTTTTTAAAATTTTGAAGCAACGATAGCTGTGTGATAGCATGTTAATTCTGTTATGTTGGTTAATAGATTCAGGTCCACCGAAGAAAGTCTTTAACAAAGGAGATGAGGAGGGAAAGCCTAAATTCATTTCCAGGAAATTTGTTAAAGGACAGCTAAGACCTGGAAAAGCTACGGTCAAACAATTCAAGAATAAACAGCAACCAGAAAAGTTTGCAAAGAAGAGAAAACTCCAGGATGGTGAAGAGGGAGGTGAGCAGATTTTTGAGCCTGGGTATCTATGGAAACCAGGTTTTGGGAAACACGTTGTTCATCTAGATCTTCCTCTTTCCCTCTGCCTTTCCAAATTGGCTGAGTAACTCCACGTTTACTTCCTGTTTAATCTTTGCTGTGGGAAGAATTCACTTGACTAAGCTGGAGGCTGAAGTAATGAAAATCAGCAGTTTGGAATTTTCTTCGAAGTCAAAAGTAAAGACACAGTAGCAAATTTAAAAATTGTCATACCATACTAAAGATCTGTTTATTTTAATGGCAGTATTAAATGTTTAATAACTGGCAATTTTAACACGTGATTTGAAAACACTGAGCTTTTTATAGTGTGCTTTGGACTAAAAATACTTGCTATAAACTTTTGAGTAGAAATTAATGAAACAAAGTTGTTTATACTTTACATTATTTCATTTCTGTGGTCCAGATTATCTGGTCACATCCTTTAAGAAAAAAAATAGCCTCATGGGTGTTAACACTGCTTTTATGCTTTACAACTTTTTTTTCTTCTGTTTATACAGAAAGCCTAAATAGTTGTCTGGTTTTATCATGTTTAAATGGATTTGTTTTTCAAAATAATTTCTTCTGCATGAGATCATCTTGTCCCTTCGTCTCCTGTAAAGCAAAGCTCTAGTGGGACAGTTAATCAGTACTGTAAAAAAAGAAGTGAAATCTTAAGTGAGAGGTTCTGAAGTTCTGCAGAAATAATGTCATTTGTTTGAAGGACAGTCGATTATGTTGAGTATTTTATTGTCGCTGTTCTTGAATGTTTGCAGAATGGCTTCACATGAAATATGCACTAGATGTCTGAAAATCTAGTAACAGTAGAATGTTCTTATTAGGCTGCTTCAAAAAAAAGGAAACCCACAGCAAACCTTTAAATGTTGTTCATAAGAGTAAACGAAGGCCTCTGTGTGTTGCACTGCTCTCAAAGCATTTTTCTTGTCACTGTTGCTTTAGGAGAGTGATACAAAAAATCAATAATATGCTTTGTAGAAGGGAAAGCATGGGTTTTTGAATGGGTAAAACAGTTAAGTACATGCTGCTAAATACCAATAAGTGGTGCTTTAAGCTCTAAAATTTTAAGGCTGTGTCTTTAATGCATAATTTGTGGCCCTTTTAAAATGTTATTTTGCCCCAGTTCGTTGTGTGGCAGTGTACAGTGATTGTATAGTGAAATCCCATCCTTAAGGAATTTGACTGAGTAAAAAGATTCGGCATGTAAAAAGGTTTTAATTTTTTCCGTTTTTGAGTTTTCAGATATGTATCTTTGAGTTAGGGTTCTCCTTTGAGAAAGGGAAAAGGTATGCATGAATTAAGGGTGAACTAAAAAGGGAGAATTATCGGGGCAGACATAGGCTGCTAAGTATATCTTCACTCAATTTTCAAGCTATTAACAGATTTGTGATGCATCCTCTGACAGCTTTAAGGAAAATTCACTGTTTGCCTTGTTCTTCCAGTAGTCTAGAAGTGGTGATTGCTAGCTTAGCATACTTACTCAATATTTATTGTTTCATGTTAGCTAGCTGGATAACTGCAGGCAAAGGTCCTGAATCGTTAGCAATTCAAGTCATAGAACTGCCACAGTTTACACTGGTAAAGAATTCTATTGCTGCTCTTTTACTGACTTTAGAAAATGTATTTATTTTTGTCCTAAGGCTCAGATTCTAAGAAGCTGAAGAGGAGCGACTTCAAAAAACAAAGGAAAGAGTTAAAGCAAACCAGACAAATTAATGATAAAAGTAATTATGACATAATTGTAAAATCAAAACAAATTTGGGAAAGTGTGAGAAGGTAATGATTTTTTTTTCTTCCACTCTATTGACTTCTAGTCATAAATTGCCAGAATACTCTTTCTCGTCTTGTAATTATATAAAACTGTATTTCCAAACTGAATCTCTTTGGGTGAACAGTAACATTCCATGCAATTTTGTAGGCAGTTCAAACAGAGTATGGGGACCCACTGTCCTAGGAATGTCTGGATTGAACTTATATTTTAGGCTAAAATTTGTAAATTTGAGAGTAAATGCTTAAGAAGTTCCCCTTTTTTTTTTGAACGCTGAAATAGAGAGCGTGTGCTGATTCAGCGTGATCCTGCAGTATGATTGCTGCATGAGTTTTTTGTGAAGGTTCATTGTCTCTCTCTGAGGGTGTAATTCTAGAACTGGTGCCCCATGACAGCAAGAAAAGTTAATTTTGCTTTTTCTAAGTGTTTGTGCTTTGCACGCTTATGGAACTTTGGATCTGTAAGCAACTCTGACTGCAACTTTAAGTTTCTGTTCCAAAAAATATTGTTACTCAAGAAAAGAATAAAGTTAAAGTGTGGAATTCTGGTTTGATTTCCAGGAACTGAAATAGCTTAATTACATCCCTATACTGGGTTAATGAATGACAGTGTAAATTGAATTGGCAGAAGCCAACCTGCTTCTATTTTGTACTGTCTTGCTTCTTAATTTATAGATCTAAGTGAATCATACTACAAATAAGCTGCTTCCTCAATTAAAATTGTTTCACTAGGTTTTTTTTGCTTGTAGGAAGAAATGTGATAAGGAGAAACGAGAAAAGCTCATGAATGAACTACAGAAGCTTCTTCATGGGAAAATTAAAAATGTAAGAAAAACTAATGGCATAGTGCACAAATTCACAGAATCTTCTGTAAAGAATGGTGAAACTATGAGTAAATAGAAGAAAAACAGGGCTGAAACACTGCATTTGGCACCTGTTTTTAGGACCATAGTCCTGGGATGCTTTGTCTGTCAGCTGGCTGTTGTAAAAGGCTGCCAAGCAGCTTTAGTCCAGTGACATTTGATGTTTGCTGGGCTTCACGAACTCAGAGGTTTGATTAGTTACAACTGTTGCTTTGCAGTTTTCTAGGGAAGTTAGTGTCCTGATGCTTAACCATACTAAACAGTCTTTCTGCTTTATTCTTGAAATGTATAAATTTGCAGTGAAGAACATGTTGAATTTTTGGTATTCCATGCTGAAGTGGAACTGTATCATCACACTTACTCTAAAATTGCAAGGAAGAGGGAAAAAATTGAGATAACCATCTAACGGTTTAATTTCAGTATGAAAAATCTCAGTGCATGTCCTTAATTGTCAGCAGCTGCAAGTGTTGTCTGTATTTTCTTTGATAGAGTACTTGTAAAGGGATAAAAACCTGTCAGTCTTGGTTTGTTATAAACAGGTACCTGCTTTTCTAGTTTTATGATTGGCATTACACGTGGCATGAAACTATACCAGAGAACACATACATTGAAATAATTATGGTGCATACTGCCTTTTGAATGGCCTAGAGTAGCGAAATATCTCTCTCCTTTAGCTGGCGTTTGCACATGATTCAACTCGAGTGATCCAGTGCTTTATTCAGTATGGTAATGAGAAGCAAAGGCAAGAGACATTTGAAGAACTGAAAGGTACTTTCATTTTACTTTTATGGTTCTGTATTGTTGTTAGGATGCGTTTAAACAAGCCGTATTGTTTTCTCTTGAATATTTTTACATTTTTTTCTGAACTGATGCATCATTTCTAGTGAACTCTTCAAACTTTTTAAAATAGTGACATGATGTTGTTTTGTAGAGTTAATGTAGTAAAAAATAAACCAGCTGAATGCTTCTCCCTTTTTCTAGATAGCCTAGTAGAGTTGAGCAAGTCAAAATATTCCAGAAATATTGTGAAGAAGTTTCTTATGTATGGGTGAGTATCAAGTGAGTTTGCTCATCAGTGTTGTGTTGTTTCATTTCCAGTGTGACTGCTGCTTCTTAATCTATAGTGGATCAATCATGAATAAAAAGTATGTTTCTGGAAGCATCTTTATAATATTACAGAGTTAAGGCAGGGGAGTACTAACAGTATTTTTTCCTTGAGCAAGATGTAAACCTAATGCTGTACATGTCAATGAAAACAGGATTAAAAAAAGGTCAGATGTATGCTCAGAGTTGATCTTTGCTGTATATAAAAACTGGGTTTTAAACATTTTCTTTCCTAAGTGTTTCGGGATGGCATTCTTTATTCTCTAGAGTTTATCCATTGTTTTCTTTCCCTCGAAATGCCTTATAATTTCTCTAGATTCCTGGCTTTCTTTACATGCTTTCCTACGTGCTGTAATCCAGATTCACAGATTCCATGGTTTCTATGAGAAAACTTACTACCTAAATGTGCTTCTAAAAATAAAACTATCAGTAGGTAACCTTCGCTCTGTAGATTTTAACTCTTGCTTTTTGTATTTCCCTGTAAAACAGAACAAAAGCACAAGTTGCAGAAATAATAAAAAGTTTTAAAGGCCATGTGAAAAAAATGCTCCGTCATGCCGAAGCATCTGCTGTAGTGGAATATGCATATAATGACAAAGCCATTCTGGAGCAGAGGAATATGCTGACAGAAGAACTATATGGGAACACTTTCCAGGTTTACAAGGTGGTATTTCAATACTTTGTAGTGAGATAGTTTAGCCCCTAAGGTATTGTGTTAGTAATGCCTTACCTATCTTACCTACTATTTCTTTTGATTACATTTTTTTCTGTCAGCTGTCCAAAGGTAGTCTAGTTTAGCATGTTTAAATGTAATGATTACTTGCACTTTTCTAGTTCAGATGGAATTGTCGTGATTTTTTTTACTTTGAACTATGTAAAATATACTATGTTCATGTATGAGCTCACTCTGCTCATCAAAGACAGTTTGTTACTACATAGTTTCAGTTCTCCTAGTGTCTAGGCTGAAGTGATACTTGCTGAGGTAAGACTTAGGCATAATTCTTCATTAATACTGTAGATGACTGTTGTGTCAGAACTGCCTTATGTCTCCTGAGAACTGAGTGTAGGCAGAATTGGCCTGTATCCACATACAGTGTTCCATTTAGGCTTAATTTTTCTCTTTGTTTTCTTTTCTTGTGGAGACTGTAGGACTTGAGTCCAAACTCCATTGAAACCACTTAGATGTAGATCCTCACCAGGCAGTTGGAACCTTCTTAAAAAGTACAAGCTCCATTCTTTGGAATTCTCTTCTTAATTTTTGCTGACTTGGAAAGTTGGTATCCGTTGGAGTTAGGTATTTTGCTACAAAGTACAGAACTGTTGTACAAAATTACTAACTCCACTTGAATGACTTTTTCACCTGTTGTGCAACACAGCATACGTATACCCGAGATTTCTGTTGAATTTGTCTTAAGAAATAATTACCTCATTTCTGAACCTGTATTTTCTTAACAGGTTATTATAAGTTTTAGTTAGGTATTTTGCAACACTGAGTAGTAGAGAGGCATGTTTGTTGTGACTGTGGGCTGTAATTTTTACTGAGAGTCAAACAGCCCGTGAAACCAAGTGCAATGTTGGCTTCCATCATTCTGGTATTTTTGGCATAGGTGCTTTAAGTAGCCATACATTTTGGTGCAAAACAGACTCAACACAACGTAGGTTTATAAAAAACTGCAATGTAGTCTTTGAAAAGTAGCGGGGATCATTTAAAAAATGCTACTTCTAATTGTCAATCTAGTCAGATTTTCTTCTAGTAACAGATTATTTAAAAAGAGTTACCAGTATAATTCTTGTGTTAAGTTACCAGGAAGTGCTTCTGTATGTAAGTTATATGGTATCTATTCCTCCTCTCTGCTGTTCCTGAACTGGAATTTCCTGGGTCTTTGTTAATTTCTCATTTCATTGACTTGTTGTGTTGCTCTCTGATGTATGCATAAAGCAGGGTTTCTCTTAGCTCAGGAGCACCTTAACACAGTGCCAATTTTGTGTATTTTGCCTTGTATCTGACAGTGGCATGAAGAGCTGATACAACTGGCAAAAGCAGCTCAGTCCATAGAAATGGTTTTTGTTTGTTAATGAGGAATATTTAATTCGTAGAAACTTAAGTTTACAGCTTCTGACTTACTCAAAAAAGCTAGCTTTTTATATTTAAAATTGTGAAAATGGTTAGTTTTGCAGAAAATTAATTTTTTTTAATATTCATGAAATTTGATTGAGAAAGGTCTAAGCATTATAATTTTCTATGTGCTCTGACACTTACTGGTACAATTAAACCTCTGATTGTGCATTCATTTCAGACACCGGCTGTCCCAACGCTGGATAAAGTGCTAGCAGCTCAACCTGAAAAGAGAGAGGCCATCTTAGATGAAATGAAGCAGATTCTTACACCAATGGCACAAAAGTAAGGACGAAAGTTGGTTGAAGGTGTGACAATCTAGCACAAACCAGTTTGTTTCTGACACACAAACAATGGCACTGGTGTTCTTGTAAGTTCAGATGACAGTGATACTGATACTCTTTTAAGCTGTAACATTGCTGTGCTGAATAGTATATGGTTTTGTCCCAGGTGTCATAATGAATATGTTATCTTAATTTTGAATTCCACTTCTGTGAATTAAAGTGTCCTCTGCCTCAGACAATTGGTAGAAATGTTGCACTTATTCCATATGCATGAATTTCCGTAATGCATTATTAGATATGCTTCTCCAGTGGTCTTTATGAGAAAATAGGTTCTGTAATTTGGTAGAATCTTTCATGTGTTCTAAATGTTAAACATCTAATCCAAAATGACCTTGTGTTTTCACTCACCATGCTGCCTAGCGTTTTAAAATACAAATTACATATTGCTAGCATATGTTAAAATGATTGTTTGTGGGGAACTTGTTGATTATTTTCATCTATCCAAATACAGAGAGGCGGTCATAAAGCACTCACTGGTACATAAAGTATTTTTGGACTTTTTCACTTACGCTCTTCCAAAACAAAGATCTGTAAGTATCTTCATTTTGCTTTTTGTCTTCTTTTGCCTTTCAGTGGAATGTTTTTAATCTTCTTATGAAAGTGTTGTAAGTTAACTAGACAAAAATACACATCTTTCACTGATAGAGTTCTATACATCTGGTGATTCTAGACAGATGACTGGAGAGTAGTGTTGTGTGGAGATTTATAGTCACAGTGAACTTTCACAATAGTGTTTGTGATACTTGAATTTTTAAAAAAAAATTAGATGACTTTAATGTTTCCTCTCTTCATGTCAATGATCCTTCTTAGTAGCTGGGGAGTAATTAAAGTGAGGACCATTGCTTGCAGTAGTTTCGCTTTCCGCTGTGTAGTTTCTTAATGACTTGCAGTGATTGTTCAAAAATCTCTTGACCAAAATACAGTGAGATTCACCCTTCTGTCAGCAACCTAAACTTTGTCTGCTATGTATGTATTAAATTTCAGGTTTAAGAGGTCTTGTATTTAGGCCTAAATCCATCTGTGTGATGTGATGTGGTTTAAGCTGGTATCCTGTTGGACTTCACCTGTCTTCAAGGTGTGTCCATCAGTCTCACCCTGGTTCTGCAGCTCAGAACCATCTCACTTCAAGTCAAGCAGAGCCTTCTAAACTTGGTGTCTCTTACCTCTTTCTGCAAGATCAGACTCCTGAATACTTCTTTGTTAGTTAGTAAACCCAGAGCTAAGGGTAGGGAAGTGAACTATTCTGAGTCCAAATCTTCAGAGTCCAGAACATTCCTGTGCATGGTTTCACGTAATGCTATGTCTGAGAATGCTTTTGGATTTGTGGGCTTGTGTGAATCGAGGGAGTAAGGGCGTATCTCCTTGCTTGGCTTTCTGTGCAAATGTGGTAATATATGGACATGCTCTTTGGGGTTTGGAAACCCCTTTGGCAGACCTGTTCCTGTTTACACCTAGTGACACCAGTTGTATTGTGACTGAGCAGTTTGCAGATAATTGGTAAAAGGCTTGGAGCCTTTGGCTAGAGAGCAAGAAGAACTAGGGATAGAAAGAGGGATAGGTGGGAGCTGTACCTCGAGGAAATCTATTGGCTAGTAACAGAAGCAGTATCAAGTAACCTGAGAGAGGGTTGTTTGATTTCGTTTGGTTTTTCTTCTTTGGCTGATGGTATTGTCAGATGGCTTCAGAAAACCTCTTTCCTTTGCTATGAAGACACAACTTCTGGCTAGGTCTTGTAATATCTGATTTATAACATAACTTGGTGCTTAAATGACTTTTTAGTTCTTACTTTCTGGCTAGTACTCTCTATGTATGAATATGCATTGCCTTCAAAGATTTCTTCTGAGCACCCTTTCTTGAATTTTTTGTAGTAGGACAGCTGACAAGCTTCAATACAGTTGTGATTTCATGGTGTCATTCTGATGAACTTTGTAGTTATAAAGAGAGAAAGCTTGTGTAATTTACAGTCTTTTGGAGTCCTCTTGAGGCAGTTTTTCATAGGTCGAGGAAATGAGAGTGGTTCTGTAGAGCCAGTGATGTAATATGGTGTGGGCAGACAAAAAAAATCCTTTCAGACCCTCGCCCACCTGTCTTGAGATCCTCGAGCCTTTTCTTTCATCTTTTTGCTTTATCACCTTTTCTTCCCCAGGAAATGATAGAAGCTATCAGAGAGGCAGTCATCTACCTGGCACACACTCACGATGGAGCCCGAGTTGCAATGCACTGTTTATGGCATGGCACTCCCAAGGTACTGTTTGGTTTCCCTTTACTTAGTCCTCTCTGACTGCCCACAGGCTCCTTCTGCTTGTGTGCATTTTCGTGCAATTAACAATTTGAGACCAAGGTTGAAAACTGGCCCGTCTTGATCTGCTGACAAACTTAAGCAGTGTTTTTTTGTGAATCAAGTGCTTTCATAGAACTTTTATAGCGGAAGCATCGCATTTTATTTTTAGCAGATGTTTTGTCAGTGACACATAGAGTCACTTTTCCATTGTAAGGCTATTGGCATTTCATTTGTCCCATAGATTTCTTAATACAAGTGAAATTGGCAGTAGGGAGAGGACAGTAAAGAAGTGGTAATGTGAAACCATGTTTGGCTTTGGAATGGCAAGACTTATAAAATGTTACATGAAGTGTGTTTTAGTTTGATCTGCTGATACAGTATCCAGAAGTACTTTAAGTGTAGTGTATGTTAGCACCTCTTGTAAATATTGTAATGCCTCCTATGTTTTTCTGTATTAAAAAATTTTTAAAAAGACAACTTATTAAAATAGTCTGCCTGTTAAAGAATGCAGACAAAAAGTTAAATTCCTAGGATCTAGGCATAGTAATGGATATAAAGAAGACTGAGCAGTGATTCAAAGAACCAGAAGTACAGGGAGAGAACTTTCTGACAAAATACTTTCTGACAAAGAACTCTCTGACAAAGTACTACAAAATGCAAAATAATCCTATTTTAAAAAATTGGAGTTTAAAACAAGCTAGAGTTTCAGGTCCTGTTGAATACATTTCTTTCCAAATGAAGAGATGAAATACATTCTTGTCCATAGTTAATGGACGAAGTATGAGTGAACATATGTGGTGGTTTGAGGTTTTTTGTTGTTGGGTTTCTTTCCAAGTTTTTTTGACATCTCCCATTGGTGGTCTGGACCTGTAAATCCACAGGATCTTCATGGAATCAAGTCACAGTTCAGGTTTAACTTTTCACACTGGTTCTAGGCATAGACTAATAGAGTGAGTGCGAGTCTTTGGTAGATAGCCTTTGCTTTAGAAAAGGAAGTTGAAAGGTAGAAAGCAAATTGAAGGATATCTTTTTGAAAGGTGTAAATAGCAGTTTAGTTACTCAGAATATTCTAGGCTCATTTGAGTTTCCTGTTTCCTTTTCAATAGGACAGAAAAGTCATTGTGAAAACTATGAAGACGTATATTGAAAAAATAGCAACGGTGAGTGTTCATTAACCATTTATTTCATGGTCTCTGAAGCAAGTGATTTGGTAGAGGCTAGTGTGAATATTCTTTGGTAATGGGAACAACTTTAAAATCTTAATAAAACTAGTCTTGAAATAGTGATAATGTATTAAATAATATAAAATAATTGAACTGTATGGTATATTTAGAGACATGCTAAGAAGCTTCATTGTGGGCACTACATGTAGTACTATGCTTTGTTAAAGTGGCTGAGTTCATTATTATTCCTTGGTTTTCTCTCTACTTTTCCTTTTGTTGGTCCCAACTTTATATTGCATCTTCATATGGCTCATTGGTTAATTCTCCTTGGTTGGGAGTAAAGCAGCCTATATAAAGAAGAGGAAGAAAAATCATGATGTGTTGGAGATGTCATTGGAAAGGCTCTTTGAATATGTGTATCTCTTAAAAGATGCTCAATATTTTTTTCAAGTCAGGGAGCTTCAAAATAAATTCATGTTGGAGCAGCATACAATGGAAGAAATCTGTTTTATTTTTTAATGAATAACATATGTGTTTGGAGACTGCAGCACCAGCAAAGTAACAGTTGCAACCAGATTTCATGGAGTTGGCCAAAACTGCAGCTGTAAAGAAGAGCTTTTTAAAGTTCCCTTCCTGTTGTATTTGCTAATAGTTATTGTGGTCTCAATCAGTGGCCTTCAAGCGTTTTTGATCCTAGGCATGCATCCCCAATATATATAGTTATGTATAAATTACATACCTTTACTCCTGTAATAAGGTTTATTAATGGTGCCAAAAATATTTTCTTTCTGCACCACAGTGGATTGTCTTGTGCAACCCACTTTGAGGGCAACTGGTCTAGGTAATGTTTCTCTCCATAATTTTCTAGTACTAGAATTAATGAGTTGTTCCATTTTATAAATTAAATGTTATATGGAAATATGAGATAGATATATATATATATATAACAGCTGACACAACGCTGGAGCACAGAAGATCTGGCTTCACTTTGATGTAGAACCTCACTGACATACAAGTGAATTTGGTTGTGCCCTTGAGTGTGCTGGAGACTTGATCACCATCAATGCAGTAGAGGGTATGGCTCAGTGGGGAGATACGATCTCCAGAAACATTGTATGTGACTTAGTTCAGTTTTAAGCAAATCTACAATAGAAATGAAGTCTGTATGTAATATTCCTGTAGGGAAAATACTATGATTTCGAATGTTGATAATACAGTATGATTAGGTTAATAGCTTGAAAATGATAAAGCAGTATGTCCACTTGGAATGGAAGATGTACCTTTGTTTTAACAACATATTTCTCTTTACAAGCCTTGGTTTTAGAGAGAACCTAGATGTTGGACTTCTCTCATTCTGTCACAGTAGTCAGAATTTGCTTGTGCTTCATGTTGCATTAGGTTTGAGATAAATCCTCAGAAATACTGATTCTAAGTAAATTACAATATTCATAAAACTTGATTGCATGCAGTTTCTGATGTTTCATCTTTGCAGGGTGAATTTTCTCATCTGGTTTTGCTGGCAGCATTTGATTGCATTGATGACACTAAACTTGTGAAGCAGTTAATTATATCAGTAAGTAATTGAATTTTTCCTAAAATAGTATATCAAATAGTGTCAGTGTGTTTGTCAGTGTATAGGAGGATGAAACTAGGAGTCCATCTGCTTTTTTAGACTATTTGAATACTTACCATCTTTTCCGTTTCATTATATTTATGTATCATGATTAGTTTTTTCTTTTCATAGCAGACCTCAGCACTTTCATATGTTGTTTTAATTATTTATTTGTATTAGTTTTTAAGCTAGGTTCAGTGCTTGCTGAAATTTTCCCTTTTAGTACATGTTCATTCTGGATAGTGGGTGACTGGAGTCTCTTTAAAGTCGATGTCTTTTATCATAGAAGTTTGAGCTCTACTAGTATTTCACGAGAGGAAATTGATGGAAAACTTCAGAATGATGATGGTACCTTACTGATTTTACTAGCAAAAATAGTAATCTGCATCCTGTAAGCAGACAAACATTGATGTACGTGTTGTAATCTGCTTGCAGTAGTACTCATGCTATAGCTGTAAGGGCTGACTGGTTTAGTGGAAGTGGCAGGGAGATAAAGTGAGGCAAATGTTCTGCATGTGGAGAAGGAATGTGAGGAGAAAGTGGTTCTGATGAGGCTTGTTTTGAAAAATGGGAACAATTCTTCCCTTGAGCAGCTTTGTATGGGGAGCAGTTTGGATTTTGTACCCTAGCATGAAGATTTGGCCCGTAGACTGTGCCTCTCTAATGGGTCTGGAGAGATGAAAGCATCTTCATGTGGAGGTGGCTTTTGTTCTTCAAGTATTTCAGCTGTGATTGCAGCTGGGTTTGGTTCCCAGAGCCCTGTCTGGAATGTAACAACTGGGAAAGGTCTAAGGAAATAAGTTCTGACATATCTGAGCTGTCCTAGTTTGAGATATTTCAGCTGTTCCTGTACTGTGTAACAAGCACTCTGCTTTCTGGAGAGTTCATTTGTTCAGATACTATGTCTTTAGCTAAGCTTCCAAAATGTCACTTAATTACAGAATCATCTGAGGTCAAGAATTAATCCATCATCAAAGATAATGGGATGTTTACTGTTAGGTCATGCTACCACATCAATCTGGACAGAAAAAGGATAACGCGAAATGGCCTTCATACATACACAGTTGGCCCATCAGGGTTTATGTGAGATTGAGAATGGGGAAAGGATGGCAGGAAAAGGAAAACTAAAATCTTAGGGTCAAAACCAGCTCTTCAGATAGTGAGTGAACACTAGTAAATGAGAGGTGGGGGTGTCTTAAGATCAAGCACTGAAGCATATTCTGTAGAGGAAACCAATCTTTAAAATTATCTCAAAGAGCAGTTAGACTTCTGAAATACCTTACAGAGATTATCATTCTGGCCATAAAAAAATTTAGCTTTAGGAGAGTAAAAAAACTAGTGAGACTGGAGGGGGAGAAAAAGCAAGGGGGTTTTTGTATTTTTGTTGTTTTGGTGGGCTTTTGTTGGTTTGGGGTTGTTTGTGGTTTCGGTTTTTTTTTTTTTTTGTAATACATTAAAATTCATCATTTATGTGGGTTGGCAATATGGCTGAGAATTTGTAGGCAAAGGAAGGTTTTAAGCTCTTTAAATCAGCTTGAGGAAGGCCTCTTCTTCTCATCATCTACCAGGTCCATGGAATCTTAATCCTGGACGAAAGTATGTGTGTGGTACTTTGAACTTTCATATGTGATTGGAACTGTACATTGAGTGCTTGGCGTGTATAAGGATTCAGGCAGATTTTAGCACAAAATCCCTCTCTTTCATGAGGACTCCGAAAAAATGGGGACATTACCAACAAGAGATAGCATGCCTGTCATTTAGAGTTTCTCCTGGTACTTTTTCACAGCTCTAAGACTGACACTGACCAAGAGCTGTTATTTCATTAATGTTTTGTTGCGGTCCATTTACTCTCACAGGAAATAAAGGCTTCTTTGCCTGATATAATAAACAACAAATATGGAAAGAAGGTCTTGTTGTACTTGCTAAGTCCTAGAGATCCTGCACATTTTGTTCCAGAAATCATCACACTTCTGCAACAAGGAGATGGAAATGCCTATAGGTAACTCAGATATGAAGGTTAAATTGTTTTTCTTAAGAGTCCAGAAGAATTCATGAAACTTTTCTGTCATGATTTAATTTCAACTTTCCTTCATAATAAATCTAAGTAATGTAACAAATACATATAAATAATACATAAGCATTATTAGATACGTTAGTCTGTCCTTATTTTTGTCTTGGGTTTTTTTGTAAAATTTCTTATATACGGATTGATAACCAGCAATGCACTGGAGATCAGCAGTTTAACCCTTTTGTAAAGGGCAAATGTGATACATTCTGTGTGTAAGCTCATGTATCAAATTTAGTGTAGAAGAAAATTTGAAATATGCATTACTGATGCTTCAGGTAGCATAAAATTATATCTCGAAATCTAGCAATAAAAATGGAAATTGTTAATTTGATTTCAGGCTCTGGTATTGACATTGATGCTTATCAGCTTTTGAATAAGGAGCAATTGTAGATGACTAGTAAGCTGTGTAGAAAATGTATCTCCATAGCTGAGATAGCAAATTGAAAAGAAATGGTAAATGTCACTAACAAGAAAAAGCTCTATGAGGTTTTGAGGCAGTCAGCTTTAAACACTTTCTCAGTCCATGTGTTCTTAAATTCTGTGTCCAATATGCATTTAATTGTACATGAAACAGAGGGAACAATAATGCCTGTATTTTAATCTAGCAGTAATTTGTATGTCTCAAATAGCACAGACATTCTGAAATTTCTTGTTACTTGATGTACATACGGTACAAATATTCTGAGTAATGTGCTGCCTCTTTCATCAGTAAGAAGAATTCTGAACTCCGTCGCCACGAACTTCTGGAAGCCATTTCCTCACCTTTGCTAGAATATTTGCAGGAACATACCCAAGAAGTAGTGACAGACAAAGCTACCTTTGTCTTGGTTGCTGATATTTTAAGAACAGCTCTTGGTGACATCCAGCCTGCACTAGATGCAATTGCTAATTTAGCAGCAGAAGAGCTGGTTCCAGGGGGCCGTGATGGACAGGTAATATACAGAAGACGATGTGCTGAGATCTTGCAGATCCTCCATATTACTAAAATGAAGTCTGGTCTTGTTTTCCTTTGTGTAAGACGTTAGTGTACTGCCCTGATAGCACTGGTACATTAAATGTGATCCTGTTTTCTGATTTGTTGGTTTCATAGTTTATTATCAGTGCATCTGGAGTGATGGTGGCTTGAGCCAGCATTTCATACGAGTTGTAGGGCAAGGTGCTTAAAGAACTGCTTTAAACACTTAGTGGAAAGGTAGCTGACAAGCATGCTACACAGTCTCTCTTTTAATGTTATCACTGTGCAGTCAAGCACTTAGCAAAGTTTTATAGGTCATTTGACTGTTTACCCTGAGAGGGACGGGATCTCTTACGTTTCAGGTGTGCGTATCTCCATGCAAGGAAAGATCCTAGATAAGAGCTGTTTGTCTTCACAGTATGACCTTCTCTTCAAAGAGTGTGCCTCCCCTACTTTGTTACGCTCATCAGATATGTGTCCGTGGACTAGGAAAGAAAAAAATACAATGTACGCTGTATTTAAGATAGATATCCTCCAGATTTCCATAGTTGTGGTGTTTTAGCTCTGTATTTCCTCTTCTTTGATACATGTTTTATGAAATTTTACGTGAAATACATGGGTTTTCTGTGGCTTTCTGTGAACCATACTGTAGCGAATTTTCAAGTATGGAAATGTGAAAGGTCTGGAAGTTCTGGCAGAGGACGTTAGACCAGGAGATTCTGCTTATTTAGAATGAAGTCCTTGGAAGGGTGGATGAAATGTTCGTTGATACAGTTTATATTACGAGAAGTTAAGTGTTACAGGGAAGATGGTAAAAGTTAAACTGGTCAATTTGAATGAGTAGCCAGAAACTTGCATCAAACTTGTTGGTATTTGCATAGGTTATGACTCAGTGTATCAGTGTGATGGCAGAGTGAATAAATCAAGCAGAAATATTTATGGTCAGACATGTAACTGCATTTTGAAACAACATCACTAAATAATTTTGTTTTGGTTTGTCTATTCCCCTTAAAGCTTCACATTGCAGAACATCCAGCAGGCCATCTAGTTTTGAAATGGTTAATAGAGCAAGATGAAAAAATGAGAGAGAGTGGAAAAGAAGGTATGTTGGAAATACAGCTTTTTTTGATCAGATTGACTTCAGAGTAATTTGGTATCTGACCTCAAATAAGATTGTTGCATTTGTTTCCTTGGGTATACTAGGATATGGAAAATTTAACATTATTGTTTCTATCTTTCTGCTGTTGTGAGCTGCTATACAAACAGAATGCCAAGGATATGTTTGCTTTTTTTGCAATGCAAGCAGTGGTTGGGGTTTTTTTTCAGGGCTTTAATGTGTATTTGGGACGGAGTTCATTTCCGTGGTGAAAATGTCTTGATAGCTTTGCTAAATTACATAGTAGTTTAGGACAATAATGGAAACAGTGAAGTCTTTCTTACAGGAACCCCTGTTTCATTAGTGCTCATAAGCCAGGCTCTAATCTATATTGTGTTCATTAGTGCTGCTGGGTTAATGCTTTGTAACTGTTATTAAAATAATTTGTGCACAAAAATAGGACATCTTTGCTAGTTTATGTTCCATAAGGCAGATATTGGGCACAGATGTTCGCATCTTAATTTAGCTTTTATACTTATGTTATTACATAACTGTAAAATCTTTTGTGTGTATCACTCTATCCTAATAGTGATTACTTTTTCTCATACCAAAAACCTCAAAAAATGGAAGTGTGTGGTTGGCAAAGTGCAATCTGAGGGAACTTCTCTGTGTGTAATGTTTTTTTTTAATGTAGAATTATCAGATGTTGTTAAATTTTCTCTTTTCCTCTTGCAACACTCAGGTAGCCAGTGTTTCCTTTTAAAATGTTAGTTGTGGTTTATTTAATGTTTCCGAAAGTAGACTGTTTTCCTGCTTCTCAAGTAGACAATTGAAAATGTGCAAAGAAAAAGGTTTATGAGTGTCTTTCAGAGACTTGCCTATCTGAAATGATGATAGTAATCTGCATTGATTTCTGTTAAAATTGTGCAATTTCCAGTTTAATCACATGCTGTTCCCTTTGGTTTCCTATAAAAAGTACCATTCAGAATTGTTGCTCTGAGTTTATTAAATGGGCATTAAACCCTAAGGAGACTGTTATCTCAGGGGTAACAAGTTGTGTAAAATCTGACCTGTCTTCAGGTGGAATTAGGATATCTAAAGTGGCAGTGAAAAATAGCTCCAGTGTTTGGAGACTGGAGCTTGTTGGGGTTGGGTAGGGTTTTTTTCATTGGTTACCAGTGAGTTCGCTCAGCCTGCCAAGTTGTAAGAACTGTTTCCATGAAGTTCAGTTCTTTAAATTCAGCTGGGACCTTGAAGTCAGCCTAGGTTCTTTGTTTTGCATATGTCATTAGTGTAATGAATCTGAAGTCAACTTAGGCTTTCAAAGCCACTGAAGAAATAGAACCCTGGAGCTGAAAAAGACCAAGTTTTTGCATCAGTGAAGGATTAGAAATTTTAAGTAACTTCTGTTCAAATTCTTTTCCTTCAGTTGTAGAGTCAGATGCTTAAAAATGTAGCATTTTTCAACAGAGGTGTGTATGTATGTAGTATATTGCATCCAATGATCTTTTCAGCCCAGACTGATTCTGTGATTGTTGCCGAGTTCTGTCTTTGTACTGGATGCCTTCTCTAATAGCCTTTCACACCCTTTTTAAAAAACAAACGAGTTTGCATACTTTATAATAGTAAACTGTCACACAGTGCTGCTGTTGTCTAACAAATTCCATGCAGTACTTGGAAGTAGTCTAATATCTATAAAGGTCTGCATTGCAATGAACAGTCAGTTATTTTGAGGGAGCAGAACTTTGTGAATACTTGGGGGACTAAATACAATCTGATTAAATCACAACTACAGAAAACTTTAAACAGGCTTCTTTGTAGAAAGATACTGTCTCACTTTTTTGTTCCCCTGCTTCTTTCCCATGTTCTACAGTTTGCTTTGGAAGAACACTGGTGGAATGTGTTGGTATTGAGAATCTGAAGACCTGGGCAGAAATAAATAGAGGTGCCATTATTCTTTGTTGGTAAGTAAGGCACATGGCTAATTCTGATTAGATTACATTGTTAATTTCTTGAACAGCTGAGAGAACGTAAATTGAAATTTCTACCAACAAAATGACATTCAACGTGTGTTATCTTGAATGCAACTGGCAAGTCTTAAATGAAACAGGGATTCGAAAAATGCCAACCAGAGTTTCCATAGGTTACTCCTTGAGTTCTGTCTTTTGTAGTACTAAGAAGCAGCTCAGTATCAGAGAATCTGAAGATTTTAAACAAAACTATTTTTAAAATTGTGCCTATCATGTCTTGTTTTACAAGCTCAAAACTCAAATGAGCAGTGCACAAATAGCTACATTAAAATAATTAAAATACTTGGGACTAGTGGCAGCATACAAAAATCCAGAAATTGTTTTGTTTTGTTTGTTTTGGTGAATTATTGCTTTGTGTTGATGCCTTAATTGCAAAGCCTTAAACGTTCTTATACTGAAGTAGAGAAGTGTATGGGAGGCACCATACATAACAGACTATGGAAAGGCTTATGATGAGCTAACTGCCTCACAAATTTGAAGCAGTGAACCATGCAACTAGTGAGATCAAAAACACTCCGCTGGGATCAGATTAACATTTTGTTTTATCAAATGGGAACTGCAGTGTTAATTGTCTCTGCTTTCTCTTTGTAAGTACCTGTCAGTATCAGGTCATAGAAACCCAAGGTTTTGTCCTATAACCTGAAGTGCGTGGTCTGTGTTCTGGAACTTGTGTGTCAGCCTTGCCCTTCTGGCACCTCATTAAGACTTTCACTGAACCAAAGTCAGCAAACAATTCAAACAGATAACATGATTTTGAAAATTCAATCCCTTGATCTCTTTTTTCTGCTCCACTTTTCTCTCTCCTGCAGTTATTTTAGATTCCTTGCTGTTTGCTTTCCATCTCTGGTCTCTGGTCATTATCAGTTCAGAGTAGGGCTACTTTAATGTTTGTGCTCTTTTGCAAGGTGAATCAAAAGGCATTTTCACTTCTATTAGTTAATCTGAATTTAATTCTAACTTTGCTTAGTCATTATCACTAGTGTCAGATCACTAGTGAGAAGAACTGGTAGTAGAAGAGTAGTTGCAACCCAGATTCAAAACCAGTTCATACAACATCTTACTAGTCATATGTATCTGGCTGTTAAGATTGTTCACCTGCCAAAATGATAATGCTCTTTCTTTGCCTTTTGTAACAGGCCTTTAGAATTCAGCAAATGCACCTAATGTCTTTAAGTTACCTGATCCTATACACAGATGTTCAGTGAAATTTTGTTAGAAAGGCTTATTCACTGACACTATGTTAGTACTTGGGCGTTCTTCCTTTAAGTCAAAGCTGAACAGATCCGTTTAACATCTGATGTTGCTGGTGTTTGTACTAAGCTGTTGAGATTGTCCAAATAAAGTTGTAAAGTAAATTATTAGATTTTTCCCCGTATTTAACACTAATAACTGTTCAGCAATCACTGTGACAATAGTCTTTTAATAGATGTTGAAGGCTTAGAGATGAAACAGGAAACTAGTAATTGCTCATTAAAGAAACTAGCACAGTAGTGCTGTATTTTGTGGAAAAGTCTGTGAGGAATGGCAGTCTTTCTCCTTCTCTGCTATTACTCATGTCACTACAGGTGGGGCCTTGACAAGTGTCCTTTTTTACTAAGCAGGGAGTCTTACCTCCCAGACTGGCAGTATTTTCACCTATACTCAAACTTACCTAACAGGAAAGAGAGAAAAAAGTATATTGTAGGAGTGTTTGTTTGTTTGATGGAATTTTGTTGGTAGGTTTTTGGTTTATTTCACTTAAATCTAAATCCTTTGTAGACTGAACTTCTCTTGATGACTTTTTAGGCACGATATCCTTTTGTTTAGGCAGCTGAGAACACACAGACAACTATCCCTTTTGTTCCATTTCATGTGACACCTGCTTACCTCACTCTCACATAGTAATTAATTGCATTTTTGTTTAACTGCATGCACTGAAGTCAAGAGATTACCTAAATCATACAGCAATGATTAATTTAGTCTGGTATAAAGTAACAGCAGGGGTTTTTTTGCATAAAACAATAGTTGAGTTTTTAAAAACCTTTTCATTTAAAAAACTCGGATACTTCTTTTGCCATAAAGAATCTCACATCCTCAGACACAGATAATTTTCAGACAATGCTAGTTCCTCCTAAAGCCATGACTGATTTTTGTTTTGTTGTTGGCTTTCGGAAGCCATCTGTCACATATGTGCAGATCTGAAACTCAGAATTACTTAGTGAATCCATTTGAAGATTTTTGGCTATCTAGTCCTTAAGCTTATTTGTCAGTTATAAGCAGTCACTGCATGTGCTTGGCTTCTCAGTAATCTGGTGTCCTCTGAACCTTCTCCTTTCCTTGCCCTTCTTGCTTTTGATTTTTATAAAAATATCTGGGGCCTAGTTCTGACTTAGTACTATCTTGAGGAGCCCAAAGGTAAGGAAAGGACCCTCTTCAAGCTCACAGTCCAGACTAATGTATTAAGTGTTGTAAGTACATGAATGTCATAAATGCTTGTCTATTTAAATTCCTATGTATTACTTTTCCTGTATATGTTTAAATTTGTAAATGATGTGTAGCATCAGGGTAGAAAATGGCTAAGAACATACTTCACCAAATGTGTTATTAGCTTCCTTTATTTCTGTAATCTGTGGGAGTTACGTTTTATATCCACAAAATACATAGGTGCTGGCTTTCTAGACCTTGTAAGAACTTACAGAATAATAATGTAAAAATACCCCACTATGTCACTATGTTGGTCTTCTGGCTGTGTTATCAAACATGCAGATGTTCTGTATTAAGAATGGTGTCTTGACATACCTGTGGTTACTACGAGTTTGAAAGCAGCTTTACATGTATAGTTGTCAGAAGTTGACATTCCTTTTTAGAGGTAAGTAAAATGCTGTCCCGAGTGGCTTGCTACTTTTTGTGCTCCATGTCTCTTGTGGTGAGTGAAACATACATACCTCTCCATGTTAATTACCAATGTGTTCAGCGCATCTTTGTCAGGATTATTGACTTTCTTGTGTTTATCAGGGGTACATGACTCATAGAAGAGATGAGAAAATACCACTCTCAGCTGTGTGGAATTCAGTTTTAAAGAAGGCTTCTTGATTAAATAGTCCCATTACAGCTAAAAGTGTAACACAATTGCAGCTAAAGGTTTTTAGTCATAGTCATAGAAATAAATCTGGGAATGAAGTAGCTGAAAGTAGTGGTGTTGTCACATGGACATCCCTTGCTTTTCTGCCTATAGTGTCACCATCCAGCACAGGATTTGGTGTCCTAAAGGAGACAAAATTTAAATCTCATTTTAAGCTACATTAATTCCTTTATGTTTTACTGAGTTCAGTTTGCCATGTCGAATCCTTGTTTAAAAAGTAGGTAAGAAACTTTTTCTTTAAAAAGAAAGCTTTTGGGTGGATGCAAATTTGACAGCCACTTGGAATAATCCTAGGGATTGTAAGGACTTGTAGTATAATGCAGCCTGCTTCATACCAGCACATGGGTGTTATAATTTGTTTCTAAGTTTATTTGTATGTCAGACTTGTAATTCTGATCTGGTTTGCACACACTGGCTGTAGAAGATGCTTTTCTAGGCAGTGTTCACTCATCATTTTGAAGCAGCAAATTAGGTGTGCCATTAGCTCTGCAGATCTTTGTATTTCAATCCCAAGAACATTTCACTGTTAACTGAAGAAAAGGAGAAGGACAATCACTACTAAGCTGATAGTATTTTACAGCTTATGAAAAAAAAACGAACCAGGAAGACTCCTTAAGTTTCTGAGGAAGAGAATTTATCTGAGAAATCTGATTTGTTTTCCAGAAGTAGTATCTAAAAGGAGAGCAGAACTGGTAAGGCTCCATAGTCCTGCACTAAATGCAACATGAGAGTGCAGTAGTGAAGGTACTGGATGTATATTAGATGCACTTCACTGCATCCAGTTTAGGACCCCCATTACAAGAAAAGTATCAACAACCAGAGTGAGTTCAATGAAGGGTGACTGGCATAGTCATGGGCTGGGTCCCTTGGCCTGGAAGGAAAGGCTGTGGTGCCACAGCTGCTTCAGCTGGGAGAAGGGGCAGCTTATGGGCTCCCAACAGCATCCCTGGCGCCAGTGGGACGAGTTGAAGGAGAGCTGGTCCCTTCACAGCAGTTCAGGCATGAGTAGAGAGCAAGAGGCAGTGGCACAAGCTGGAACACAAGAGGCTTAGGCTGGAGATAAGGAGAAACCTTTTTGCTGAAGATGGTGCAGCAGTGGGACTGGGGCCCAGGGAGTTTGGGCTGTCTTCAGCCTTGCAGGTTTGAAGCCCAGACTGGGTGAAACTCTGAACCATCTGGTCTGACCCAGTATTTGAACATGCTTTGAGTTGAGATCAGCAGTTCCTTGCACACTGATTTATCCTCTGTTGGCTGTGTTCTGACTTGGTGTTTGATATTTTCTGGAATGTTTTACATCTTTTTTGTAATAGGAGGTGGTAGCATCTGCCTTGAATTATATTCTCCTACATGGTCAGCTTCTTTTTCCATGACCTGCATGCTGACCTTTGATATCCGTCATTTTTTTCCTGTGTCTTGCAGCCTTCTCCGGAGTAGTGATGAAAACGTGGCAAGCAGAGTCAAAAAAGGACTGAAAAAGCTCATCCCAAAGCTGAAGCAGAATAAAAATGTAAAAGGGATAGAAGCATTACTGGAGAAACTGACTTCCTAGTGTAAATGAACCTAAAATGATTATTTACATCAATGCAAGCAACTGAGATTTTATAAGATTTTGCACCATGATTGTTTTAAGAAGCAGTGTATGCATTTGTATATTAAATAATTTCTAAAATAACTTGCCTTTGTACTCATTCTGTTGTGCACAGTAGAAGATTGTTCTCAGAGACTGAAATCTCAAGATTTAAGAGTTAATGGTAACATCTGAACCCATAATCAAGGAGTTCAATCTTTCCTGATAACTTGCACAAAAATGTTTTAAATCTTGTTAAAATTTGCATGTGTTATAGTTACCATAGAAACACAAGCATCTGTTCTGGACATATGGTGTATGGGCAAATACATTTCTCTTAATCGCCTTCGCTCCTGGTTTCCTAAAAACAAAAAACAACCAGGAAGACTACTCAAGTCCCATTCTTACCCTGTGATGGAGGCTATCATCCCTAGGAACTAACAAGAATAGAATGAAAATAGTGTCTCTGACTTTTTTTCAGAGAAGGTTCTGAAGGAACAGCTGACTGTTACAATGGACCATGGTTTGGTTTTGTTTCACTCAAGCCTTCTAACTGCACACTTCTGAGCCCTAAAATACCCAAGGGATTTGGAGATTTTTTTTGGTTTGTTTGTGGTAATGGAGGAGGGATGAATTAACTTCCACATGATATCAAATCAGTATCCTATTGACTTTTTCTGTACCCTGTTTTGATCTACAAAAATGAAACCAATACTGTATTTTCTCCATTTAGAAAAAAATCCAAAACTTCCTTCATAAGGCATCTGTAGAACACCTACCGTGCTGGTGCTTAATGTCATGCTGATGGACTGATCCAAGCAGAGAACCAAATTGATTAAATCTGCAGCTGTAGGAGTTACTCTTGACTGTTGCTTCGTTTGACAAGATGTGGCTCCAGTTCTAATAGCAGATAGTGAGGCATTGCTTCTCCTAAGATAGCAGTTTCCTTAACATGAAGTACAATACCACTACCAGTGGTTGGTTGCCAGTGGTTAAGTAAACTGGTTTAAGTTCCCATGTTTTACATACTTGAAATCTGTCTCCTAAATTACTGCGTTTACTGACAGAAGTCATCATGATCCACCCCTATTCCTGCAGTCTATTAGGAACTGCTGTGCTCAGTGCACATCACAACCAGATTACCCAGTGTGAGACTCAGACTTGAATGCTCAGCATGAGGTAAAATACTCTGGTTCTCTGGGAGTACCTACCTGTACGGCCCTGATGCTAAAACACAAAATGAAATCATCAGATTCATGTAAGCACACATTCTTACATGGCTGTTTGCTATTCAGTTTATCAGCACCTTCCCTAGCTATGACTTAATTTCATTGCTTCTGTATGTCTGTGCAAGATTCTAAACATTAGATTATTGCCATCAATAACCTGAAAATTGAGAAAGGGTTTTTGTTGCCCTCCCTGTTTTGCTCTTCAACTAATTGGAGCTACAAAGTTGATCAAGGAATTGGAACATCCCTTCAGTGGGGAAAGGCTGGGGGAACTGGGCCTGCTCAGCCTTGAGATGATGGAGTCAGGACCTCATCAATGCCTGTAAGTGTCTGAAAGGAGGGTGCCAGGAGGATGGATCCAGGCTCTTCTTGGTGATGCTGAGCAATAGGACAAGAGGCAATGGGCAGAAACTGATGCATGGAAGTTCCACCAGAACATGAGGAAGAGCTTCTTTGTGCAGTGGAGCAGGTTACTCAGAGAGGCTGTGGAGTCTCCTCTCACTGGGGATATTCAGAACTCTCTGGACACAATCCTGTGCCATGTGCTATAGGATGACCTTGCTTGAGCGGGAAGGATGGACCAAATGACCCACTGTGGTCCCTTCCAAACTGATTCATTCTGTGATTCTGTACTTCTGTAATTATTCAGCATAAATCTGTTGCGTATTTTGTTCAGGTTGGCTTTTTTGGCAGTAACGTAGACTTCTTAATAACAGTTCACTACTGTGTAAATCCACTATCTGTTGCTAATTAAAACCATCTGGTTTATTGTCACAAAAGAAAATTGTGGTACTGACACTAGTCAGCTGCAATCTTCAGTAACTGAAAAGATGTGTTTACAAGCAGGAACACTTAATGCCAGGGCCAAGCAGGTCTAAATGGGATTAACCTTTAAGTATTTACACCCGCTCATAAGCTTAGGTGGAATTAGAGGGGAACACAGTCAGCAAAATATCAGTACATCAACAGATGCAAGCAAACAAACAAACAACGTTAGAAACCATTTTCTTAACTGTAGCATTTATGTACTGCCCAAAGTAGCCTAAGTAAATTACAATTGGGTTTATGGTTTGTTTGTTTTTATGAATTTGCCTATTTTGAGTATTTTACAATTTTTTGCGATCTAACAAATATTGCCCCCAGACAGGACCAGTGAGAAGCAAGAGATTACTTATAAAGATGAGACAGTGCATTTCACAGCTTTAAACTATTTATGCTTAAACATACACATCTAGGAAAATATACTTAATTCCAGCATCTGACTGGCAATGGCATTAAGTATTCCTGCTTGTGAACACATCCTCTCAGTTACTGAAGATTGGAGCTCATTAGTTTCTGTAACAGGATTTTCTTTTGTGACAATAAAACAGATCATTTTAATTAGCAGCAGATAATGAATTTAAACTATGGTGAACTGTTTCTAAAGAAGTCTCAGTTGCTGCCAAAAACCCAACCTGAATGAAATATGCGACAGATTTGTGACTGAATAATTAATAGTAAAATAAAACAGGGAGTGGAAAAAAAATCTGGTACAGCCCTTCACAATTTTTTGGGCTATTAAGGGGAACTAATACTTTAGAATCTGGCACAGACATACTTCCAATCAAGAGGATTACAGGGAGAAATGAAAATAAGTCATAGCTGGAGAAGGCGCTAATAAACTGAACAGCAAAAACACGTGTAAGAATGTGTGCTAACATGAATCTGATCTGATGCTTTGATTGTGTGCTTTAATTACGGTTGCTTTAGCTGGATTTGTATCAGGCAGTTTATTTGCATTTTTGAGTCTGTATACATCATTTAAAGTTATGTGTAGTAATTTGGAGTGACTGTTAGTTTTCCTTACAAGTTGAGAAATGCCACTCTTCATTAAGTAGACATCAGTTAAGGTTATGCTATAGTTGCCACTATTTTCCTACCAGAGATAGAACATAAATTTTACTGTTAAGGTATGTCTTTAATGTCAGTTGAAAACAAGTTCTGAAATAGCCTAAATGGAAGGAGAGCAAAAGCAGGTTATGTGGAGTAAAAAGATTGTTTCAATGGCTTAAGGTATGTCAAGGACTAGCCTGGCTTTTCCCTGTGAAGAAGCTGCTTGAATGCAGTGCCATATCTATCCCAGTTGCCCATGGGTCTCTGTGGCTGTGTGAAGACTGACAAGTAAATATTCGAAAGATTCTGAAAGAATAGTGGGGTTTTTTTGGTTTTGGTTTTTTTTTTTTTTTTAAAGTGTGTCCTTTTTATTTTGTTTGATACGAACTTTTTTGCCTACTTTAGATTACCCAAAGTTCTCAAATTACTGCCAGCATCTTAATATAGCTGGTAGTAATTTTTTTATTGCCAAGACAATGGAAGTGCACAGGCAGCAAGTAAATTTCTTTGTCTGCTACTCACTCAGAAGAAAGGCTGCAATTATGAGGCATTTCTTTTAAAACCATATTCCCGAGGTGAAATGCCTGTCCCTTGTGACCAGCCAGAGCCAACACCTCTCACCTTATTTAGCTGAAGTTGGAGGATGAACCACCATTGTAAGTGTGAGGACAGAAAAGGTGGTAATGATTGGTTTTTTTTTTGTTCTTAGAAGACGGAAGACCCATTTCCTTGGAAGTATATTAGTGTGTAACAGTGTATTTTCCATTACCTTGGAAATAGGGGCATACAGGTGGGTAGTGTTGTACCTTAGTAGCTCTAGGTTCAAGGTGTGGAAGAACCAGCCTTCCCCTTTGATGCTGACAACGGGATCTACCAAGAGCAAGCAGTGTTTTGCTTTCCCACTGACTCCACCTACTTACCTTTTCTTCAAAAGCAAAAAAAGTACACAATGAATTTGAGTTTGTTTCTGAGTGCAGAACTGAGGAAAAAGCAGGATCAGCAGAGAATGCAGAGTGATTGACTTAGCTGAAAATAAAGGGGGAATGTTTGGGGACAGTATTTGCATTGCAGGCAGTCTGTGACTCGTAAGCTATGAGACTTTCTTTCTTAGTCCTGTCCATCTTTTGTCTAGTTGGGTTGTAGACTGTCAGAATGGACACAAGGCCATGTCCACATATGCACACCATTTGGTACTTTCAGAGTTCTACCATGTGTTCTCTTTATTCCCATGTTATGTCTAAAAAACTGAATTGTAATAATCAAATACTAAAGGTAGGGTTTTAAAAAATTTCTTACATCTTTAAAACAGATTGATGCAAGAGTTCATTGCATTAATCAAGACACATTTCCTTCTGATTTCTTGGAAGAAGTCTGTACTGCCCATTAGATATCTGGCATTGTCAGGTTCAAGATCTTTGCCAAAACCCATCCATTTTGCCTCCGTGTGTACCTCATTGCTCAGCTGCTTTGTGAAAATACCGAAGCTCATTTACCCTTAACCATATTATTCTGCCATCAGTTTCTTCGTTTTCTGCTTGGGGTTTAAAACTCTTGCATCGAGTTTCTCCCTTACATGCTTCATTCTGTAAACCGCACTTTTTTTCTCTGTTAATAATTTTTTTGTTGTTTGAAGCCCATTCTGTGGTTTTGTGTGTCTTATTTTAAGATCCTGGACTTTTAGGGTATGAAACCTTTTGCAAAGATCTACAAATAGTAGATACCCTTTGTTAACCATCTAATGAAGTGGAACAGGCATTCCTGGAAAGCATTGCTATTTAAGAAACACTAATGTATCATAGTGGGTCCTCCAGCTTTTCTCTCATCCCTGCAACTCTACATTTCAGCAGTTCAAGTTTTCCTTGACATGATTTTTTTATTGAAAATGTATACAGAGGGTGTAACCCGTTTTACTGTAGCATCAAAGAGGCCAGTAGGGTTATTACTTACAAGCTGTTCTACATGGATCACTGATGGCTGGAAAACTGAAAATATGTGAGTTGAACTCAGGTATCAGTAGTAATTCTTTGCCTATGCCCAACTTAACATTGTACATCTTTGTGATTTTCCTCTGGCAGTAGTCATATTGAAGTTCTGTCAAGGGCCATACTGGTTGAAGTGGATTTAACCATCTTGTCATCTGCTGTCATGGAAGATGATTTTAATTGCTGGATTTATATATGTTCCAATCAGAATGTGTCTTACAGGTACACTTTTGCTTTACATAATGCAAAAATCCTACAGATTCTCTAATTTGCAGTGTCCTTCCCAGAGCTGGTTCTGCCTGTCATTCAGGTATCTTGTTGGTCTTGTGCTCTAACTGGAGTGCGTCTACACAGATTACATCTTTTGTTAGAATTTAAAACCAAAAATAAAATGCATACAGGAGGGAGCCTGCAGGACCTCTGGGTGTACAGGCATAGACAAGCAGGTGCTATAAGCATTGAATTAAGAAGTGATCAAAAGGTTTATATCTGTTTGCAAAACAGATACAAATAAAATAGTTGTGGGGAAAAAAAGAAAACCAAACCAAACCAACCAACCATCAGTACCACCACCACAAAAAAAAACCAACCAACCAAACAAACAAAAAAAAACCCATCAAAAACCATCAAAAAAAAAAAAAAAAAAAACAAAAGAGGGTTTGTCATTTTAATGATAGACTAAATCATAACCATCTCTGAGAAAGCATTTTTTGTGGAAAAGAATAATAATATAATATGAGGGTTGGTTCAGTATGTTGTGGTTGTTAAAGTTTCTGCTCCTAGGCTATGGTGGGATGAAGAACATCAGCTGCCACAGCACTTGCTATGAAGTCATCTTCACAGCGTGGTGATAGCACCAGTTTTCAAGGCAGTTCTTATGGCTGAAGGGCTTCAGAGGCTGTTTTACAAATTGATGCCACCCGTTTTTCTATGTAGGTATTTTCAGTTTTTATGGGTTTTTTCCTCTGTTTATCTGAACAGGTAAAAATATTTAGAGCCTCTTTCAAATTCCATACCTTTTGATAGTGGACAGTGAAAAAAAATAGGCAGTACCAATTAAAGGCATTTGAGATATGTCTGAACTATTCCTCTTCAAAAGAATTTAAAATTGTTGAGCTTTTACATTATTGTGAACACTCCACTGTTGGTGACAAGACTTTGGCTTTTGGTAGACTACCTGAGGAGGATGCAGCACAGCTGGCTGACATAGCAGGTAGCAGGCACTAGATATTGTTAAGGAAAAAGGGAATCTGGCAGCCTGTAACCTCTGAGCGGCAGCAGTGAACAATGTTCCATGCCAGGAGCAGTTCTTCCCACAAGGAGACCCACCCAGCTACTTTGCCCGGCCCTAAGGAGGCTCCCCATCACAGTGGAAGGTGCTGTCACAACCCGCCTGTGATTTCCTGCATTTTCCTGAACTTCTGGAATGTACTGTTTTTGGCGTTTCTTTTGCTTGTTTGTTGTGTGGTCCATTGTCATGTGTTGTCATCATTGTGCTGTCTCCCCCCCAGCGCCTGCCAGAATTTATGAAGGAAAAAGTGACCATGGTGGCCTGAAGAACAGTTAGTAGGTGATGGCAAAAGACTGGCCTTGAAGTATGGTACTTGCTTATCTCGTTATTAATGATGTCAAATTCTTTTGCTTACAAGTTGAGCAAATCCACTTCAGGAGTTATAATGACAGTACAGAGAATTTTATAGAATAGAACTAGACTCTGACAGGTTTTATTTAAAAACCTTGATGATCTCTATCTCAGGACTTATTTGTAGAAAGTTTAATTTTTCTCAGCATATTTCCATTAAATTACCTAAGTACATAAAAAACTTCTACCTCTGACCTTTCCCTATTTTAGTCCTAGATAAAGGGCTGGATTACAGTCAAAAGGCATGTAATTTTTATACTACCAAAAAAAGAAGTCAATAAAAGTTTTGTAATAGTAGATAAGCATATTTTTGCATGACATAAAACCAGAATGGTCTAAACAGTTGAAGCTATTTTTAAGCAAGGTGACAATTTTTATTTCTTAGTCTTATTGATAACAATTATGTTTCATCAAAAACCTTGAAGTATTCCTAGCTGATATTTTAAGAACTTCACTTACTTTACTTACAATATTTAAAGACTGAATATTGCCATTTGCCTTAGAAACCTGGGAATAATACCAGATGCCTATTAATCTGTGGCATACTGTATCTACCCCTTTAAGTGCTATCTTTCTGAATGAGAAAAGCAAACAGCTCCTGAACTGCACTGAGAAAGTGATGTTCTTCTAAGACAGGATTTGTGAAGGAGCATATTCTAACTGGAATTCTTTCCACTCTGTCGTCTAGGGACAGACTCTACATTTCTACTACCCCCACACATATTTTTAAAATATTTTTCTCTTCCTCTTTCTTTCTTCTTAATTTTTTTCCTTTTTATTTTTTTTTTCTTTTTCATCCCCCTTTCCCCCCAATGATTCCCAGTTCTAAATTAAGTAGAAGAAACAATGCTTGGTTCTCCTAAAATGAAGCCATCCAGATAAACTGCCTCTTTCTTTGTCTCACAGAGACATCATGTTTGCTAAGTCTGTAGTGAAACATAATGATAGAATACATTTTCTTTCTCCCTCTGGGTCTCATTAGTATCTGCAATTAGTTAAAATACAAGATTTTACCATGGCCATATTTGGAGAGATTTCTAATTTCTCAGTGGTTTGAGAATCCTCCACCCTGTTTCCCCAAAACCTTAGTTACGCCAAATTAGCATCTCATAAAACAAGAGTGTCTACTTTAATAGTTTTGCCCATCTTTGTTGTGTTTAAGCATGTTTTCCCTTGATGTGTTATTTCGAAACCTTTTGATTGCCAAAGCCCTATGGAATTCAAGTAACCAAGACAATCATGACTCTCCTGCATTGTTTTTGGATGTCATCATGTCTACCACTTGCCTGTTTTCTTTGAGTAATTTGGGGACTGTGATGCCACTGAAAGTCTTTGTGGATGTGGCACAATAAATTAACCGAACCCTCTGCGGGGAACATGGTGTCAACAAAAAAAAAAGGCAAAAATGCTTCATCCTCTTTCAAAACCAGCTGATGCAGGTTTGCACAGCCTTCTGCAGGTTCTCAGAAGTCTGCTCTGTGGGAATATGAACTTGTTCTTTCCTCTGAGCTGGCTGAAGGTCCACTTTGTGTGGTAGGAGCAGGAGAGACTTTGTGGGAGGACCTTGCTAGTTCCCGTCTACATGGGTAGTGTAGAAAGTGCTGGCACTGACAGAGCCTTAAGCAATCCAGGCACTGTCTGGCTCCTATAGTGGTACCTCAAATTTAGGCTTAATCTTTCCTATTGAAATGCACAGACTTATGCTTGTCACCCCTAAAATAAGAATAGTTAAGCCAAAGGCAGAAAGCTACATGAGAGCATCCGGAGAAGAAAATGACAAACCTTAGGGCAAAAATCTTACCAAGTACTAACTTCTAATTTTCTGGAAAGTGCTTTACTCCGCTAAGCACCCATTCACCTCCTCAATGCAGCAGGGCAGGGGTCACAGGTATTGCAAAACAAAACCCAGCAACTTTGTGTAGTCTTATGCTTCGGGTTTCACTGCCAGAGGTGTGTCCTCTGGACTGCACACTCCTACCATGTACCTTGTGCCAGCTCTAGTGCTAGTCAGAGCTCTCAGCACTGAGCTTGGTCAAGAGTCAAGTGAGAATCTATCCCCACTCCCGCAAAGAGATTTGTGTGCTGAGTCAGTGCACAGAGTAATCAAGATGGAACCAAAGCCATCTGTGAGATGGTGGGCCTGGATGAAGGATGAGGGAGCAAAGTGCATTGAGAAAAAGAGTTGAGCAGCTGCTAGGTAAGCTGAGCTGCCCAAAGTGTTATGGCCTTGGTGCTCAGCGCACCCAAATAGGACCTGGTGGTACTGGTCACAAAGTCTTGTGCTTCTGAAGGGATAGAAATCATTCTCCTCTGTGTCTGGCAGTGTTTTGGCCCACAGCCATTAGCCTCTGGGGTACTCCAAAGTAAGAGTTTTATCTTCATGTGGCTGTAGTGTGTGGAGACTGTGGATTCCTTCTAAACTGAAGCCATCAACTAAAGATTGCTTGGGCCAGAGGAGACTAAGTGCTTGGGAAGACTTTGCTGCTCGGTCAGGGTACTTTCATAGCTCTTTATTGAAGCAGGGCCTGTGACACACTCCTTTCCACCCAGCTAAGTGCTAGAAACACCAAGCTGTATGGTCTTTCTTCTGCTGTCACATTGTGGGGCATTATGTACCTGGTGCAAAGTGGAACATATTCACCTAGAAGGGTGGCAGGAGACCCTCTGCAAGCTGCAACTGAACAGTTAGAGCAATACTGTGGGATTTGTGCACTGAAATCTTACTGAACAGATAAAGCATTTACCATAAAAGGACATTCAATTCCGACTCCTGATTAAGAGACAAGACTCCTTTTTTCTCTGCTTGTGTTTGGTGTGGAAAACCTATTTCGTTACATGTCTTCAAAAATGTGTGCTTGAATAGGTCCTGCAGGTGAGGCAAGTGGGGTGGAAAATTAAATAAAAAATACTTCGTCAGGTCTAAGGCTGTGACGAAGTCCAGTCTCAGCAGAGTTAGTGCTCAGGCTCTGGATGTCTATAGGTGGCAAGAAGCTGCTGAGCCTGCCATGCAAGGCTGAGCATCTGCATCCCATCTGCATGGTCATGCAAGTATGAATTCCTTCAGCAAAGAAATTAATTTACAGTATCTCCTTTCTTCGAAAATCCAGTAATCACCAGTTTTTAAATCCTTTTAATGGATCTAACTCAATTTGCCTGTTGAAAATAAAGCATAGTTGTGTTTTTGCATGCTTGTAACTTGTCACCTCACTGAACTGCAGTAAGAGGTTTCCTGTGGTTCCTGGAAGCTTCTTGTCCTGTTGTTGCTGTGCAGAGGGGCTATGCAAATTCCCTAGAGCCAAGGCAAAGCAGCTATTCTTCTCAGTGAGTGCCAGGATTGTGCCTGCTGCATTGTGTGCAGTCCAGAACAGCAAACATCTATCACATTGAACTCCCAGGGCTCAGCTGTGCCTTAAAGACATGGTTTAGCTTTTAACAGAGCCGATCAGCACACAGTGTTCTGACTGTCATTCCTAAAGAACAAAATGACAGATGGGCTCATGATACGTTTGTCTGGAGGTAGAGAATGAGAAGAGCAAGTTGGTTACTAATTACCTTCCCACCACTGAAAGGAGAAATGTCCCTGTGCTTGACACAATTCGCATGGACGTGTCAAAATTAATGAACTTTTTCACCCTCAGCTGTCCCAGAGTGAGCTTCACACCATTGTGTCCCGTGTGGCCCTGAGATTTGAATGCAGCCATTTGCATTCATCAGGGCAGCACAGACACAGTGTGAGAGTTCAAGAGTTTTAAAATGCATCTCTGTCATCAGGATGCTTTGCAACAGGAGTGCTGCTGAGTAACAGCCATGGGTCATATCAGTGCGTTGTTACCACTGATCCTTTTCATTAGACTTTTCTTCTTTAAGGTCTTTGCATCTGATTATCAATACATTAATTTTTCTTTCAGATCTGTTGTTCAGATTACTGTTTCTGAATTGGTATGACTGCTCTTATGTAAAAAGAATATTCCTGATAGTCTCTGAAGTAATACTTAAAACTGCAATTCCATTTAATTACTGTTGGTTTTATTTGTTATTTAAGTTTTGGGGTGAGTTTAGACACATGAGAAATCGTGTCCAGCTGTGCAAGAAGACACAGTAATCTTAGGACATAAGGTACTCCTGGGGTGAGCTAAGTGTCAGGAATATGTCTCTAATGGCTGTATGTACCAGACAAATTATCTTGATTTTAAATTATATTTAAAATTGGTTACAGTTAAGTGCTGATAAGATCCTTTGTATGAACAGTCTTTATGAGTTACTACCCATTATATATTTCCTTTGATTATTTTTTAAATAGTGCCTTAACACTTATGTCGCATGACAGGTCTATTATTCTAACAATTCAATCAGTAGATACATTAAATACTGCAAAATAAATTATCACTTAACCCTATACCTAAAAAGGATTTGGTTTGGAAATGTTTTCAAAATTGATCAATGAGATTTATCAACTCAGACTCCAGAATTCTTCACTAGTTCTTGTCATACTGAAAGATGATTATAGAGCTGGGGCAGGGGGAAATGCTGAAAGCAGTGCATTGCTTGACTAGGCATGAAAATAGGAATCATTTGCAGGACTGCATTTGGAAAATAAAATTGGAACAATGAAGCATAGCTATCTGGCAATGGAAACAGAGGCTGACCTCTTAAGGAGCCGAGCTGCTGCTGATGTTTAGATAAGTGCTCTAGGCCATTTTCCTCTATTTGAAAGCTGATGCAAAACCAATTTAAGTGATCCAGTCAGTATATTGGGTATTCTATTTGTTTAATTTTTGAGACTGCCTTGACAGCAGTAAGGTGGCTGACCATTAATGTCAGCAATTTGTTTTCCCTTTGTACAGTTATGGTGGGTCTTTATTGTCAGTCTAATCAGTAGCAGGGGGTTAGAGTTTCATGTGGGACTAATTCAGAGAGTGTAATCTGAAGGAGGTAATTTCAGAGAGTTGATGAGCACTTAAGTGCTGCTCACAGTCTATCAGAGTTAAAAAAAATCTGTTGTAATCTGAGCCTTTTTAGCTTTGAACACAACCCCCTTTAAAACAGATTTCGCCATCTACTTTTGTTGCTTTTGGCCTTTTTTGTTTATCTTTTGGCTGATCTGTTTTTCTTCTTTCTCCTCCAGCTTCTTGGTTTCCTCCCAGTATCCAAAGCACAAACTATCATTGCTGTGACAAAGAGTGGGATGCACCTTCACCACAGCACTCAGATATTTTCCTCATGGCTCTCCGTGTGAAGTCGATCTTCCCTCTTTCTTTCTTGAGTGCTGTGTACTCATAGGCCTTCAGCTTGCTGTAATAGTCTGAGAATTTATTGTAGAGGATGGAGATGGGCATCCCATTCAGGATTATTCCAAAAGCAATGCAGAGGAAAGCAAACAGGCGACCAAGGTGAGTTTCTGGACACATATCTCCATATCCCACTGTAGAGATGCTGACCTACAGGCAAACCAACATACACATTATTAGCTGAGAAGAAATGCATAGGCAGATATGTTCACTGATCAGGGACAATGTTAAAGTTAGCTCTTTTGTACTTTGCATTGCAAGTCTGAAATACTCTGTGCTGCTTTTTTTTTTTTTCCTTTGTCCCATCTATTTTTTGCAAAATATCCCTAATTTTAAAAAAATTTAAAATCCCTCTCATGAAGTAAAGAAAGACAATGGTTTGACACCATTCAGGAAGATTTTTAGATTTTGCCCTGCAGAGGGAATTCCCAGACAATTTTCACACCAGCCTGTCTATAAGGTGAGTTTGTTTCGCTGTAGGGAGAGGAGAGATTTGGCTCACTGACCATGCAAATCCACTAATAGCTGCAACCCTGTTCCCTCATCATGTCACTTGGAACAGATGTCCTGTTTCTAAATCCAGTGTACTGATAAAACCCTGTATTTGGGACTTGTTCTGTGGGTTGCATTTTGAGTTTTAGCTTTGTTTGTCATATATATTTTAGGAACTAATGAAAACCACATGAAAAACCTTCAGGTAGTATGAAATAAATCTTCACAATATTTGCATTATAGGAAGAAGTGATCCAGGACTTTGAAATTTCTAGATAAAATCCCCTTTAATGATTACATAGCTACAAGGAACTGTAGTCTAGAAGGTTTTGCCTGCAGGGTATGGTTGTAACATATATAGCTATAGTGCTAAATAAGTATCCAGGTGGGTAATTTTTGCTGAATTCCCTTTTGAAGCAGGATTTGGATGCTGATTAAAATGTTTCGGCTTTGGTTGTTGGATTTATTTTGGGGTATTTTTGTGAGAGTGATGGTGTTTGTTATATTTGTTTTTTGTGAATCTGTACACTTGGCCGTCTCATTGTGTACATAGCTTCACATTTTTCTTCTCAGCCAATACAACTTTCTCTTTCTAGCCTATGGATACGTGAGGAAACTATGTGATGGATCCAGTGTTACACCAAGTAGTGAAATACCTTCACTATAAAATTCAGATCAAAAATTGATGGATGTTTGATTATGGAGATGCTACATATGAAGTGTGTAGTCCCAAATAGTCAACATAAGATAACTCCTATTTTCTATACTTCCACTGCACACATCTTGATATTTTATAATTTTTACACCTAGTAAATATAACTTACTCTTCTCTGGCAGGTAAAACTTGCAGGTTTCTGTCACCTGTCACTTTCTAGACTGTGCAAGGGATCTTTTTCAGCCAGTGGATTTTATTTCATTCTTTTCACAGTGTGTCAACACACTGTGTGTATATGTTAAACAGTAACCTAAAACTCTGACAGAAATAAGCCACAGAGAGCAGGACTTCCACTGTAATGCCCTTGTGGCTTTAGCACTGAAATAAGTCTTCAGAAGAAGTCGCTGTGTACAGTTTGCCATCCTCTAACATGCTAAATAGAATGATATTTCAAATGAAGAAAGCATTAGGGTACATGAGACAGCAAAGGGTGAGCACATATTTAGGATGCACCTGGTGCTTCCAGTGGAATAAAAAGGATTAGTGGTTTGGTTTATGGAAATTAAGTCACTGGATTTGAATGATAATACAGGATAAATATCTCCAAAAATAAATACTGAGATGAAGGCAAGATGTTTATCTCTACCAGCCAGGACAAAAACATTATCCTGTGATAAGGTACTGCACCACTGGCAGAGTCTTATACATTGTCTGTAACAGTTTAGGAGGGATGCTTCTCCTGCACGCGTGAGATAGTGAATGGTGTTGGATATTTATAAAATTTGAATGATCTAGATATTTTAATTTACAGTCTTAAAGAATGAATAGACTTTAAAAACTGTTTTATGCTTTGGAATTGCAATGTGCATGATACAGCTCCGATTTTGAAGACATTTGCTCAGCTGAATAGGCCTTTTTCACCTAGTCATATAAGTTTCTTGGGAATATCTAAATTGTTATGGCATCACCAGTTTGCAAAAATGAGCCCTAAAGATTTTGCGTATAACCTTCATGTTCAGAAAACAAAATATTTTAGCAATGTATGAATCACCAGTGTTTTCATAGCCTGTGTATGTCACTACAGATGATTGTGAAGGTCACATTAGAGGACTTCTTCCTTTTTTCACTGATTTTTCCATCCTTCCATGGCCCAGCTTAAAGGATATTCAGCACAGTTACATAAATGCATGTGCACATATAAATGTGTGCATCTATGCTTGTCTGTAAGGCTTTTTTTCTGCCACGTGCTGAATCACTGCAAATGTGTGATAAACCGCCACCCTTCATTGGCCATGGCTGAACCAGAAGTGCAGACCATGGGCTCTGGGGTGGCGGACCAGGAGGAGTGACCTTGGATGGGATGGGATGGGATGGGATGGGATGGGATCACTGTCCGGTGGGCCACATACGCAGCTCGGTGCATCCAGTGTCTGTGCTGATCAACCAGCGTGACATGTTCTAACTCCTATCCAGTCTATTTGCATGAGCTTCTTTCTCCAGGGATGTGACTGGGACAGAGCCAGACCCATAGCCAGGCCCAGGGGTCAGAAGTGCTCCTGGGGCCCCACATAAAAATGGACTGTGGAGGCCAGCATCAGCTGCTGCAAAACAAAATGTATGTGACAATATTCTAGGACATGCCTTAGGGTTATGGACGGCCAAGATATGGGTCCTGTGCCTTCCCTCGGCATCTACAATGTCTAGCTACATCTAGGATGTTATAAATACACACATCCTCTGCAGCACAACAGAACACAATCTCTTGTGTAAAACAACTCTTGGTCCTAATGGATTTTTAACAGTCAGAGTTCTGGGTTAAAAGCTTTCACTTTTAAAGTTTAAGTGATCTGACTATAATTAATAAACTCTGTCTTATAATCTTGCCGTTGTTTGATGGGTCACGGAAGATCTACAAATAGAATAAGAATGAAAACCCTGTGTCCATCTGTAACTAATTAGATAGCTAATGCACGTAGTTTTTTTCCCTACTGTTTTGGCAACACTAACAATGGTATTAAATGGGGAAATGCTTTTCTTTCCTGTCTCTTCACCCACTTCTTTAAAAGTGAAAATACTTTCTGCATTTGGAGATATGGGAATTTCAACACTGCCTGCCTGATTAAGCCTTGATTTAAGCTTACAGAGAGGTGAATGAGTGCATGTGTGTGTGTGTGTGCATGTGTGTGTGTGTGTGCTTCTGTCCTGTAAGCTCAGAATTCAGAGCAGATGTTCACTGATCTGAGCCTGTTGTTTTCAAGACTGTCAGCAGCTCCAGCAAGGAAGGGGAGGGGAAGGAAGGGAGGATCTCCGGCTACCCAGCAAGGTAAGATGTGTTTACTTACGGCAGCCCACCACCAAGCATGAGGAATGCTGGTGAAGTTGGTACTGGAGACATCGTGCTCCACTGTGTAGACCATGGCAGAGAAGGCAAAGATGCCCATAGCAATGAAGAGCAAAAGGCAGCCCACCTGCTGGTAGCACTGGCGCAAGGTAAAGCCAAAGGCACGCAGCCCTGTGGAGTGGCGGGCCAGCTTGAGGATGCGGAAGATGCGCATGAGGCGCATGATGCGAAGCACTTGTCCTACCTTGCTCACCCGTCCCACCTTCTCGATATCGTGCTCGTGTTGGGAGCCCCGGCCCCGGGGCTGGTCATCGTCAGTAAAGCATTCAAGCAGCAGCTGCAGATAGAGGGGCAGGATGGCAATGAGGTCTACTGCGTTGAGGGCACTGCTGGCAAAGCGGCGCAGGTCTGGGGTAGAGACCAAGCGCAGGAGGTACTCCAGCGTGAAGAATGCAATGCACAAGGTCTCGACGTGCTCCAAGACAGGCCGGCTATCCCCACTCTTCCAGTCTACCTGCTGCATCTCCTCTACTGTGTTGAGTGCCAGGGCCACCACGGAGATGAGCACGAAGAAGCTGGAGGCCACTGCCATCACTTTGGCAGTGACAGAGGAGAAGGGCTTCTCCATGAGGTTCCAGAGGCGCCAACGCTGGGGGCCATAGTAGCGCATGTGGTGGAAGAGCTGCTCACTTTCCTCAGCCTCTGCCTGGGAGCGTAGCTCTCGCTGGACCTTCAGCTGCTCACTCAGCTCGTCCCGGCGCTCCTCGAAGCAGATGCGGCAGCAGCGGGGTGTGTATTTGAGACGCACGCCCCAGTAGCTCAGCTCCTCCAGGAAGCTACGGGGGCACAGCTCGTCCCGCACCCGCAGCACCCCCGAGGCGTAGAAATTGTACACCAGCTGGAAGACAGCTGGGTCCCGGTCAAAGAAATACTCATCGACCTGGGCAGCGTAGTCATCGCACAGGCCCAGCTGGCAACGACGGTCGGTGGAGGTAGCCAGGCGGCCCAGGCGGGTCTTGGGATAGATGGCCACTGCCTGGTAGGTGAGGCGGTAACTTTGGCCACCAACGTTGATGTTCAGCATGGTTGGAGCAGATGCTGTGGCTGGGCCTCTAGAGGAAGGAGGGGAACAAGGAATAAATGATGAGGCCTTGCTTTCTTCCTTAAATTCATCTTCACATGGCCATTTTCCTTGTTCTTTCTCTTCATCTTCCTCATCTTCATCATCCACATAATAGTTGTAATTCCCCTCAGGTCCAAGTTGCAGTAAGGGCTGGGCGTTCAAGGGAGCGGTTGCAGAGGAACCACTCTGGTTGTCTACATGAGTGAGTTCCTTATCCTCCCCCTCTCTGGGCTGTGGGAGGGTGTTTGGTGCTTCCATCTCTCTGCCTTTATGTTTTAGGAAAGGAAACTCTTGCTGCCTGTTAAACTGCAGCATAATATTATTCCTTGCTCTTCTCCCCTTTTTGCATTCACCCGATCAATCAGTTAATACCAGTCCTTTTCAACTCTGCAAAAGCTGACAACCTGGTTTTCTTCTCTCTTTATCTCAGTAGTATCATGCACAGCAGTGGTTCTGCATATTTCTCCCTGCCAGCCACCAGTCCAGTTGATGTGAAAGCTCTGTGTGGGATATAGACACATGAAGACTGCTGTTGACCGTTTTAATCTTGCTGACAGCAAAGATCTGAGTGCTTAGAGGAAGGGATTTAAGGGCTATTATCCTGTTCAAACCTCGTTTCCCTTAGGCTGTGACGTGAATGATTATGGATCCATAAATCTATGAAAAATCAGTAGGGGGGAAAAAATCCTGAAGTTTCATTGCTAATAAAATGCACACATTTTCCTATTTCAAGTACATATGGATTAAAAAGTAATCTCAAATAAAAATGTATGAGGGGCATAGAGAGGGAGAACATTACAGATTTCTTTCATCCTCATGAGCATAGCATGGCTTGGTTTTCTTTAATGAAAATAATGAATAATTGATATGCAGATAAAGGGTAGGAACTCACTGGAGTAGCTCTTAAAATGTTTTCAGAGGGTGAGCAAATAAAAGTAATTTCATTTTATTCCCAGTTAGAATACCTCAATTTGGTTAAGAGCTGAGGAATGTTGCAGTCTGTGCCTGAAGCTTTGAATGTGCTCTGGGAGTGCAGGTTTAATGCTCTGCTGGGCTCAGCGGAAGTGAAGGGCAGGGGTGTGAAGGGGTTTCCAGCTTTAAACTCTTCATGAACTGCTGAGAAACAGCATAAAGCCACTCTTGTTTCTCTTGCAGATCATGTTAGAGTAGTATAAAGCTGCAGTGGGTAACTAGCAGGACAGGAGAAATGCTTTGCCTGTGTTTGAATGGAGGTTTCATCTTCAGCTCTGGTTGAGCTGGCACCAGCAATTCCTGTAACAATGAGCACCCCAAAACCAGGTTACTTCCCCTTGTCACTGGGAGCACTTCAGCTAAGATGGAGGTCCTGTAAAGCATGGGATACACACAACAAAATATTGGTTCCTTGTGCATGCTCTTAGCATCTGACTTAAAACTTCTAAGCAGCAGCTCATTATTCCACCTGTATCCAGGCTGGTGCAGGAAGGGACAAGGCAAAACTGCTAGCTTTGGCAGTGCCCTTGCCGGTCTGGAAGGCCTCCCATTTGCAATCCTGTAGCCTGCCTTCCACTTGCATCTCCCTACCCTTTCACATAAGCTGCTGGGACAGTGTGTCCCAGAGCCCCTACAGCAGTGTTTTCACTTTGTTGTCCTCAAGCTCCTGTTCTTCTGCTTTGGTCTCATGTTCTTGCACTTGCAGACCCCAATACTGTCATTTGGGTGGTCTCCCATGTGAAGCAATTGCTGTTGCTATGAGAATGTCTCCTTCTTTTTTCCTGTTTCCCTACCTCCAGTTGTAGCTTTTGTATTTGTATTTTCTAGTTCTTGACAAAATGGAAGGTACCACAGTTGAGCATTTTGCAGTACTTTTGTTCTCAGGCTGTATTCTAGGGAGTGGATCACACTGAACCATTCAAGGTTTCCTTGAGTCACACTGTTTAAGGCCTGAATTATTTGTAAATCATATTTAACTCTGCTTGAAAGTGAATTTGTCTCCACTGCTCACTCTCTTTCTTGGTGCAAAAGAGGCAAGTCCCTTATTAATAGGGATTGTCAGTACCTCCTTGGAGATACCAACCTGCTTTGCAGTTTGCTTTGAGCATTAAACCATACCATGGTGAATCCTTTGTATAGCAGCCTTAATACAAATCCATGTCCAGTTTCAAGGTTCTTTCTTTCTCCCAAGCAAACTAATTCAGACATAAGAAAAAGCGTAGTTTGCAATGCCATCATTTTACTACCAAAAATTCTTGAATATTTCTTAATCAAGATCCAGGGTAGACTATAACCATATTCCTCGTGCCAGCCTCTGCTGTAGCATTTAATTTTGCTTTTTTTCAGGCTTCCTGGTCTCACTTCTGAGAAGTATTCAGCAAGGCTTATTGCTCACTATTTGAGATCATTTCTTACACCACACTGCAGTAGCAAGAGCTTCTAGAGAGTGAACTTCATGACTGTCAGGCACCACCTCCTCATGCACATGGACTCAGATCTTGGGCATCATTACTAAGCAAAGCAAGGAAGATCACTAGCTTCTGTCTGCTCAGACTAATCTCATTGACCTAAATATTCTTGGGAACAGAGCTCTGGGACACCTGCTGCACTCTGCTCAAACTTGTCTCTAACTGACAGAATAGCTAAAATGCAATTGCTTCATATATGTTCTTTATTTTGGGGTGGGAGTTGGTTCTGAACTGCTACATTCTCAGTCTAGATAGATAAGAAAATGAAGTGACCGGAAAGGACCCACTTTTCCCCCTTATCTACCTCATTCAGTGTGTTGCTTTTCTTCATAAACATCATTAGTAAGAATTGCACGACATCCTGTATGGGGAAGAGCAGACTACGGGCTACTTAAACAGCTAGTCAGTGAAGTCTCTTGGGAATCTTTTTTGATTTTTTTGGAGTTATCTGAGTCCAGATATGCTTGACCCTTTTCAAGAGCTGTCATTTAAGAGTGCAGGAGCACTTCAAACTCAAAGTGTTGGAAGCCAAGTCAATGGGGCAGAAGGTTGGCTTGGCTGAGCAGTGAACTTAGATGGAAAAGGAAAGTGTATGAACACTGGAAGCAAGGTGACATGGGAGGATGACAGAGATGCTGCTCATCTCTGTGGAGAGAAAATTCATGTGACCAAAACTCAGAATTCAAGCTGTCCAGGACAAGCTGTGAAGGAAAGCAAAAAGAGGTTTTTTTGGTTTTATATGTTAATAGCAAAAAAAGGATCAGAGATAACACTGGTCCATTGCTTGATGAGGTTCAAATAAGATTGCAGACACGGCAGAGAATGATGCCACCTTCTCTTCTGTCTTCAACACCAATGATGGGCTGGGATCCCTGCAGCCCAATGTTGGAATATTGGCACTTGGGGAATGAGAGATTCCCTGGCAATCCTGAAATTGTTCGAGACTTGCTGTTTCAGTTGGATGCACACAGGTGTATGGGGCCAGATAGGAGTTTTTCCATGAAAAAACTGTCTGATGTACTTGGCAGGCCCTCTCCCCATTATATTTCATTTGTCTTGTGAGTCTGGAGATGTCCCAGTCAGCTGGAACTTGGCAAAATCTGTCCCAGTTTCCAAGAAAAATAAGAAGATGACTCTGGAAATTATAGGCCTGTCATTTTGACTGCAGCACCTGGTAAAATTATAGAGAAGGTTTTCCTGGGAATTACTGAAAAACATTTAAGAGACAATGCAGTCACCAGTCACAGCCGGCAGGGGTTTAAAAGGGAAAAGTCCCATTTGATCAATTTAATTTTCTTTTATGTTGAAGTGACCCATCTAGGTGACCAAGGGAAGCCAATAGATATGGATTGTTTTTTATTTTAGCAGGGCTTTTGGTGCTGTCTGCCACAGTACCCTGCTGGATAAACTGCCTGGCACACAGGTGGTTGAGTCCATAATATGTTGTGTGAGCAGCTGGCTGGTTGGGCTCAAAGGGTTTTGGTAAATGGTGTTACATCAGGCTGGCAGCCAGGGACCAGAGGTTCCTCAGGGCTCTGTTTTAGGGCCAGGACTCTATAATGCTTTTATAAATGATCTGGATGCAGGAGTCAAATGCACATGAGGTAAATGTGGTGATGATACTACAGCAGGAAAAGTTGTGGACTCCTTTGAGGGTAGAGAGGCTCTGTAGAAAGATGTGGGTAGATTAGAGATTTGGGCAACTACGAACCATTAGAAATTAAGCAATATCAGTTGCAGGATTCTCCACCTGGGGTGGGGTAATCCTGGATGTACATGCAGACTGCAGGACAAGAGGCTTGGGGAAAGAGATCTGGGGGTTTGAGTTGATGGCAAGTTGAAAGTGAGTCAGCAGTGCCCTGGCAGCCAGGAGGGCCACCCGTGTCCTGGGGGACATCAGGCACAGCATCGCCAGCCGGGCAAGGGAGGGGATTGTCCCACTCTGCTCTGCACTGGGGCGGCCTCACCTCGAGTGCTGGGGGCAGTTTTGGGTGCCACAATATGAGGACATTGAACTATTAGAGTGTCCAGAGGAGTGTGACCAAGGTGGTGGAAATCCTCAGTAGCAAGACTGAGGCCACTTGGTTTCCTCAGCTCAGAGAAGAGAAGGCTGACGTGACCTCAGGGCAACCTACAACTTTCTCAGGGTGGGCAGTGGAGTGAGAGGTGCTGAGCTCCTCTCTCTGGTGGTCGGTGATAGGACATGGGGAAATGGAATGAAGCTGCATCAGGGGAAGTTCCGACTGGACATTAGGAAAAAGTTCTTCATGGAGATAGTGGTCAGTGATTGAATCATGCTCCCCAGGGAGGAGGTCACAGCACCAAGACTGCCAGAATTCAAGGACTGTCTGGACAACAGTCTTAGTCACACCGTTCTGTTTCAGGTAGTCCTCCGAGGAGCAGAGATTTGGATTTAGTGATTCTTATTAATCCCTTCCAACTTGAGATATTGTATGATTCTGTGAGTCTATGGACAGAAGAAATGTGAAAACTTAGCAGTCAGTAACACTGGAGAATGCTGTACAATCAACCAGACAGTGCTCTGGGTACCAGCTTCCTGAGAACAGGATTTTCACAAGAGAAAACTCTAATTAAAATGGAAGACAGTCATGAGCAGATGAGGCTTTGTAAACCTTCATTTTTAGGAGTGCTGACTTTTCCAGGGTAGGGGACTGCATAGTTGTAATGCTCTTTCTCTGAGCAAATCAGTTTCAAATTTGAGTATGTGCGCTTTGTCTTGGTTTAAAAATAAGACAAATTTTAAATTAAAATTACTTTAAAGAATTTATATGATCCTGTAAGGCCTCAGTGGATTAGTTTCTACCTCATGAGGAACTTTTCATAGATAAGTAGTTTTTTAAGGTCAGGAAAGGCCTGTAAGATCATTTTTCCTGACTTACTTGAACAATAGCCCCAGAACTTCACTCAGTAATTTTGCCCTTCTGCATGTTTCAAAGGGTCCAGCCAGGCTCTTTCCTTAACATCCAGTAACTTCTGAAGCTAAGTTGACCATGTGGAAAATACTGCTAATGGTGATTATTAACAATGTAAAAATTAATTATGTCCTGTTTATCATTTTAGGGTACTCAAGAAGCATAATAGGGCTGAAGGTAGACTGGCTGACTGCAGTGTCTGCTAAAACTGTAAGGGATGACTCAGCAAGTAAGAGAATTAAGATGCTGCTCTGTTGGCCTCTCCACATACCAGTGATTTGTAAAGAGTGATTGTCAAAAAAAAAAAAAAAAGATAATATAATAATTTTTTTTAAAATCCTGAGCTAGAGCTTTTCCAAAATACCAGATCTGCACAGAGCTGAATCAACATTCACTCTGCGCTTTGTCTTCACTCAGTTCAATTTGTTAGATTCAAATGCAAGCAGGTGAGCAAGAGGAAACTGAGCAAGAGATTTCAGCTCTGTAATTTCAGGTGTCTTTGCACCCTACCACCCTGGCAGACTTTCTCAGCCGTCAGAATGCCGTGCTGTTGCTGAACAAATGCTTGCCTGCTCATTGGTTACTCTATTTCTGCTTGTTTGGTTTTATTTTTCCCCCCGCTTGCCAACCCTGCTGCTGCAGCCACACAGAGGTTGCTTAGAAAAGACGAGTAAGTGGAAAGAGAGGGTAATTGAGGGGTGGGGTAGTCAGCATCACCTAGTTTACCTCATCCTGCTTCCAGGGAAGAGCTCATGTGCCTGTGCAATCCCCTTCCTTCAAGCATCAGTGTTGCCTACATCTGGAAGGGAAAAGAACACACAGTGTCTGTTGTACAGACACAGACATGAGGCAGAGGGACAGACTGAGGTTGTTGTCTTGCCACCTGAGTATTAGGCTGTGTCATCTAGGGCAGCAGCACTGATGTATGTCCAAGGGCTGTACAGCTGACTGCAGCAGCGTACCAGAGACCCAGGATGAATGACGTGCATTCCCACTGCTGTTGTGTATCAATGTGTCCTTGTTGGTATCTATTTCCACCTCTGCCACGCTGTGCTACCACTTTTGTCTCCCAGTGAACTTCTGCTTATTGTTGTAAATTACAATTTTTTTAAACAGATAAACCCACAGTGTTTAGGTGCTTCAGCAAGCCAGTGCATTACAGCAGCAAACACACATGAAAATGTGACACACAAAACCAACAGCAGCATATTCGTCTAGCTTAGTGAGTCCATAACCCTTTTTTTACAGATGGCATGCTGAAGAACAAAGTGATTTAACCTGGAAAAAAGCAGGAGAATAGTAAAACAGTATTTTCTGTACTTCATATTGCTGGGCTTTCCACTGGGCCTTGCTTACTCTCTGTGGTTGCTCATTCATAAACATTAGCAGCTCTTCAGATGCAGGCAACTGGTGCAAGCCCTTTAGTGAACACAAGCAAACAGAAAAAGCACACAACAGCAGCAGCAAGAACAAATTTTACTGAATGAGTGGGAATGAATATCAACTATATGTAGAGAAATGGGAAATACGCTGGAAGCAGAGACCAAGTCATGAGAGTAACACATTGCTACAGGTATGGGAGGAGTGACTTGTGCAATCAACAGGCTTTATGTTTTCTGAGCACTACAGATTTATGGGAATAAACACTTCTCTTGCTGACAGAGTTGCCAGTTTTGCTTTGAGAGTCTTTTTCACACTACTGAAAGGGAGGAAGTATTGATATGTTTATGCAGTGTTTCCACTTCCTCTCTCTCCCAGGAATTTACACTTCTGGAGGTTTTTTTTTGTTTTGCTGTTTCTTTATGTATGATAGAGGCACTTTTGACTGGCAGTGTGTAGTAATACAGTGTTTTTTTTAATGTGAGAGGACCTTGCAAAACATTAATGCCACTATACCTATAAAAAACCATCTAAAAATCAACAGCAATGAAGTCACAAAATGGAAGCCACAGATGAAGGTGTGTCCTGAGGAACAGCAGTCCTCAAACCCACACAGCCCTTCCTGGCACACTAAGCAGCATGACATGCATTCCCTTTTCAGATTTCAGGATCACTGGTGGGCTGGGCATCAAACTGTCTCATGAATTGCAAAGAGCCTACTGAGTTTGTAAACAGTATCTTCTGGCACTGTTCCAGTCACCACTTCCTCCTTTTTACCCTGTTCACATCCCACCCCAGCAAGAACCAGCCACCAGGAACATAAATATCAATGTGACATAGTTTATGGTGATCCAAAAATCAGGATCTTGAAAAACAACAAACAAACAAAACACTCCGACCAACCAACCAACCAACCAACCAACCAACCAACCAACCAACTCCCCTCTGCCAACTCCCACCACACCTTGACCAGAAAAAAAAAAAAAAGAAAAGAAATAAAGGAGCAAAATAAAGAGGTACATTTAACCTTGGATTCCTTTGGTGGCATAATGGTGAGTTCTGTTGGACTCAGTTACAGAACAATATGATAGATACATGTGTCATGGCCTCTGGATAGAATTTTGTTTTGATTTATGCATTCTGTCACACGCTGTGCTGAAAACTGCTGGTTCTTTACTTTGACTTTACTGAAACCAACTAGAAGCAGAGAAAAAACCCAACTCATTCATGCCCTTTGCTTATGAGAGGATCATACACTTAGAAAGGACTTAATGCAAGGCATATATCCAGGAATAGTCTTTTCCAAGTTCTGTCCCTTAACAAACATATCCATTGTAATAACTTTTTCCATAGTTCCTTCTTGTTTCCTTGCATGTTCCTTGCCCCTCCTGAGTCTTTCTTATACCAGCACTATCCGTGATAGTAAATTAGCACAGAATACTTTTCTCCTTAACATCTACCTGCTGCTTTGCAGCTGAATTACCCTCCTGTGCAGGTCTAATGCTATACTACATCCTAAATCTGAACGAACAGATTGGCATCTGCCAGATCCTCCACCTCAGTGTGCCCAGAGACATATCCAGCTTCACACCAGCATTACCTTTGAAGAGGGTGAAAGGGGTGCTACACTCTCTGAAGTGAATTTTCTGATCCCATAATTTTAAATCCATAACCTGTAGTGGGTTTTTAAAGGCTGTGATGTCGTGAAATTCTGTTTGCTTCATGCATATGCATGTCACACCTCTCCCTCTCCCTCTCCCTGTCAGTTTGGAACTGCAGCTGAATGGCCTCTGCTTTTCTACCATTTATTTCTTGCTTCCTTCTCTGCCCCTGTTGTACCTGTGCTGTATTGCCTTGGTCCCTCCCATATGTCTGCCTGCCCTACAGCAGCATCTTCTCCTACAGCGACACAAGCATTCCTCCGAGTCAGATGTTTATATTCCTCATGAAGACTTCTCTATCCACAGCATGCTTGAGGGCTCATCTCTCAGCTTCATTATGAGAGCTTAACATGCTCTATCATGATGAAGTTCAAAGAATACAAAGTGTATGCTTTTAGCATACCAATTGAAATGCTGCAAAATTATTAGAGTTTCCTTACACACGAGAAAGGTTGGCTAAAAATAAACAAGCTGCTCCTTGAACTTTTCAGAGCAAATTAGATAACTTTGTGCAGTGGAAGAAAAGATTTCTGTCATTACTGAGATGCTTAATTCAGAGCTAATTGTGATTTTAAATTCTGGGGGATATTTTCCAAGCACTAACACAGATTTATAATAAAGCTCTCGATCTGTAAAGCTGCATACCAAAGAACAAATCAGTTCAGGGGCAAAAAAAGCTTTTGCAAGCCTGGATTTTAGCCAGTTTTTGTGTATGGATGTTTGCATACACACATATTTTACACATATGTGTGAAAATCTGTCAGCAAGATTGCTATCCTTATCCTAACCATGTGCCATTTGCAAACCACTTTAATGCAGTGAGCATTTTGTGCATATCATGAATATATAGCTTAGTGATTTGGACAGGTTATCTTTTATTTTCCTGCTCTGGCCATACTGCCATGCACTGCACTGGCTTGATTTACAGGCTAAACTTTTGTAGAGAAGAAGGATTCAATTCTCAACTCTATACCTCTCTGCTCGATGCAATGCAATACCCAAAACTTTTTTTTCTTTGTTGTTCTCAGAAATTGTCATTTTTTGGACAGCGAACAAGACAGAGAAAAGATCTTTTGCTGATATTGCCTCTGAAGAAATAGTGAATATAACTTCGAAAATATTCCTTTGATTTTGGCTTCTGGTAAAAAACAAGTTCATTCCTTACCCTACCCTCAAAGGCTGGCAAGAGAAAGAAATATGTAGAGCTGCAAAACTGCTGAAGGTTTCCAAACATGATGGAGTCACAAGTGCCTGTTTAAGCTAATCACTACCTTTGTCAAATACTACTTAAAAATTGTCCTGAAAATTGGTTCTTTTAGAAAATGCACTGTGCTATGCTGTTTTTTTTTAAAAAAAAGGTCAAAAATCTCTATTTTGTAATTACAAATGTTAATTTTGGTGTAATAACAAGTTAGTTGTAAGATGCTTTATGTCAAACTGGAGTTGCAGTGTCATCTATGACCTCTGTACACAAGATGGTCTTTCGAGATTTGCTTGGAAGACAGTATTTAGAACATATTCTGCAGAAACGTGATGTCATTGCTACTGTGAATAACCACTGCAGAAATAAAGGATCTAGATAGCTTAAAAAACAATATCAGCAGACTTGCAGTTTATCTCTCTGAGTAGCCTTAGAAGAGTAAAAGATATCAATGAAATGTGATTCACAGTAACATTGATTTGATCATGAGTGGCTTCAGGAAATCAGAAGAAAAAGTCAGGCATAGGTGAGCTTTTCCCTGATGCAAGTGAGTGGCATAAGTGGCAAGGCATGGTTGCCCAAATTATATAGGCTTCACTGCAGCTCAGACTGGGCTTGCTGAAGTTAATGTTCAAAATGTAAGAGCATCCTGGTGTGAGGATGGCTTAGCACTAAGCTATCGTGAGGGAACAAGGGAGGGAAGTAGGAAAAGAGAGAGAGAGAAGGGAGGGAGGGAGGAAGGGAGGGAGGAAGGTAGTAAGTAAGGAAGGAAAACATTTCCTAGAATAAGTTGGCACTGGGTGACCTGAGGCAGCACAAACAGGAATGAGAAATGCAGTTGGGGAAGTATGCAGTTCATTCACAAATGAAGGAGATTTGGGAGAAACAATCCATACGTAACTAACAGATAATAGCTAATGTGGGTTTTTGGCAGTGTAGCAAAGAGTGATTTGCCTAAATTGTCAGCACCCTTGTTTGAAATCTATTTGAGGAACTGGAAAGCACAGTAAAAGTGTAATTATGCTGCATGCTAAATTTTTTTGTATGGGTTTTGGTGCAGCTCACAGGACCATGGGGATGGAGTTAATGGCCAGGAGGTCCCTTCCAGTGTGATTCTTGGCTTATGATTAGTCAGTCATTTGTGACGGGTCAGGCACACATGCTTGTGTGATATTTTCCTGCCTCAGAAACCATATGGTCCAATAGTCATTTTCCTGTCCTGTCACTCAGTGATTTCCTTAATATGTTCAAAACAGATTCTTTCTCAGTAACTTGCTAAAATCCTCCACTAGGACAAGTGGATCCTGAAGGACAATTCTCTGTCACCATTCTGCTTCACTAACTGCATTAGGTTATGTCTTACTTCATTAATTGTCCTCCATCCAATGTTTTACTTTGTTACCAACTTACTTCGCCACTGGCGGCTCATCACTGCAGTTTTTACATGTATCTTCACAGCAAAACTTGGCTTTGTGGGGTCAAGGGGTTCAATAATCTGCCAGGCGTACTTTAGCTATGAAAAGTGTGGGATGCCATTGTAGAGGGAGATAAGTGTGAAATGGTAGGGAGCACTGGCAGATCAGAAGGACCAGAGGAAGCAAAGACAGAAAGAGACTTGATATAAAACAACACATGCAGGTGTATCAATCTTTAAACGTTTAATAGGAAGTCGGGCAGGGAAGGCGTCAGGGAGAGATCATACCAAATTGCTCTAAGACTCCAAAGAGTGATGAAGAGGTCGCTTAAGCACAGCATTCTTTTCCTTACACTTTCCATTTTTCAGTGAAAAAAGAAATGATCCATTTTGTGATAGTTTACTATTTTACAATGTAAAGGCAACAAGTTACACTCAGGATTTTAGCTACTGCTGGGGACAGTGTCAGCAAGCATACCACCACTAACACAAATGCATCACCCCCAGTAGCATCTTCAGTATCTTTGGAGTAGAGAACAAGACTAGGAAGAAACATCGGATTGCTGTCTGTCCCGGCTGGAAACAGTAAAGAAGCTTACACCTGGTGACAAGAAGCTGCTTGGGCTCTGTACACCAGGGGCACAGTAGTGGAATCATAGTTTATGGCCAAGGGATACAGAGGTACTGAACACTGAAGAACAAGGAAGATGATGAAGAAGCAACAAAACCCATCCTCACTGAAGAACCCCAGGAAATACAAAAAGCAACGTGGTTCATCCAAAATGGATTAAGACTGGAGCTTACAGCAAGAGGTGAAGTAACTAATGCACATGTGGGAGAAGGCTTACAGTGGGAGTGAAATGGTTGTGATCCTGTGATAACCAGTAGTAGTCACAGCTCATCAGTTACCTCACCTTTTCTAGGACCATGGTGGGTTTTGCAGACCTTGAGGAGAAAGCCTAATTTTTAAAAGATTAGAGGTGTTTAAAGAGAAAGTTGATCTTTGAACTTTTTTCCTAGTATTTGCTTTTCTGAACCTGCACAGAGGTGGCTGCCAGAGCTATTTTTATAGTTCTGGCTCTTCCTCCGTGGCTCCCCATTGAGATGAACCAACATGTTCACACAGAGTCTGCTGGAGGCAAGACTGTGCATGGTAGTCATGAAGCATCACAGGGCAGCTCTGAACTTGCCACATATGCATGGGACTTCAAGTAAAGTATTTTTCTTAGAATTAGATCACCATTTGGCGCTGTTGGTTGAGGCGCTGGCAGTTCAGATGTTCCCTCTGCTTTGCCTCTCTCCAACCCTCTTGCTCCTGTCTGCTGCTGGTGGCTGCAGCCTGTCCTGAAGCTGTAGCGCTCCACTGCAAGCAGTGCCTTGCACACATTTTGGGGGAATGTATGTTACCCCTTGGCTGCCCTGACAATAGGAGGGGACCTGGCATACATTACAATTTCCTTGTGCTCAGAATAATGAACTGCAGTTAGTTTTGTTTTGACATTAATTCTGCTTTAAGCTAAATCTTGATCTTAAATTAACCCAGCAATGTATCTTNCTCAAATGTGAGCAATTGCATACCCATCCTAGGCTGGCATAAGTCTGGAGGAACTAAACTGTAATGAGCACAGAAAAGATATTATAGCCAATTTGATAAGTGAAGCAGCACACAAGGAATACCATTTACTTGACTGCAGACTTATTTATAAATTAAAGAAACATACACACCTAGTAGATTTAACCACAGATGGCATAAATCTGTCCACTTGATTTAAGTGTCCAAGTTACAAGGCACTAAAGGGGGAGTTTGGGGCACTAGGGCCTGTAGCATGAACAGAGGAGAACTTGCCTCACACTGTCGCCACTATCTCCCTCCAGCAACTTGGGGCTGCAATCTTCTGCTTCCCAGGGAGCAGCACCATGGGATCACCAACCTACACCCTGCCTGGGACGCTGCTCTCAGGTTTCTCTGGGGGGCCATGGCCATGGCCTGGGTGCCAGTATCCCCAGGTATCCCTTGGGATGGGCAGGGGTAGCTTGATCCCTAACCTGGTGCCAGGGGAGGACCATAGAATCATAAACTGGGTTAGAATGGCGGAACGAGCTGACTAATTTAGGTGCTGTGTTAAGTTGTAATGGAAAGTAAGTGGGTTAAACTGGTCCTTGAGCCTCAGCTGAATTTCAAGCACATAGAGTTCATCCTTCATTTGATTTAGGCAAGCTAAGTCTGCACCCCCCACCTACTCAGGTAGAAGAAGCAAGTCTTCTGCAAGCTTGATCCTCTGTCTGAAGAAATCAATGTAAATCATTATGATATTGTGCACACCAGAAGGGAATGCTGCTTTAGCTGCAGTTCTAGCAAGTTATAGTGCTGATGAATACGCGATGATGGATTTTTAGTTCATTTGAGATGAACTGATGCCTTCATACCCACACAGTGTAAGAAATGCATACTAAGATGCGTATTAATAGATGTTAATAGGTCACTACCAGAGAAGTCCCTTTTTAGCTTTTTGTCTATGCAAGCTTCCAGTGGAGTTCCACCTCAAAAGACAATTATTGAAAAAAAATTCCAGTGGAGAAAGCATTAAACATTCAGCATTGCATGTTATCTCTAGCTTACAGTGAGTACTACACGTTCAGACTGCAGATGCAGCGCCCTGGGAGCTGTAGAGGGTACTTGCATGAGCAATGCAAACAGGATCTGATGGCTCTTACATGCTGGTAATGATGACTAACAAAGGAAGAGGGGTTTTGTGGGGTTTTTTTCCCATTGCTTGTGAATGGATGCCATGGTGATCGGAAGTATAAATAGGCAGAGGGTTTAGATGGATAGAAACATTTGTTCTTTACGGCATAAAATATCAGTCCAGCTGAAAAATTCTCTGCACTTCAGCATAGTGCTTGCACAGCACATTTATCTACCTATGAGATCAAAATCTTATTTTTTATGAACCCGACTTGGTCTCCTGGTGAGGAGCAATACCTCAGGGTTTTAAAGCATTTCCAGGGACAACACCATAATGTCAGAACCCCAACATATTTTGGGAAGGAAGGATCTCCTAAGAGACTTTGAGGATAAAATCTTCCTTAGAGTAGTTTGGAACTGTGCAAGGTTTGGGGATTTGCTGACAGGATCTCAGCAAAGTGCTAGATAGAAATATTACACTTGTCATTTTTCATCAGTAATGCCCTAAAGGGAAATTCCATTTATCAGGCCTGTTCACAGGAGAGTTTATGTCCTGTCTAATGAACAAAAAAAAAACCACAAACCCCCCCCCCAAAAAAACCCCAAAAAAACCAAAACAAAACAAAAAAAACCCAACCTGTTTTTCTATTTTAATTTTTGTGTTAGCTGTAAAGTTAAATTGTATTTATTGTTTACTGTGTTTCTGAGAGCTGGAGTACCTTAGGTAATTAATTACCCTGGAGTTATTGCTGCTCTCTGTGTGTGATAAGTATAATATTCAGTATGCTGATGAGACCAGACACAGCCTTGTTCCCCGCCTTAGTGAATTCAGCAAGACGATTAAAATGCAAGAGCTTGCAGTCTGCCCAGCTGTGACCAGTATGTAAAAGCACATCTGTAGGTGTGGATAGGTAGGAAACAGACAGCTTTGGACATGACTTGGCGTGGTTCAGCTGTCGGACAGGTCTGTGTGCTGATGATGCAGCTGAGCAAAGGCTGAGCCAGGTCACCGGGTGCAAGCACACCGAGCTCAGAAATCCAAATTACTCTGTTACTAATCCCCTCCTGTCAGCTTCTGTGGAGAAATGCACAGCCTGAAGCTGTGGCCTTCCCTGGTTAACCTTCCCCCAGCTTTGTATGCTGAGCATGACACCATATGGTATGGTGTATCCCTGTGGTCAGCTGGGGTCAGCTGTCCTGCATGCCCAGCCTGCTCTCTGATGGCATGGGGTGAGGAGCAGAGAAGGCCTTGATGCTGTTTAAGTGCTGCTCAGCAATAATGAAAACATCTCCATTTTATCGACTCGGTTTTCAGTAAAAATCCAAACCACAAGCACATGCTAGCTGCTGTGAAGAAAAGCAACTCTACGCCAGCCAAAACCAGATAATCTGTGAAGCCCCTCACACAAAGACACTGTGTATGCTAAAGTATTCACGGCTCATGAATGAGACTAGATGAATTCTTAGAATCAAACATGAAGGACAGTTGTGAAGGAGGACAACTGCATTTAAGTGACAAAGTATTCTGTCAAAGTGTTCTGTCGAAGTATCACTGTATGATGTCCTTAAATTCTCCCTAGGCACCCACAGATGGCTACTGCCAGGGAGCAGACAGAGACAGATCTCTGATATGTCCTGGCACGACTGGTATTTTCTCCTCATGTGATGACCTTGTCCATCTGCTGTAATTCTTGTCTGTAATCTGCCTGCAGGAAGTTATGAGGGCAGAAAAGTCTTGGTATTCTGTATTTATAAAATTGAGGGAGTTTAATGTTTGGAATTCCTAGGCATGAGAACTACATGAGAAAATACAAATAACAATGTTGAGAGAGATGGTAAGTGGGTAATTGTTGCAGCACACACATTCTTCTGTAGTTGGTGCCCATACAGTGGTGCCAGCTCCATTTCTGCCTAAATGACTTTCGAATGTACGGTATGCTGTGGTCCCATACCCAGCAACAGTGTTTGCTGGTCCTTAGCAAAGGACTAGTTTAAACAGAAAGCAGAGCATATTCCTCTTCCAAGCCTGCAGAATTTAATTTTTTCCTAGGGCTGTTAATCTGTTGCTGCTACTGGTTGAGAAATGGTAAGGGAAACCCTTTGCCCTTGCCTTTGCCTTTGCCTGATAAAACTGATTCATACCCAAGGGTTGCTCCCTGCATCAGAGGGGATGTTTTGTGGCATATATGGAATCAGAACTACAGAATGTAATTGTGGTAATGCGACTTGCCCTTCTTATGGCATTTTTCACCTGTTGCATTGAGAACACAGATCTCCAGAACGGTTTTAAAACACCGAAGTGACTAGGTAAAACATTTCCATTTTTGTGTAAAACCTAAACCAAGCAGCAGTCCAGAAAAATGAAGCACAGTGTCTTGCATTATCCTACTGAGCCATCCTGTCAGTTGCTATGTGTACCACCAATTCAACAGCCAAGCTGAAGTACCCTCGTAGGAGCTGGCTATCGTGAGACTCCATATGGCCCTTCCTCCTTCTTGCAGCACATAACCTAAATATGTAACAACTCATTCACCATCACACTGAGAATCTGTTACTAGAGTGACATGATTGCTGGGGAAAAAAAAGGCAGTTTGGGGACTTTTGCATAATGTTCCCCTCTGACTTTCAGGCTCTCCAAAAAAAAGGTTTTATTTCAGCATGTCTCATGGTATGAAATAGTAAGTCACAGGAGGATGTGCCTTCATAACAATACACCTTAAAATAATAGAGGCCACTCTTCAGGAAAGAAATTTTCACTTGTGGAAAGAGACAGTTTATCAGCCTTCCCTCCCGCCATAAGGTCATCTTTATCCACTAGATTGTATTAAAGAGAAAAATAAGCTTCAGATTTTTTTGGCTGATGAGGTATGGGAGAAAAGGCAGAAGGCATTTCAAAAAGCAAAACTGAAAAAAGTGGAGTGATCAGTGCCTCCCACCGCAGGTGCACGCTTGTCATTTGTGTGCCGCAGGCTAAGAGCGAGTCAGAAGTGCTTTCAATTTACTGTATTTGATTTCACTTCTGAGAGTAACAATCTGTTCAGGGACTCAAACTGTGACGCTGGAAGTATGTCAGATTTTGGGTTTGCATTCATGAAGGATTTGGAGAAGAGAACAATACAGTACTCATCCTAGCAGTGTACTCACATTAGCCTGCTACGATTGTCTGTTTGGCACAGGATTTCAAATGCGGTGATTCTTAAGGTAAAATGTTTCATGAACAATTAATTTGCTTGGGCCAAAATGTGACGTTCCTAATGTAATTTGGAATCAGGCGAGTGGATAATGAGAGGGCCTGCAGGGCATAAGATAAACTGAAGGACCTTTATGGCTGGTATAGTGCTGAGCAATCTCCAGACAAATCATTAAAGATGAAAGATAACTGGTTGAAGAGAACAAGGATTCCAGTAAATGTTGATGTATCAGCCAGAGGAGTCCAGCTGACATCTTTTCCTCAAGTATCCTGTTGTTTGAGAAAGAATTTTTTTGGCTGCGAATCACAGAATCATTTAGGTTGGGAAGGATCTCTAAGGTCAAGTCTAAACTTTGACTGATCATCACCTTGTCAAGTGGCAGGTGGAAAGTCCTTGGAAGTGCCTACATTTTTTTAACTCCCTTGAGAACTGGATGGATATGCACAATTCGACATTACCAGGTTTTCCTTACCTGCAGGATCCAGGTTTGAATCAACAGTTCCACAGACAACAGGTTAGTACAGGAATTACAACACACTTTACAGCCTTTTTCTCTCAGGGCAGCTAAATGACTGAGAGTTGTTCAATCTGGTTTCTGTGAGATATAAAAATATGATGCCATTAGTCCTCATTAATGAGCTGCTGAGAGCCACACTCCACAGTAACCAACATCTCCATTTTCCCAGGCAGTAAATCAGCACTACTCCATTAAGTTTAAAGGGCTCCAACTAATTTTTACCAGCTGAGGATATCATGCTGTAAACTTAGGCTCCCACAGTGTACGGGTTGCTTCATTTATCACAGAATCACAGCTGTCTCCAGCTGGCAGAGAGCACCTATTCAGATCCTCGACACTGCACAATAAAGCACAGTAAAGCAGGAAATGGATAAGAACATGAGGCCCTTGTGGGGCTGTATGGTGCGTGTACATTTTCTGAACATCATACAGACCTTGGTCAGGCTGCTCAAGATTCAGCCACTGTGCTTGGGGATGGGGTTAAAGAGATTAAAATCTCTGTAGGATCTTAAGTTATATATAATGCATGATATATCTAACATAATTATAGGACAGTAGATACTGTGCTAGTCCATGTGTGCAGTCTTTGAAATCTGTCAGGAGTTTAGTATAGAGTATAAAAAGTTTTAAAATGCAGTATCGCAACATTTCTGGCTGTTGTAGACCTGAAATGAAGGATCATATTAAAACTGCAGCTGAATGAGAAAGAATTTCTCCTTGGGTTTTCTGCTCTCCTGTAGCTTTTTCAGAGTAATTTAGTTATGCTCAGAAGAGAAACAAAGAATGATTCCAAATTTATATAAATAACAATTATTTGTACAGAATTAGGGCATTTTTACCTTAGATAGTAAATGTTTTGATTTTCTAGCCTTTAATGGGACTCCTGCTTTTAAATATCAGTATCTCTACCCTGAGGGAGAAAGCTTTAATGGAATTCAGAAGTCTTTGTATAGACCATTTAAACATCCATGAAAGAATACAAATATTGGCCAACCAAAAATTTGTCTTTTTCTTCAACTCTGCCTAAGTTTCAGAAACCAGTTCCTAACAGAGCTGTTGATACTTCTGTACCCATTCTCACCTTTCCAAAAGAGCTGGTACCTGCTGCTTTGGTCATCTGTGAGGACAGGGAGATACTATCTGGATGGGAGGCACTATAAGTAGGCAAAAAAATTAATACACTGAGCCTCTTTGGCCATATTCTTGGTACTGGTTACACAGAATACATAAAACCCAACTACTGGGAAGTTAGTTAAGAGAATAAGGAAAGGTTCAGGCTGTGAGGAGGAGAGAACTATTTCTTTCACTGTTTTTTTTTTTTTTTATTTTTTTAAGGGAAGCAACAGGAAGAAGTTGTCCAATTTTGAAGAGTTTTGAAGGCTGAGATTTGTGAGTGGAAAAAAAGGTGAATCCTGACAAAGGGGCGGGGAAGGTTGTAAGACATATCTACGTGTGGAGTTCCTACTAGGCAGTTCTTTGTTTGAAAAATGAAAAAGTGGAGTGGTTGGTATCTACAAAACCAAGGTTTTTGACAGAGGGACTAAAAGCACTTTAACAGGTGATAGTAGCAGGGAAGACAGAAAACTTACAAGGAATAATGCAACAAAAATAATCCATTAAGAAAATACTACGTGGCATGCAGCATCTGTGACCTTAGTGTATCCCCAGGAAGCTTAGCAACAAATCTCAGGTTCTTAAGTCTATCACCAGTGGGCGGACTGTCCTCAAGGGTCAAATCTATTCTAAGCTCCAGAGGTTCGATCACAAAAGGAAAGAGAGGATCTTGCTGCACTTGCAGGTAGATTCCCTGCTTGAACAGCAGTTGGTTGTGAGACACATTCTTAGTCGTTAGCTCATTACCAGTTCTGTTCATTAAAACACAGCTGCATCAGTGCAGATATGGAAAATCTGTTATTTGATTGTGCTGTGCTATCTTTTGGCCTGGTGCTGAAAAATTCTTTTCCAGCTTTAGTTTCTGATGCTTCCTTCAATACTGTGGCTGCTTTGGTTCCCATTTTGCCTGTTACATTTTGACCAAAAGTATGCCATTCTGTGGACTCTTTAAAAATTACCAGATGTCTGCAAAACTTCAAGGGCACTATTGTCGTGTTTTTGCTGGGGGAAAGCAACTTGGGGAAATCCTAACATGGATACCCAACTCTCCCCCTCCCCTCCTGTTTTGGGAGGAAGTATTTTAATATTGCTCAGGGCTCTGGTGTTTGGAATGATGCCTGAACGCTTCACTTTGTGGCTCTAAGGATTGTGATATGCAGTTCAGTTAACAGATCTAGTCCCGAGTACAGAAAACATGACTAATATGATAACAAAAAGGGTGGTTTTTTTTGAGAGTGTTATGATTTTATATTTTACCTGAATGTTATTTATTTTATTATACTCTGTTCCCAATGGACTGGAAATTCTTTAGAGTAGGATCACTTTTCCTGTTTCTATTCAATGTTTAGTACAATGCAGCTGTTTTACAGTGGATTTAGGTTATGCTGAAATGTCACTAACATTAAAATAAAGGTGATATTCTTATATTCATTTTCCCCGCCATTGTGCAATGAGTTGTACACTCAGTTGTCTACATGTCCCAACTACCTAATTGCTGATTTCTGTCTTGGAGTGAGCCTCTTCAAATATACAGACTTCAGATATGTCCCAAATAAAAATGTACAGTGGCCACACAGCACACAGCGACATTAAAGTGATAAGAGTTGACAAAACACCTATAATTTTTATCAGGGCAGATTGTAATGGTTAGTGCTAAATTGGATATGAAAAGCAACTGTGCCCTGCTACAAAATTCTCAGTGATACAACTTCATTTTGTATTAAGAGGAATTCCAGTGTGATTTCTCATCTCAGACTGAGATTTTCCCTACTTGCTGTGGGAGTAAAAGGTGTGCTCTTACCCCGATCACTGCGACAGGAGATCCCTGCTGGCTTGCCCTCCGCATAACTTTGTCACATGTGAATTTCTCATGTGAGATCTCCCATTCAGGAGCTTTTTGGACATGTTATTGAGTATAATTAAAGCATAAAAGGACTGGCAAGACAGGGAAATGAATGAGAGGGAAAAGTACATCCTGGGTTTTCCGGTTCTCTGTTAGCTGTTAGTAGGAATGGGAATGGCCACTGGCTGTTCAGTGATTAGGCAGTACCCCAAACAGACAGATTGTACAGCCCACAAGTTCTGTTTCAGCTTTAGATCACTAAAGCAGATCTATCCTGACTCATGACATTAGCACCTAAAATTTCATGCAGCCCCTGGTGCTCAGATTCTTGCTGCTGTTTGAACCACGCAGTTCAACCCTCTTTCCTGGTGCCCAGTTCTGCTGCCCTTGCAGACAGACAAAAGGGCATGAAGGCACTGGGCCTTGCTTTTCTGAGGCTACAGGTGCTGGAGGTGTGGCACAGATTACCAAATAATATTTATTGGTATATTTACAAGGCAACAAAAGGCTAAACTCACAATGCTACGCAAGAACGTCTGATAGCTATGTAGATAAACTGGATTGATCGAGTTCTGTAAGAAAGATAGATATTGACTTTAGCTATATAAATATGTAGTAGGCAAAATGGCTCAATATCTTTAAAAATAGCTCTGTACAAATGCCATATAGTCTTTCTTTGCTTTCTTTGGCAGCCACAGGCTGTGACCTTAGACTAAGAGTCAGTCGTGACATTATTTTCTTGCATATGATGCATCCATAAAATTAAGTTTCAAAACCAGAAAAATTGTTAGTGATCAGCTTTTGTATTTTGATAGAAGCTGGATGAAACTCAGCTAAGGAATAGGGGCTCACTGTGCTTTCTTAACATTTATAAACCTTTTGTTTGGGATACTTTTCAGTTCTGTATGTAAATAGCTGTAAAACTATGATCTGCAGAGGAGGATGAACAATTTAGATTACTTAATATAGGCTTCAGAATCTCTTTTCCTATTTTCTGCTCTGGTTTTCACTATGGTCAGTTGTGGAATAAAAAATGTTACTATTATTACTACTGTGGTTTGGCCATCACTGTAAAAAAACAAGTCAGCAGCATAATTTCTTTTATCTGTGATGGTGTTTCAATGTTCCAGCATTCACCAGAAGGTGCAATAATGGGCACTGACAGCAGAGACCCTGAAGATTTGGCTGCCAAATCACATCACTGGAGTGATGAGATGAAGTTTACAACAGAGGAAATAATCACTTTTTGCAGCTACAATTTGGGGTTTTTTACCAGCCTTATATTTTCTTGGTAGAAAAATGTTTTTTTAGACAAGAAATTATAGACTGCAGAAAACATCTGCTAGTAAGTTCATTAATTAAAGACTACATTCCCTGAAAGCAACTGTTGTGTCAGTCAGACTGGAAATGAGAGAACATAGAAAGTATGGCTGAAATGCTGGGGGATGCAATAGATGGTAGATATAATTAATGGTAGTAGAGGTTTCTGAGGGGCCTGGACCTACTTGAACAAGCCATGGCATAGCAACAGGCCAAAAATATTGGAGGCTCTTCATTCTTAGTAAACCGAGGAAGTTTAATTCATTAAGACACAAACGACATAAAAGCTATCCTGGATGTACAAGCATGTAATTTTCCCCAGTCAACTGCCTGCCAGATCAGACAGACAGACACCTAAGGCAGCTGTGTTACGTCCCCCTGCTAAGTGTAACATGCCCTGGGTCTCATTGAAAGAGCCATGGCAGAGGTTTTAAATCTTGCCCCTTGTGCTGTGCTTTCTCAGGTAACCTCTGGGGACTGCTGCTTTTCCCCAGGCAGAAGTGAGAAACCAAAGTGCCATCCCAGACCCCCCGCCTGCAGGTAGAAGCAGCATGGAGAGCCCTAATCCCCATAGGGAGGGTCCCATTGTGGAGCATCTCCTGCCTCTGCCTTGAAGTGTGCCAAGCTCCAAGCCCTTATTGCACCTTCTCAATATTCTGGGGTTAGTGTAGGGGAACCTAATGAAATCACTTGAAGTTGCACTTGTTGTGTGGAGTCAGCCATGAGGATCTGTGTTTCGCACCTTCTTGGGCACCAAGTCGCAGAGTGTGATGTTATCACAGCCAACGCTGCCATCACACTTGTGTCTTTAACGGCACGCCTGGGTGGTTGTTCAGGAATTGCAATTTTTCACCATGTGTCTTGGTAATTAAGAAATAATAGTGATGGAAGATTTGTGGCTCAGGAGGTCAGTAACAGTTGCAATCCATTTTCAGACCTTTCCCAGTCTGCTGCTGAAGGGCTGAGGGCCACTGAAACTCCAAAACAGGTTGTGTGTAGTCATACTGCGATGAGCCAAAGCTCTGTATGTTCTCTCTAACCTTTCTCTCATGATAGTTTATGGGATGCTTTCTGTCTGTTTGGTTCTTTCTGTCTGTAATCAGGTGGATAAATGGTTTCGTATGTGGAAACCCCTCACAAACTTTCCCACCTCTCAGGTGATACCCACCCTACTCTGTGAGGAGGAAAGTGCCTCCTTGAGGGATTGAGATTTGCAATAGCAAAACAGCTCATAGACTTTCTGCTTCAAGGTCCTATTTGCCATCTTTGAATTCCTTACAGTGGAAACTGCCTGGAGGGCCTGTTTTTTATTCAGCTTCATGGTACAGTGTTTGGCCTCTGCCATTACCACTTACAGGACCCAAACCCCTTTTGTTAAAGAAGTAAAATTTCAGTTTAGTAACATGATCCCCTTTCAGCCTGTCTAGGAAAGACATGTAATCACAGGAGACTTGAGCTAGTACAGAACAAGCACTTGAAAAAGAACCTACAAATATAGGAACAATGATCCTGTTGCAATTCAATAAAACAATAACTTATTATCTTTAAAACATAATCTAAAATTAAAATAGTAGAAACCAAAATAAGATTGTCTCCTTACTACAAGTAACTCTTGGTGAATCCTATGCCATAGAAACAAATGTTTATTTAAATCACAGAAAAGAAACCCCTACACATTAATTTCTATATGCATGAAATATGTTAGTACACATGGTCTGTGGTGAAAAGGGAGTTGAAAATGGCCTAAGAAGGATCTAGCCTCAGATGCAGAATTAAGCCTACAGCCTAATACTCAGGCGTAAGAACTAGCTGTTCAGAGGAATTATTACAGGCTGCCCCATAGGTAAGGTACAGCCCTGAGCCTGGGAAAAGCCATTAACATGAAAGACAATGAAAATGCTAAACTAGGAATTTATTATCTCCTGATTTTCTTTCCCCTCTTTCTTAAGGCTGAAAACAGAATATTAATGCAGTATAAGAGAACAAATTGAAAGGGGCCAGACAGAAAAACCTATTTCCAGCTGTTCTAACAACACTAAAATCACTTGTCTGCTTGGCTCCCCTTAAATGGAACACTCAGCGTTACTTTCGACTGTGACATAACCACACTCTGTGTGTGTGTGTGTGTGTGTACGTGTGCATGTGCACGTGCACGTGGAGAGGGCACATTTTGGCAGCAGCATCACACTGCAATTTCTTGATTTTTTTGGCAGCTGAAGCGTAACATTGCCTTTTAAGTAGATTTTCTTGCATTTAATTTGTTGGATTAGCATAACTAAAATGGTGGTCACAGGCCAGGAAAACATTGTGTCTCTGTCTTCTTTTCTTTATTGGCTTGCCCTCTGACAGTATTGTATTTCACTGTCTGCCAGCTGGGTGACAGACTGCCTGATGAAAATTTATCACGTTGCTCTCCATGGTGGACACAACAACGTGTCATGAGGAAAGTATCCATGATGTCATAGTTTTAGGCTCTGGTAGATGTACAGCACAAAAAAGTAAAAGCTATAAAGCAGCTATTTCTCTGTGCAAATTTCCTTGCTCCTGCTGGTGGCTGACGTTGTTATATTTATTAATTTTCTTCCCTTAAAACATGCTACTCTTCTACATACCAAAAATTAAATCATATTCTTTTATTAAACCAATCATTCGCCCTGTTTCATGGGTCTTCATATTCAAGTGTACGGTTTTTTTTGGAAGCCCTGAACTAATATGGTTCTTTCTGCTTGTTAAATAGACATATCACCCAAATCAGTTCATGTTTCGCAATAGTACTGGTTCTACATGTGCATCTGAATACATCAGAAGATAGAATGTTGCTGTCAATGATTTTTTAAAGTTTTTTTTTTTTCTGTTTTTTTAAGTAACACAGATAATTCTACCCATTTAAATATTTAAACCCATGAAGATGTCCTTTTTCACTCAGGGCCGTTTGAATCTTAGAATGTCACTACTGAAATATGTCATATATGTTTTCTTCACAAAATTTCAAGTAAGAGGATTCCTTCTGGCATTTGACACCATGTGGTAAAAATAGATTTCTCAACCCACAAAACTGAAGAGAACTCTCTTTCGTTTCTTAAAGGCAGATCAAAATTATCCTTGAAGAGGAACGGATACTCTAAATTCAGGGTGTGTCCTTAAAGCTTCATTGGTTTCTTAAGCTGGTATAATTGTGGCAAACCCTATCGACTCAAGAAGATTAAATTGTTATGCAATACATATACACTCCAGACCTTCACAGCATCACAGAGACTTTCACCTGGTGCAAAGACTGCTGTTTCCTGCACAGAGCAGTCAACAAGCTAGCTGACAATTGAGATAGAAGACTTTTACTGTAAAACTTAACCAATTTGTCTCAGTAATATCTTCATTACCACTACCATCTAGGCTGTTCTAATCCTGGAGATTTTTCTCCTGTAAAATGTGTCCTGTTGAACTTAGTACTTTCAGGCTATTGCTTTGGCTATGAAGCTGCTACTTTGAGGAAACCAGGTTTCAGCCCCAGGGTTCCAGCTTCTTGTGGATTTTTGAGGAAGGACTGTGCTCCAGATTCTACACCATCATATCTCACACGTAGCGTCTCAAGACACAGAAAACCATATTCTCATACTGTTATAATGGAAATGATATCTAACTCTGAAGCAGTAACCAATAAAAATTTCCTAATACATGGTATTTCTTTTTGTAATCCATGCCATTCCTTTTCCCCCTTGATCTAATGCTAATAATTTTGTTTTGATTTTGTTGAAAACAGTGCAAACTATCATAAATATTCAGAAAAAAAAAATTGTTCCACCTAATGTGTGCACAACACTACACCTAATATCGATTGTTTTGATTTTTATGCCTGGTTACAGTCAGGAATGTATCTCAGTACGGGCCTCTCCTTTAGTTGCATGAAGTGAATTTTAATTATTTGTAGTAAGGATGGGAATGACAATACGGCAAAATCTGCAGCTTGTTTTACATCAAACAAGCTATTCTGTTTTGCCTCTTGTATAATCAATTGTCTGTACACAAAAGATAAAAAAAAAGCTGGTCAAGGGTTTAGTGCTGTTCAACTACCATTTGGCATGCCCATTAAATTACTGCACAAAGCAGACAACAATGCAGATTCAAGCCCTGAGTCTTGTGTTAACTTGACTGCATAAATGGGCCTCCAAGTTTAAAAACAGTTGAACAAAAGAGCCACCATGGAGTGATTAAGATTTATTTGGGTGCTGGAGTGCACAGCTGCTGCAGGGAGGAGGGGGAGAGACAGCACACATCCTCAGGGCTCGCCTGTGCTTGGCACAGGTCCCAGCTGCGAGGGAAGGAACTGAACAACTGTACAACCTTTGTGATCCTTCGCTTCTTCAGGGCTGTCCCAATCCCCCAGCACGAACAGGATCAGTCCCACATGGGACCACTCAGCAAAGGGTCTGCCAGGCTGCAGCAGTGCTCTGGTTAAGTGTGATCTCCTGCCCCATCACACTGCAAATTTGTTCAGTTCTCCTGCAGGCACATCTGTGCTTTTTTTTTTGTTATTGCAGAAGGGCCAGGAGATAGAAGTCAGGTGGGGAGTGGTCTGTCAATTTACGAGTGAAATTCATTTCTTCAGCACACTAACTTGAATGCTCAGCACTGTTTGCAGAGCAAAAAAAAAAAAAAAAAAAAAAAACCCTTTATTTCTTNNNAAAAAAAAAAAAAAAGCCTTTGATTGCTTTGATATCATCAACAATACAGGGGTGACATAGCCTCCAGCAGAAAGATGCCTCTCTTCCTACATTACTGACTCTGATGTCTTGCTTCCTATGTAACTGATTATCCCAGACTGCTCATGTTTGCTAATGACTTCAGGAGTCTGTTGAGAAGAAAGATCAGCACTGTAGAAACTAAAAATGAAAGCATCATGAGGCAATATTAACACAGAAATTAAACATTTCTTTGTGACTGTTTTAAGAAAGACCAATTGCAGTGGAAAAATGCCTGCTTCCAGGGAGCAGGCAGTGCAGGATTGGAACTAAAACAGGCGAAGTCAGGGAACCATTCACATGTTCAGTACTACAGCTTTAGGAAAGACCTAAAAAATTACTGATTTTTTTTTTAATGCCACCAGGCAGTTTTCTAATAGCACATTTTATTCAACTGTCCTCCTTACTGCAGTAAAGGATGGGCAGATTGGTGCAGTACATCCAGCTTCCATGCCAGTCCTCTGTCCTAAAGACAGAACGGTATAGTGATAACAAGCTGGGTTGATTTTTATTTTTTGTCTTTGGGATGAATAAGCTAATCAGACCAAGACACTCTCCTTTTTCTTCCCTTTAACTTACACTTTTGATAAATTCTCCACTTCTTTGGGACATAGGTGGTTTAGCACTATCACAATGTAAATGTCCCAATCACAGCAAAGCATCACAATTTTGTTAAGAGAAATATTGATTTAAAAATATTCTTAGTGCCATAGTCATATAAAACTGAAAAGAAACATCTGAAGGTAAGCAACACTACATCCTTAAGGCTTTTTCTCACACTATTAGCTTGATGCTTTTGAAACTGTATTTATGCTGTTAATGCCTGACCAGTACAGTAGGTATGTGTATGACACGTCCAAACAACATAAAGTAAATCCCGATTACTGTTGAATTTCCCATGTAACCTGAACATATGAACCCCTGTGAGTCTTGGAGCTACTGGCTGAGGCTGTGAGTTAACAAAAAAATTCAGTCTTAAGCATGTCAGCATATAAGGCTCACTGAGTCAGGTCCTGAAATACATTTATTTTCATCGAAAGCATTATGCTAGTTGTGCCAAAGAACTCACTCACTCTGATGGCTGACATCTGCATTTTGGTCCATTTCTCTTTTCAAAGAACAATGCCTTGTTTTGTGTCCTTGTACCAGAATGCCTTGTCAACTTGTTGCTAAAAGAAACTAGCATCATAAACATATGTTAATCAAAACTGAGTAATAAAGTCTGATCTGAGTTGCAAACTCAAAACTTGCCCAGACAAGCAACCTGATTAGCTTTGAAAGGAGCCCTGCTCTGAGCAGTAGGCTGTACAAAATTACCTCCAAGGATTTTTCCATGGCTATTTGAAATCCAGTTAATGACACAATATTTGGTGCTTACTCTGTTTCTTTCAAACATGCTGTTTGCAGCTCAGACTAGTGCAGTACGTCTTGCAGTATGAACATATACACAGTTTATGTGGTTGGATTAAACTTCATATATATGTAATTTCTGTTTTCTCTCTCCTGTAGCACAGCATGTTTAATGCAAAATCTTTCAATTAACAGAGAAGTAAATGTCCTTATGGTGCACATCTGTGGTTTAGGAAGGGTACTCCCCAATTCAGTGCTCCCACCAAGACTCCAAACCACACTGCCACTCACTCACTCCCCTCCTTCCCCTCCTGCTTCCTGCTCCAGTAACATGGAGAGGAGAATCAGAGGCACAAAAGGTGAAAACATGGATTGAGGTAAGAACAATTTACTGGAAACAGTAATGAGGTAAGAAAACGAACAGTAACAACAATATTAACAACAAAATATATAAGACAAAGAAACGATTTACACAGAAAGCCCATGAGGCATCCCGACCAGCTCTTCCCCGTCATGCTTTCTTCCAATCAGAAATCTCACCCTTCTTAGAAGCAAGAGTCCCTTTGCCTGCCCCTGGCAGTGATCTGAGGTGATATGGAATTACATTAGGGTCTGGCCACACCCATTCTCTGCTATTGCCAAAGATAAACCTTGTTCTTGGCCAAAAGCAGGACAATCACCTACACTGCCTACTGGAAAAACCACAGCAGCAGACCACTAGAACAACTCACCTCAGATCTTGGCTAAAATTTGGGTAAATGATGGCAGTGGCCATCTTTAAATGAAACCTGCTTATACACGTGTGCTTCTGTGGATGAGCATGCACTCATCAATCCCCTAGAGCTTTACAGGGTCTAGTTTATGTTTGCAATAGCCCCATGACTTGGTACAAGTGGGAAAGCTGAGGCATAGAAGAGATTTGCCTTAAATGAAGCAGGCAACAAATAGCAGAATGAGTGCAACACACTTTCCACTTACTTACCACATGAGCTATTTAATTGCCTTCCATACATACCTAATCCTAAGGCAGCTGCAACTCCTTACAAAGCACAGGACTACATTGTCTAGTCATACTTCTAAGGTCCACAAAGATTAAACAATCCAACATGACGGACCGGCGCACAGAAACTCTGGAGTGCCAAGGGATCCTGTGACAATTCCCCTTTGTAGCTGTGTCAGCTTGCGTGTTTAAGATAAATTGCTGAGTGAGGATTTTCTCTTGTGCCAGGCTGAGGATTTCTCTGAGTTTTGTTTCCACTCTCAAGAACATTGTACTAAGTAAACTGGGCTCTTTGTCAGTACACTTCTCTGTGTACTGCTTTTAAAAGCAAACTGTAAGTTCCTAGCAAGCAAAGCTATAAATTTGCCAAGCTGAAAAGACATTGATTAGATTTCCTTCCTATTTGTAACAAATACTAAGAACCAAAATTAAATCATTGGTAATGTATATTCTCTGCTACTCCCTGGTTATGGCCCTTTTAATCATCATCATTTTAAGAGCTGAGCTGTGCCTAGCTGGCCTTCTGGACTTTCATATATAGTCAAACTAGATAATGGTATTTAATGCAGCTCATAAATTAATAGCTTCTACTGAGAAGGATTCCCTGCAAGAATTAATATGGCAGCTTCACCTTTGATGTAAACTGATTTTATGCTCTTGTTTTCAATGTATTGCTCCACTTCTAATAATAATTTTTGAAAATCTTAACAGAGGATGTCCTTCTGCCTGATTATTAGTACTCAATGCTGTGTTTCAACAGATGGATGAGGCTTTGCACGCTGCCCTCAAATGATAACTGGAACCTTTCCATAAGGCCCAGACTTGCTGGCAGGGACTCCTCCTTCAAAGACCTAAGGATGTTGCTCCAGGCCTAATGGAGGCCTCCCAGACTGTGTGCTATTTCGGTTGCCCTACCTTTTGCAACGTGAGCAGTGGGGGTTTTGCATATCTCGTTTTTGTTCTTGGATTTACCCATGCAGTTGCTTCTGATTGCTATGAATTTGGGTCAGGTTCCTTCCTGTGATCTATGGCTAACACCAAAGACCTTATTTTACAGCATCAAGAGTCTTCTAAAAAACAACTAAAAGAGGAAGTGCAGGCAAAGAGGAAGTTGCCACATATCTAAGCGCACCAGAAGTATCGTCGCTGTTGGGGATTGGGCTCTTCACAGCAGACCCCTGGCTCAGCCCTGTCTCTTGAGGCAGGATGTGAAGCTTCACTTCTTCCCTACAGGGGAAGCTCTGAAAATAATTAATTTATTTACACAAGTTGTGATTATTTCTATTCTTCACTGATTCATTGATGTGATTGTTAGGCTCCTAATGACCAGGCAGGCTGCTTGACTTCTTTCCATTCTGGGGTAATTTAAAGGCAGATTCATTTTCTCAGTTGCCCCTACAGAACCATGTAAAAAACTGCCACTTAGTGTTTGTTAAATTAACTAACTACTACTGAAGTGTCAGACGAGGAGAGGAACAAAATGAATGTCAGGTCTAATTATTAATGCTATACTTCACAGCCACTTGCAGAGACCATACTCTGGAGTGGATCCTTTTAACTGCTGAACACTTAAAGAAAGTGTTGGGGTAGTTCCTAGTGAAAGTCATGTCTGTCATGTTTATACTAAACAGTCTTCTGCTAGAGATTCTTGATGGTCAACAAGGGACCTTTAGATGGTATCATGTAACTGGGAATGCCCACTGCTTGCCTGTGACATTTGAATTACAAAGACAGCTAACAAAATGTTAGGCTTCAGCAGTCAGTGGCTATTTGCATCTGAAACCTAAGATGGTGAAAAATGGCTTGAGTGGTTTTTCTCTCAAGTGGATGCACTGTATCAAATACTGAAATGCAGTTCTCATGACACCAGTTGAATTATGCTCCCTTTAAGCAAGCAGTTTTACAACTTTTCTTTCTCTGCATTCACTTACATAAATTAAACCAGCAGTGGAGGCTGCCAGAAAGACAACAGGCTAGGAAGAAATAGCTCCTTCTATATGCTACAATCTGCCAGCTACCCACTCCCATCCAGGAAACAGTTCAAACTCTGTTTCCGAGACAAGATATAGGTATACTACAGTTATAAAAGCGCCAGGTTTTACCTGGTACCAGGAATTTGATAATGTGTATGGATCACAAACAACAACTTACACATAAATTCTACAGATACAATCCTTCCACTCTGTCTGCCCCCAAATGACTTTGACCTATTCTTCCACCACAAAAAGCTGGGGGAGAGGGGCAGTGGGTTGAACGCTGTCTAATTAAAGAATAATCAGCATTTCTTCTAGTAAAACCAGAATGACCAAGCTGCTCCTGCATGAATATAGCACATGTAACTTGAATTTTGTACTGAGGCTTTTTAAAGGATCATTATTTGTAGAAAGTTCATGGGATCAACTTTTTTTACCACTAGAGGCACCAGCCAAAAAATTGGAAACTCACAGTATTTATCACTTAGAGAGTAGCAGCCACAATACACGGTGGAATTACCAAACCACAATCTAACTTTCTTGGAAGTCTTCATTTAAATGCACATATGAGCTCTTACATATTTAAGGGCCCAAAAAAGGAATAAGCTGTCTAAACCAAACCACCATTTCTCAGTTGGACACATCCACAAAGAGGACATTAAAACATGCAGCACTGTTTCTAGAGGGTTTTGGTGTTGACTGTATTCAATGATCAGCCTTTCCAACAGGCTTTTCAAAAATACTTTCCACTGGAAAGAAACAAATGTGCTGAATGTTAAGTTAATCTTTTTACACTGGTGTCCAGCTATCAACTTTAAACTTAAGCACTGACAGTACAATAAAACATTGCCACGTATTTTGAAGTTTGACTCCAGGAAAGGATGTCTAGGGAGGAGGGAAAAAATTACCTAAAAACTGTCCGGTTTTTATACAGAGGCCATCTCTACAGCAAAAAACCATTCCTATGAAATATGTTTTTCCCAGTCATTTGTCTTGATTTAATGCTTAGTGTTTCCTATGTTCAAGCAATTTATTACATACCAAGGAGTATGTTAGTGAAGTTAGCCTTCAGTTACCTGTTTAGGTTGTTGGGGTGGGGGGGAAGTTTTATGTATGATATGAAGCATCTTCCACTGCTTGACAGTGGTGTGCAAGCATCCCAACCGGGGCTGTGCAAGGAGAATTAAGACCATCAATCATTCTTTCCACAGGCAGTCTTTATTTTAGATGTTCAACAGCCTGGATATTCGGCAGCCTAACTGATTGCACAGCCTGTCTGTGCCCCCCGTTCTGAAGAATTTTTCATTTGATATGGGCAGATTTCAAAGCCCCTTCAGGTAAGAAAAAGCAAAAACCAGCAAGCCAGGAATGTATTAAGTTGGCTTTTGCACTTCAACAGAGCCGACAGACCTCTCCAAACACCTTCTAGTAAGAGACAACACCAACTACTGTTGTGAGCCAGCTCAGAGAAGGAATAGGAGCACATTTCTTCACAGACATACTGTGCCATATCTACAGAAAGTACTGGCAGGCCTCCACTTACATCTATGTTGTGAAGTGAAGAGTTCTTCTGTAGCTGTATGCTTGTTTCCTTTATCTGAGGACGACCACACTATTTCTTCCAGCCCAAGTCTTTGTTTCTGTGCTTCTTCTCTTACCTAGCAAGCTTCAGCACTTACATAAAAATAGATAAATGTATCTTCACTGTTTCAGAAAGATCTGATTGGAAAAAAGGCATGTTCATTAAAAATGTAGGCAAATACAAGTTGGGTTGGAAAAGGCATATTGTAGCTAACTGTAGAGTAATAAGATGCAGAAGGGGAAGAAATATCACATGAGCAGCATCAATTCCCTTTATGTTAATTTCCCTCTGAGCAATAATGTAAAAAATATTTACAGTGCTGTAAAAACAAAGGCAGATCAAATAGGAGGCAGAAAATTATGTGGGAATGGAGGGAGTGTATTAAGAGAAATTTGCATGTTTACAAGAGAAAGAAAAAGCCAGATTCAAATTTAGCTTTGCACTCACACTGGCTAGCAGACACTGAACAGAAATAGGCAGTATTTAGAGCCACAAGGCTTATATATTCTTCTGTGAAGCAAAAACTATACCATTACGTTAAATACTACCTTAATAACAAACTAAAGCCATATTCTTGTAGCTATAAACAGAAAATTCTTCAAGGGGAATATAAAGTCAACGCAACAGTGAAATTTGACCAAATAGGTTATTAATGTCCCATTGCTCTGGGATACCACAAGACTGCAGCAGAGGAGCTGAGACAGGGATGATCACTGAGAATTCCTTCAGTGGACACCAGCACAGCCACAGGGTGCTGCTGCAGGAGTGCTCAGTACAGCTATACAACCTTTGTAAGATGCCGAAAGAGTCACATGACAAGGAGTAAAACAGTCAAACACTTCCAGATGGCAGGGGGAAAAAAGCTGCTCAAAGAGAGGAAGGTATTTGTCAATACAAGTTGGATCTGTTTTTACAGAAGGAATCCCTGACTACTCTCCAAGCCTGTTGTGGAAGTAAACTATGATTTCATAACACAAAAACGAAGAGGGGCAGGAAAGAAGAAACCTAGTGAGACTAAAAACCAAACAATATTTGCAAATAATTACAGGCCATTTTATATCATCTCCTGCTACTGCCTTTTATTCCCCACTCCTCCCTCCTGCTATATGAAGCTGTAGAAGTTCTATCTGGTAAAGTGTTAAATCTCCTCTAGACTACAGGAACTAATTTTGTATGTCAAGGCACTATTCTTTGTTCAGCACATTGGAGTAAAGTCAAAAAAACTCCTAGAGCCCACAGTGTCTGTAAAAACTGCCTCAGGTTCCCAAAACAGATTTAAGTTGCTACTTCAAATAAATACTAACCTCAGGAAGAAATGTCTTTATTGGTCTTACTGGTCTCTCCTCATACATACCACTTGGTATGATACTGGCAAGAGGAATGAACTTCAGCAAAAAAGTAGAGCTGTTCTTCTGAACAAAGATTGGGAAGGCAGACCATTTTGCCTGTAATTAGCTGCCAAGTGAATTTATAATCAACCTTCTGACTGAGAATTAGGTTTTGTCACATTTGAACACAAATACTTCAGAGTATCCAGAGTTAGATGTCTAAGTGAAAAAGGTGAATACTACCCATAACTAATGAACCTGACATTAGGCAGCTATGAAAGGCACTTTATCCCAAAAAGTACTTGGTAAAATAGATACAGTACTGCTAGCCAGAAAGTTTAGAGGCCCCCTTACATCCTAATCTTTGCAAGACAATTTAGTCCACATGAGTTCCAAATATCTTAAACGTCTGCAGTCAAGAGCTGTCAGGGATAGTTGGTTAGAAGCTTCAACTCCCCAAACAGTTGTAAACTTGCTAGAAACAACTTATTTTAAATCTGCACAAGTTGGCAGCTGTCCTCATCTGTCCACGAGAAGACCATTAAGAGAACAGACTCCAGCTGTAACTGCAATGAGAACAGGCATTAGAAGCAAGCCCAGGAACTGATCCAAGTTCTGACTCGAGGATTTTCATTGTTACTATTTTAGAGACAGGACTGATTGCAAATGATTTAACAAGTCATCACTGAAGATTATTGCTTCTTCCAAACTATGTCCTAGCCTTGAAACTGCATCCCTCCCACCATAAAACTTTTTCTTACCTTGAAGGGGGAAGAATTACCAAGAGTCAGGTAGGACCTCAAACTACAAAAGTTATGGGGAGTAACTGCCACCAGCATAACACTGCAAGGACCTCACACTCACCTGGCAGACCATGCTCTGACCTGTCTCCATCTGCCATGTCTGTCAATGCTGCCTCTCAAAACCTTGCAGTAGTAGTTGAGTAATTTTAGCCAGTGTCAGTCCTAACTTAGGAGATCAGCTGGGCTTCTGTGATAGGAGACTCACTCTGTCCATTACTCTGTGCAGACTATTAGTCTCAAGAACAAACATGTCACCTGGCAAGTGTCTTAGCTGCCTGGAATACTGCTGAAATAACCAAAGAAATAACTCATGATGTGGCTGGCAGTGGTAGTGCAGCCTACTAGATCCTTCAGCTTAGGAGATACACCGTTTTACTTCAGTGCTAACATAATAATCGAGAACAATACTTTAGCTGCTTGACTCATTTTATTTTTATCCCCTCGGCTGCATTTGAGTTTTACAGTGGTTTCTTAAAGGTCATTTATTCTTGTAGACCTCTAAGAGGTAACAGACAAGATTGTTTCAATCATACATACAAAATTACTAATGTTTATAAATTTTTGGCAATCATAGTAACCCGTTTTTTCCTATTGCCATTGCCCCAATCATTGAAAAAGAGTGTGTACAATAATTTACATCTGAAGTATTTCAAAGTGCTTGATAGTGATTTTCCAATAATTATTTACAAGTGGCCTATAGACATATGTACAGGTGTTTCAAGTTGTGGCTGGAATATGGCTTTCTATGGAAAGTGCTTTATATTTGGTCAGTGATGTTACTGACTAACCAACCCAAGGGTTACTGATAAAACTGTAACCACTAACAGCTGAATTGTTGTGGACAGGTATTTACAGAGTTGTTAAGCTGTATAAAATAGCTATTTACACAAGTGTTCCATAAATACAGAAAGTATCTTCTTTCTTCCAAGAATGGAGGAAGTCCTTCAGCCACAAACCTGGTTACTATCCCCAAAGAGTGTAAGACACAAGTAAACTGAAAGTGATTGCTGACCCAGTGCTCACGCCATATCATCATCTGTGCTGACAACAGATATCTGTAAAAAAGTAAGTACAAGTTAGCTACAACTGCACTAATAAAAGACAAAACAACACACATCATTGCTAATCCTGCAGGCTAGTGACCACATTCAGCACAGGTTACTCAATCCCAGGTATGGACACTAGTTACTTACTACAATTTTAACCTTGATTACAGGGTAAACTTGTCCGTTGATTCAGCCCAGTAGTTTGTCTGCAGCCAGCAGCTTTCAAAAGCAGAGACCTCTCATAAATTCAACTCGGGTATCATTTGGCAGTCTTTCTACTCCGATTATTAACCTAGAGCCCCAGACATGTTAATAGGTTTACTTACTGCAGGGTAGGTGTGTCCTACTGAACCGCTGTGTCTTCCAATATCTATCGTGAGGTCCTCTTCTGTAGTTTTTAGGTAAACGGGATTATCAAAATTCATGCTTTTCATGTTCTTGTGCTGCCAGTTACGCCACATGAAGTAGCCAGCTGCTGCAGCCATCATCAGCAATACTGCAGGGAGACAAAGAGATTGCACACATGGAGTAGAGGAAGGTGAAGCTCTTAAGAGTGCCCTGTCCCGCCACACAGGGTCCAAAAGTCTAGTAAATGCTATACTCACCAGCAGGAAGAATGATCCAAGCTGCTGATGTTCTTCCAGCTGCAGTTACTTCAGAGGTTGTACCACTAGTGTTGAATCCTGCATGAGAATTTGATGCAGTGAGCTTGCATACTGACAGGCTGGCAGATTGTCATATGCAAGCATTTCCCAAACCCAGAAGCTCCTGTTTGATTAGCTTCTCAGTAGCACACTCCTAGAATAGCCTAACATGCTTCATTCTGTATTAGTTGGAAACTTTATTGCTTGCCTTCTCTGAGCGCTCCTGGGATTTCACGGAACCTAGAGGTTCTACACTGTCATATGTAAACTAATTCTGTTTAACGCATGCTCCAAATGTTACACTGCACGAATGATCTGGCCTGTGTTCTCTACTTGCATGCAAAGGAGATTCCAAGTAGGCTAGTTCGTCAGTTTGCATTTAATTTCTGTAATGTTTAGCAGTGTTAGTTATTGGGACCAGTACCTCCAGGAACTAGTCCAACAGTTGGAGATTTTTCTGTTGTGCTGGTATCTTTAGCCTCAGTGTAAGCCACAGTTGTTCCAGTACCTGAAACTAATTATAGATCAAGAACTAATTATAGATCAGTTAATCCTGAAGTTCTGCAATGGCTTTGCTATGAGAGCCATGGTAGTGAAGGTTTAGCAGATGGCAAAAATGATCATGCAGCTTGTTAGCTCCACTGGGATCACTGACATTAGCTATTTCACTAGCACACCCTAGCAGAGAGTTCTTGATGAAAAGGAGTTCCAGAACAAGGCCAGACAGTTAATCAGGAATGAGTTACAGGTATTTAAAGTCACAACAGCCGTAAGCCATCCCATCCCTCATATAAGGTTTTCTGAGTGAGGTTTTAGTTTTACAAGTTTACTGGTTAGGTACAGCCTTTGATACCCATAGCAACCTTTCAGAGCAGCCAGCTGAGGCCAGCATCCTTGCATTCAGCACTCTGTCGCAGTCAGAATCAACACAAAATAGAGTAGGTGGCACCTTGGAGTTTCTAGTTCCACTCCACTGGACAAAGCAAGCTTGCTGCATAGTCAGTGCTGACAACAGTAGCACAGCAGCATGTTCATCTGGACCAAAAGGGAGGTGCAAACTTCCTTGGACAGCAACATTAGCTGATCACCTTTTGAACATTGTGTATTTATACGTACAGCCATGTTAGTTTATATGCCTGTTTTATAAGAGGCTGAGTATGTTTTGTCCTTGTGCTTGCTGTCTGCAGAAAGCCATGGAGGTACAAAGTCTTGTTGCAAATGATGATGATGCAGAAGCAAAGCATGGACTTGGAAGAGCACCTGCAGACTATGAGGGCCATGTTAATGTGTAAGACCCTCCCCTTCAAGATTAATTACATCAGATTAATTCTAGCAAACCTGTCAGCCTGTATGACTGTATTTCCTTCCCATTAATGGGTTCAATAATCCCCTACTCCCCCACCCATCCTGGGAAAGATCTCAGTTGTGTTACAGTACCTGTACATCTCAGACCATCCTCCTGCAAGAAGAACCCAGCAGGACATGCACAGGTGTACTTTGGAGAATGTTCATTTATCTGAGGAGCAGGCAGGCACAGGTAGCTACAGCCTCCGTTTGCCATGTTCTCTTCACACCAGTTTCTACCTGTTGGTACAGCAATTAAGGAGTGAACAGGAGTGAGCCTTCATGCTCCAGGTGTGTAGCAGAAGCATTTGCTCAGTAATTGTTTTAGTAGAATTAACTTGTCTGAGCTGCTGATAGATTCATACCTGCTCTGCCCAAGAAAGAACAATTGCACCTAGACCTCTCAACCCCCATGGGGCTGCCTATGTTAGAAGCTCCAAGCAGAAGTAGAAATGGACTGCTGTACAGCAAAGGGATACCATTTGCCACCATCCAGGCAGGGCAGGCTTCTTTCAAGTATACATTGACTTAACTATAAACTGTACTGAAATTACCTGAAGGCTGAACAAGTTCATGATACACAATGATGTCCTGTGCATCATTGAGGTTGTTCACTAGGGTAACCAACTCGTTTCCAGTAAATTTGTTGGCACCATAGACTGCCTCATTCTCTCCATCAATCCAGAAGACACGGTCCTAGAAGACAATGTCATTGCATCCCATTACCGCCATGATGCTATCAGCCCCATCATTCCTGCCACATACCAGCAAGAAGAGGATCTTTGGCAATGATCATAGGAAGTCATTCTTACCTCAAAAATGGTTAGGGCAAGAGGATGAGGAAGGAACATGTGTGACTTCAGCACAATTCTACGATCCTGGCCATTCAAGTCCACACTTGACAGCATGTGTAGTTTAGAATCAAGCCAGTACAGGCGGCTTTTTACAAGATCTAGGAGGGGGAAAACACCAAATATATTTAGTGTTCACATGGAGCAAACCTGCAAAGCTTGCTGCAAGAACTGAAACACCCACAGGTTTGAGAATGGTGGCAGTGTTGCCCTAGTTTCTTACCATTCCAGGATAGAGAGGGCTGCTGCAGTGATGCCTATGCAGCCTGTGCCTCAAGTATCACACAGAGCAGTTCAAGAAAAGTTACTGTTTCAGTATCTGAGAAGTGCTGATGCCTGTTGCAGTGTCTTCAGGCATGCAGAAACTTTCCTTTCTCAGAAGCTGAAAATAGTTCTCTGAAGAATGACCTTAGCTTTTGTAGCAAAATATTGCTAAAGCTCCAGAATACCTCTGGCACAGAGACAAGTTCAACATACCTAGAGCAATTCCATTGGGCCATTGGATTTCTGTTGTCACAAGCTGCTGTCTGTCAAATCCATTCATTCCTGCTTTTTCAATTTTTGCTGGCTCACCCCAGTCTGACCAGTACATAAAGCTGTGAAGCAGAATTTATGTTGTATGATGCACTACAGTACTGAGTAGTATCACTCTTTATTATGACCAGTAAGTAACAAAGGCTACCTAAGTCAGTTTTCAGAACACGTAGTTGGTAGGTCTGCTCTTTTAAAAGAACCAGGACAAATACTCACCCAGAGATAGGATCTACAGCAATAGAAGCTGGCTCTCTCAGCTCAGAGAGAAACAAAACCTTTCTTTTTGTGCCATCCAGGCTAGCCACCGAAATGCTCTTTGCAGTTGAGTCAGACCAGTAGATGTTCTTATAAACCCAGTCAACAGCAATGCCTGCAGGGCTGTGTATGTTGTCCAGGATTCTGACATGTGTTCCAACTTTATCACGAGTATCAATAGAGGCACTGGAAGACAAGAATTACTTGCTTTCAACCACTTCCTCTGCAGATACTACCCCCTGGCATACCTCAGCAAATACTGGACAAGATTTCGGGCAGAAGACGCATATGAGACATTCCACAGAGTGCCTTTTGTACAGTTGTAGCAGCAGTTACGATAAAGTGCAATAGACATACACCTTGCTAGCTGTGGGAACTTGGATCAACTGTACTTTGTCTTTAGGACATCAGGAATCTAGTTTGTATTACCAGAGACTAGAGAAAGAGCTTGGATAAAACATGGGATGGTTTAGGGAAGCACACTAGGTTCAGAAGCTAAGCTCATTTACCTGAATATTGCTTTTTGGCTGAAGTCTGCCCAGTAAAGCTTTTGCTCAGCAATATCAGCATCTAGAGCTACAGAGTTTCGTAGCTGCTCTACAAGCTGAATGTATTCTTTCCTCTCAAGGCCAATCTTCCTAATATCCCGGCGGTTGGTGAAAATTAGACTTGGTTCTTTCCCTGTGAAAAGAGTTTAAGTGTTATCTGTACTTCTAGATATCCAGTCACATACTTCTCTTTTACAAAAGGTTTTAAGAGTCCTCATATTTAGTATTTGCCATTCCACACTTGCTAGCAGATGCTGACAGAGGTCTTGGCTGTACCATACCTCATCCTTTTCTCCCTCCACAACCTGATGGGGAGGATCCTCCTGCCCAGGGAGCAGACACAAGCAGTTTATGTCACACAGCTTGAAGCACTGTATCATGGCATCATTCAAAGTGTTAGTAGTGATCAGATCTGTACAAGTTACATCACTAACACCACAACAGCTAGTGTAAAAACCACAGCAATAAAAACAGTGCATCACTTGCTGACTCATTTTGAAGTGGGGATATAAACACTCACCAACTGCCTTGCACACCCCAGTAGCAAGATCCATCTGATAGCCACGGCTACATTCACATTTGTAGCCCCCTTTCAGGTTGATACAGATCTGACTACAGATGCCAGGGTTCTGACATTCATCAATATCTGTAAAAACAATAATATAGTTTATGCTCACCTCCAATACCACCGGTAGAGTCCATGTTAAACTACTAGATACTTGCCCCCACAGGTTCTCCTGTCCAGAAGCTCAAACCCAGCTGGACAGTCACATTCATAGCCAATAATGAGATCTCTGCAGATATGAGAGCATCCGCCGTTGTTCACCAGACATTCATTAATGTCTAGAAGAGAGAATTAGCCACTTCTGAGAAGGCATGCATATTTAGTCTTACAGTCTTAGTCATGCAATTTACCAGGTACACATCCATTTTCCAACGATGCCTGCCACATCTGATAAACCGTTCTGGTACTTGAAGTCATATGCAAGAGACCCCCCCTCAAATTCATGTTTGCTCAGCTACCAAGACCTTCTCTGTGCTACAAGCAGGAAGCAGTAAAGATTGAAGCTCCTGAAGTTTCAGGGTTTCTAATGCATTCAAGTGCCTTCTGGCCACAGAGAAATCATCCTAGCAGCCAGTTTGGCTAGGATAAAACTAGCCTATTAACTAGGTTGGTCGCAGTTTTAAGTTTGCCACCAAGAAGTGCCAATGGGCATTCCAGCTGATATCTGACACCTCAAAGGCTATAACCGAGTATATCTAGTAGTCAACAATTGTGCAAATAGTTTATTCACTTACTACACTCCTTGAGGGGCTCATCACTCCAGTCCTTGCAGTCTCTCTGCTGGTTACACACTTTATTGATATCTATGCATTCTCCACTTCTGCACTTGAATTTGCCAGGTCCAGAGCACTGAATAACTGACATAATGAAGATTGTGTGGGTGACTACCAGCTTTAACAGATTTTCCGCAAAGACTTAATTCTTGCTTAGTTCCACACTTACCATTGTTACAGTTTGCTTCATCTGTGCCATCCAGACAATCTCTCACACCATTGCACTGCCTACTCCCATGGATGCAGTTCCCATCTTCACATCTGAACTGGTCTGGTCTGCAGGTCCGAGAAGCTGAGGACACAGCCATTACAGACTTTTACTCCTGAGGTTTACTGAAGCAAAGGAAATTAAAGAGGAGTCAAGCAGTACCTCCTAGAGAAGGACCAAGTGAACTTACGGCAGTTGATTTCATCACTTCCGTCCTTGCAGTCAGGATCCCCATCACAGCGCCACTTTTTGTGGATACATTCACCCGAGCCACACTGCACCTCGCTGGCAGAGCACTTCACAGGAGGTGCAGGCTGGCGGCCACATTGCTCTAGAGACTCATCTGAGTGGTCAGAGCAGTCCGCATCATCATCACACACCCAGTTGAGTGGGATGCAAATCGAGCTCTTGCACTGGAACTCATGAATTCCACAGGTAGGAGGTGCACACTCCAGCTCATCACTACCATCACTGCAGTCATCTTGACCATTGCAGACAAAGCTCTTGGAAATACATTGCCCACTGCTGCATGTGAAGTCTGCTGGACTACAGGTCACATTGCCTGGGGTAACAGGAGTAAGAGAGATCAGTACATTACCATAAGAAGGCTGACTTTTGTGTGAAGGTATTTTGTTTCGAAGGTTGATCAGCTGTTAGCTGACAGAAGATCAGCATCCTGTATAAGGCAATAGGGAAGCCTAAATGACCACCTAGAAGACACTTGGCTTCCACAGACCATCCTCTGTGCCACTGGATATTGTGATAGGCATCAGATTTGAACTATTGAGTGAAAATAACCTTCTGAAGTAACCAGGCTGTCCTGCACGTCAGATTGCAAGCCTTTCAGAAAACAGGCTCTAACCCTGTGAACCAAAGACAGGAGGTAGGAGAATTGCTAACTCAAGAGTATAGACTAAGGTTAAGGTAGTCTGATGGTCAGCATGTACTGTAGTTTGAAATTGAAGTGTTTTGTGATTGTCCTGGCAATCACAGCAGTGATCAAGCAGTGGCCCATTTGCCTGGACCAGTGGGGAAAACAGACGAAGATCTTGCTGGAGTTGATCCCATGGTTAAGCACACCCATGCAATTTATGTCAGTACAAATTATGCTGGTTTAATAGCAAGGTAGCTAGCAGCTCAGTACACCTAGGCTGATAGTTTTATCATCTTCATTAGAAACACTGTCTGGAGATTTACTTGTAGATTAAGGCATTTGCTTGCTGAATAAGATGGCAACTACACAGGCACATAGCGTAAGTCTAAAGATCTGAAAGATCTGTGTCTCACCAGGCCATCCAGGTAAGGTGGTTCTGATGGAAGCCAGCCCTGTGGCTTTGGTTACAGCAAATATGTCTCAGGACACCTCAGACAACTCATATGTATGCAAATCCTTTTGAATAAGCCAGGAATGCTACACTCTAATGCTGCAGTGGCAGCTCTACTTGTGTACCAGCCTGAAGTTGCCCCGCTTCCCACCCTCTTGCCACCAAAACACCAGAAATCCTACTTCACAGATATTTCAGGATAGGGCTATAAAGTAGATCAGCTATGCCCTTAGCTAAAAGTTGCTACTACACTTTCAGGAGACAATTTGTTAATGTAAGCAGTGATTTCAGAAACTTTCCAGAGAACAAGTTCCATCAGTTGGCTTGCCAGGGGACTAAGCTTACCTATGGCCACTGCCAAAATTAGCAGAGAAGAAAGACACACGTTAAATAGCTTACATTATTATAGCTCTTAACTTAGCAGGATAGAGGAGTATTAGAAAAAGTTTGCTTTAAGTGGCTGCAAAACAAGATGAAGAGATATTGATACTATGAAAAATTTAACTTGCCAGGTGTACTGCCCAGCTAGCTCCTTTCCAGACAAGTCAGTTTCAAATAGAGTTATGCAGCCACCATTTCTCTCCTTACCACAATTCTGTTCATCTTCTTCACTGTCACAGTCTTTTTCACCATCACATTTCCAGGACACTGGGATACACTGAGTTGACTGAGGACCACAGCTGATTTCATTTACCCGGCATGTTCTCGTATCTATTGAAAAAGAGTCTAAATTCAATCTAAGACCTATTGATCTTGGGTTTCAGCATTTGTCCTGAAAACTGAGACTGACAGGCTTCAGGTCTGCACAAAGTTGCAGTTATTTAGATGCCAACATCTGTATAAATTAATGGAAAAGGCTATACTGTTCTGTGGTGTTCAGTAAAAAAAGCTGCATCCAATTCCTGACAGATTAGTACTTAAGGGTGCCTTTGTAGTGGTAGCTTTGTGATTGAACACCAGTTACACAGTAGCAGCTTGAGCTACAACAAGTAGTAGTAGGGAGCAGTAATGCCAAAGTGTGCTAGGACTTGGGGCTGAAGTATTCCCCACTGTGGATCCTACTGATACAGGGAAATGACACTCCCTGGATCTATATTCCTTGATGGGTTAAAACACTTCAGACCGGAGCTGCTAATCCTGATACATCACAGTCAAGCCTCTGCACTACTGCTTCCCACGCCCAACATGTAGTCAGGTACTCAGTCCTTACACTAGCTCTGGTAGTATTGGGATGGCACGTGCAAAGTAGCTGCCTTGGAGAACAGCAACCACTTGGTGGACAAGCCACAGGGCTGGTCAGGCCTGCCATGTTCTGCTTGCTGCTTCTGACTGTAAGTAAAACCTTGTACTTGCTATCTCTTACCAGTACAAGTGCAGAGCACCCACTCAGTTCCGCATCTTTTTAAGCAGTGAAAACCCTCCTCAAGACCCTGATATGGCCAAGCACTTAGGAAGGTGCTCCCCAAGACAAGTTCATCCTTCCTTTAGGAGGAGAGTCAAACTTCAAGCAGGCAAGAAGTCAAAATGCTCCTCCCCACAGGCTTGCCTATACTACCATGCCAGGTTCACTTACGGCACAGTTCAGAACTCTCATCAGACCCATCCTCACAGTCCGGATCCCCATCACACTGCCATCTGTTAGGCACACACTGACCACTGACGCACACGAAATCAGATTCGGCACATGTCTTCTTCACTGAAAGGGAGAAAAAGACACTTGTTTAGGGACCAGAGCTTAGCTTGTTTATCACTGACAGGGATGAGCTTTGTTGCCCTAGGATAGTTATTCAATATCTTTGGTTCGTGGACGTCTGGTGGCCCCCATCAACCTAGTAAACAGTGCTGTTGAACACTTCCTACAGAGTTATTCTGTGCACAGAGAAACATTTATATTCATCTAATCAGGCACTGAAGGACCACAACGGCTAAGGAGACTAAGCATGTTAGTCTATATTAGCAGGCTGCTTCGAACAGACTTGAGTTAAAATAAGTTATTGGTATTAGTATTTAGGTTTTGAACTCTGAGTTTATAGCCAAGGCATTTGATTTGCCATTACAGAAGCATGGTACTATGTAACTCTAGGGTAATAGTTTAGGTCTGCTTGAGGAGCTTGGCAGTTCAACCACACCAGTGATGGATATAGAGCATGTTTTGCCTCGTCTCCAAGTAAATCTAGTCATCTATCTTGGCTTCTATGTCTGCTTAAAGCAAGGGTTGGCAGCCAAAGCTAGACTTAATGTTTATAGGAGACTCAGCAGAATCACTTTCACATATAAAACAGTGCTTTTAACCGTGGAATAGCCAACAGCAGAGTGCTAATAGCAAACATTTTCTATTATGTATTCAAGAAACAACTGACAACAGGCTTATATTCTGTTCTTGTCAGTCATCATTCTCACAAGTGAAGAATTTTGGTCACAAGCTTTGGCTCAGTTGCCAATTTCAGGAGAGTTAGATAACACTCAGGAAAATTCAACTGCCTCAGGTGGATACAAGGAATCAAAAGTGTTTTTTCTAAGGAACTTTTGTTCGTATTGCAACTGCCAGGAAGTGCTGGACAGGATAAGCATCTCTCCAAGGTATTCACTCTTAAGTCCCCACTTCCAACTAGCAAGTACTACTACTATAGAGCTATTATTTTGATTACTTACCACAAGCACTCTCATCACTGCCATCTGAACAGTCTTCATCACCATCACATTTCCAGATTTGAGGAATACAGCGTCCGTTACCACATGCAAATTGGGATTCCTCACATTTTGCTCTTGCACCTTCAATAAAAAAAGGAGCCTAAGCCTCAATACTGTTAAGCAATACTTTCTTGCTTTCCCCACTGATCAAGAAGCTACCCAGCTTAATAAACAGCTTAACATCGACATGAAACCAGATCTGAGGTCTGAATCTTTGCAGTCATCTTATTCAATCATGAAAGTAGAGCCAAAAGCTTTCCTTTCACAGTACAAGGGTTGAGTTTAAGCACCATAACAGTCCACCTGCCAAACAGCAGCAAACAGTCTCAATGTCATTCTTACTCAGTTTTCCTCTTCGAGAGAGGGTCAAGTCTGCAAAAATGTGTGCCCACAATGACTCTGCTGTCTTGCACCTAGCACTGCATTCACAAAACTCTTCAAACTTTAAGCAAACTGGGTTTACATTTGATTAATGTCAAGCTGGATTAGCATTTCAATGCTCTGCTGCTAACACATTACAGCAGAATCCCCAAGATATCTGCAAAGATAGCTTATATAACTGCTTTGTAGCTGAGAATGTTTTCATGCTTTATGTTACTCCTCAAATAATGGCACCCAGAGACATTCCTTAGTATACATTAAAAGAAGTGTGATGCTAAAAGAGCTAAGTAATTTATCACTTCCTTCTGGAATCAAGTCCATTGTCTCACAACTGCTAAGTCTTGGTCTTTTAGTACACTTGAGTAAGGTACTGCTTTCTGCAAGATCCTTAGAGTACATTTTCCAGAGTACCTTCAGCTCTACAACTGTCTGACCCCATCCCTCAACAGGATGTGCTTTGCCTTGGAAGCCCTCTTATAACCGTCACTAAAAGCAGCAGCCTGCATCTTCAGCAGCTAAGCCAGAGGTGTTCCACTTAATGCATGCAGCCAAGTGTGTAAGACTGTGCATCAGTATTGGCTGCACATGACTACAGCACAATGCAAGGCTCCTGATCCTTCTTGGTTTATTGCATCGTTTAGTGAGGGTGCTTTGTCCTGGCATTCCAGATCTCAAAGGGCACCAAACTTTAGTAGAGTATTATTTCCTATTTTATATCCTCTCTGTACGATGTGCAAAATGCAAGACAGTTTCCAAGTCGAAGGGAGGTACTCAGCCATTTTACATTCTATTGGCTAGCCACCATGCATGACGCACTCACAAATGCTGGGCAGTGCAAGCAAGAACAATATGAGCAATTCTATCTGCTGAACGTCCCACGTAAATTCATGATCAAAGAGGTGAAACAGCATCTTACTGACTTCTGCTAATGTTTTAGTAGCCCTACTGGCAGAGTAAAGCAGTAGGCCACTTGTAAGAGCAAAGTTAACAACTTTTTTTCATGGGAACTGTGTTCAAAAAGTACCGAAAATTAGAACATCAGCTCTTGTGTTTACGGTTTCCATCCTGTGTTTCCTTTTCTGGTTGGAATTACATCAGCATGTGCTCTCTAATAGTGTGGTTTTGCAAAGCTACAACTACTTGGTCATGAGCTGTCAGTCAATTAGCTTGCCTTGTGCTAGACAGCACACCCTAGCCACCTGAGAGTGGGAGTAGATGCCACAATTAGAAACTTGTTCTAAGCCTGATACCTTCTTGTCCAGCAACCTCTAAAAGAAGGTTAGAGTTGTGAGCCCTGGTTACGTATTTCAGGTTTTACTGTACTACAACACAAAATATGCAACAACTGACTCCTGGTAGTTTCAGGACTTTCTCATCCAGGCGTTCAGAGTGAGAACAGTCAACCTTTCCCAAAATAGCATACAGAGATATTAGACTAAGCCTGCCACTAAGAAGATCCCAAAATAACTCCACGGTCCTTAGTTACTCTATTTCAAGCTAGAATAACCAGAAAAGGCTTGCTAAGGCTGCCTAGTACATTGTGACTTACAAACATGACATCATTTTGACCAAATGCTACAGGGAAGCTACAGACAAGGCTAACAGAAACAAAAGATGAACTTGCAGTAATGACTATAGCTTTACAATTACAATCCCAACAAAAAAGCCATTCCAAGAAGATATCATTGCTTCTGTAGCCAACTGAAATGTCCGAGCAACTACTTTTGATAGCCCACAAACAAGTAAAAAAAAAAATCAACAAGACCTAACACCCACACAGGTGCACAAAGGTAAAGGTCAGCATCTTCTACTGCTCCTGAAGATGTCTGTCAGACTCTGATGGCCACTTGAAATGAGCTCCAGTTAAGATGAAGGTTAGTTACAGGCAGTAACTTTGATTCCCAGTCTTACACCAAGCACAGTTCTACAATGCCAGGTAACCATTTAGTTAGGCACTACCAGTCTAATTCACTGCTATTTGAGCAACCGAGTCATACCACAGTAGCACCTTCAGTCACTAGACACCTAATGATTTTTGGATCAGCATTAATTAGCCACTAATTCAAAGCTTCTCTTTATGTGCTACTCATACAGTAGAAGCACCTTCACACATTTTCTCTTCCTAGGATTATGGCTTAGGCTAAAAAATGTAGAGAACCAGTAACATCAGAGCCTGTGACTGCTAACACATACTATTTTACTATTCCCCAGGAACTACCTACTACAAGTTGGCTCCTAAGCACCAGTGGGTGCAGGGTGAAGCAGCACAGTTACACTGACTACCCAAGTTAAACTACCCTTCTCCATATCTCTGCTATCACTGTTAGTCTCAGCCCCTTAAGTTCCCAGATTACTTGTCTGGGCAGCTTCAAACATGTGACACTTGTGTACTGTCATCTGACACCAAGTCCCAGAAAAGCTTCCAACCGTGATTGGGAAACCTTGCGAGAGCTCACATAGGAACTAGCTTAGACTTTTCCCAGACCCTGGCAATCGCAACTACTAGAAGAGAGCTGATGGGGCCACTAACTCAAATTGAAGGAACAATCAGAATAACTTGGTTAGCTAGTCTACTAATTACCCTCCACTGTGTATCTTCTGTGATGATTTCTGAGCACAGTGCCCCAGCAGTTGCAGTGCCAGCCAGCTTGTTCCTTCATTCTACAGCTGTTTAACTATGTCTGCTGTGGACCAGGCATGGGAGCAACCCACACGACTGGGAGATGACAGGTAACTAGGAAGACTTTTCTCCTGTCTTTTTATGAGGACTGGATACAACAACGTGCCAGCAGGGCTCTACCCGACAGACCTGGTGTCTAAGCTATTGCACACAGTTATAGGAAACACCGCCAAGATCAGACACTCAGGCCTACTTTAGGACAATAGTCCGGAGATTTAAGAGCCATGCAACAATGCAGACCAACTGCCCACCTCCTACCTGGGACAGCAGGCTGGAGCTCAGCTCCCCACGGAAGAAAGGAGTCAGCCAAGTGATTACTACCTCCACTTAAGAGTAAAATATTTTTAAATGACCATCCAACTGGCTCAGTGTGCAGGACCCCTGCCATAGGGGCAACAGCTTCTACGCCGGGAGGCAGCCCTGGAGCCGGCCACAAGCAGCGCTACTGGCGAGCGCCCAGCCCCGGGAGCAGGCACCCGGCGCCGGCTGGACTCAGCCTTGCCACCAGGTGGAGATCCCTCGTGGTGGTTACCCCAGGCCCTGAACTAAAGCCATGCCAACACCGCTGGATAACACAAAGCCTAAGTTGCACCGCAGTTTGACAGCACCTTTAACGCTGCAAGCTTCCCAAGCGCTCCTCTTTCCCACTCCACGACAGAGCCCCAATCCTCCCCGACCCTCCCGCGTTAGCCCCAGCCACTCAGACCCCCCCCTCCTTTAGCATCGATCAGGAAGCCGGACCCCTCCCGCAGCGGCGGGCGTGCTGCCCGGGGCTCGGTCCCCCCTCACGGCTCCCGCCGCCCGGGGCCCGGGGGGAAGGCGGCGCCTCGCCCGGCAGGGG
>VZRQ01006462.1:90183-105124 GCA_013397975.1 Machaerirhynchus nigripectus | reverse complement strand
CGGCTCCCCCGGCCCGGGCGCCACGGCAGGGTGTGCCGAAACGCGCGCTGCGCCCTGGCTGCCTCCGAAGAAGCGTTTCTTCCACGCGGTGCCCGCCGCCCCGTGCGCACATGCTCGCTTGTTTGTGCGGTTTTCCCTCCCTCTGTAGCGGAACTTGATTTAAAAGGAAGCAGGCGCGGCTCTCGAGGAAGAAAAGCACTTCTGCGTTATCCGATCGAGGGATCGTAGTTAATTAGTAATTTTACAAAACGATATGTCAAAGTCGTGTAATTACAAGCGCAATCTTTTATTTTAAGGAGGAGAGTTGGTAGCTTTATTCCACGTTTGTAGCGTTTTATACATCCAATTACGTCTCCGTGAAATACAGATAGAAAAAAAGCTGGTGAAATGCAAAGCTGAGGTTGTACACGGCACTCTTTGAATTCGAAATGCTGCTTTTTAAAATCCTCTGCTTTTTAAAAGAAAGTATTTTTATAGACTTGCTAGTTTATGGTGGTACTGTGTGCTGTGCTTTTAATACTGTTGTGCAGATACAAACCTCAGCAAGCAGCTCCATCCAAAAATGATGAAAAAGCTGGTTGCTGTTTTTTATCTTGGAAATGAAGTCTTGATTTATTAGCCTAATACTTCAAGTCTTTTCTAGTAACATGAATGATTCCTCCATTGAAGCAAATATCTTTGATTTTCCATGTTTCCTCAATGTCATAATATATTTCTTTGTATGTTATTTGCAGAGTGAAGCCCTTTTTGATTCACATCCAGCTGTATCATGACTACACTAAAGACAAACCATACTGCTGCATGAATAACTTTGGAGTGGATTATCTCTTGCAGTTCATGTAATGAATGACTGTCCACGTCATCCAAATTGGCAAATAGTTGATGTATCAGAGGCTTGTTTAAAAAGTCAAGATTTGATTTCATGTAACTGAAATACATCTGGGGATTATATTTCTCATATGTGTGTAAATGTGAAGAGAGCAGTTCCCAGTGTTTGCCTCCCTACAGCCCATGAACTCATGGTCTCAGGGGCAAAGACTGCTTTCCCAGCCTGCCTGGTATGTGGCATTAGATGCTACAGCCTTATTCTTGCAAGCATATGCTGCTGCAAGTAAGAAAAATCTATTGTGTACAAGGGGGTTGACTGGGGTCCTCAGGAAGATGGCTTAGTGTAAGTAGTACGTTGAAAACATTCTTCTTGCAGATCTTCAGCACAACATACTGCCTTCAGCTGGATGCTCAGTGCTGCATGGCCTGCTGTGCTTTGAACTGAACAGCATTTTCACAAATGTCCTGCTGTCATTACAGAAATATTTTATAAGCCATATACTGAGTTCAGCAATACACAAGAAGACTCCTGTTGTGCAGAAATACAGTGCTGGACATACCTTGGTGTATCCTGGTATTTGATGGCCTTCCTTGTTTGTCTGTGGAAGATACAGGTTTACTGGAGGGAGAAAAATTATTATTTGTGCCCTGCATTATTTCTGCTCCATGAGCATCTGCACTTGGCTTTTTGGTGGGGATCCAGCTTTCTATCTGGGATGTATCTAGCTCTTTGTATACTCCTGGGTTTGGACTCCAAAGCAGAACTTTCCGTAAAATAATTTTTATGGTTTTAACTATATTAAAGCACTTGAGTAAGTTAGTGCATGAATCCTGTAATCCACAGGTTTTGGTGGAATCTCCATAAAGGGATCTCATACAGAAAAGTTTTCTCCATCCTTAGCACCATCCTTACAGGAACTCTGTTCAAGAAAGGGGCAGGAATCCTGCTGGATGCTATGAGATGATCTGCAAGATGGGAGCCATCTGCACTGAGGTTCCATGCCTCTGCAGCAGCTATAGTCTTTCAAAGGCTTGCTTCATGTGGGAATGGGAAGGTATCTGGGGGGTCTGCAGCATGTATAATGAAATAGAGAGTCACTTCTTCATAAAAGGATACAAGCCAGAATATATCTGTACAGGGGAATAGAATAAAACTGTGCATTTCTGTCTGTTGAAAATACACACACGGGGGGAATAGCAGCCCTACCGTGCTAGTGATAATGTAGGAGCAAAGCACCCAGGATAGTCTAAGGTTTAGGAAGGGTGCTGAATTTTGTAGGGAATGTGGGCTGGCTCTTGTAACTCCTTTTTGCATCATTTCGGGGAAAATGCATTAGCATTTACTTTGTTTCCATTTGTGACCTGCAGTCTTTGTTTTTTGCCATATGTGTTTGAGTTGAATTTCTTCAGCTTTGGGGAAGTCAGGAAGCTGCAGACAGTAGATGGGTAAGAAAGTGCACAACCTCAGTACAGAGGGGGAGTGTGAGGGGAAAGCTGGCATTGACACCTCAGTTAAGCAAGTTCCCATAGTCAGGTGGTTTATGGTATTAGTATTATGAATAATTGTTTTACTACAGCTAGTTGTTTTTAGCAAAGTCTCCAAGTCTCCACCCTCTTTTTCTGGCTGTAACTGGTGAATATTCTTGAACATGTGATGTTCTCTTGAAAAAGCTGGAAAATATTGCCAAGAAGCTAAGTGAACCAGTTAGGCATTGCCTTCACCTTAAAATATGACACAACAAAAAATGGCATCATATTACCTTTCCGTTTGGGAATTGTGGCAGATACTGACTCCCTGAGCCTTTCCAACATCAGTTCACCTGTTAATGCATTTGGACTTATGGAAAAACGGATAAGTGGTTCCATCCTTTCATTTGGATCCTTTGGGATAATTAATTTGCCCTGTTGGTTATAGAGTGTACAGTCAACTTACAAGAAAAAATAAAGAACAAAAAGGACCTTCTGGAGTACACATAATATGAATTCAGTGTGTTTTGTTCCTTTCTCTTTTTGCCCTAAAGACCGTATAGTCTCCATTTCTAAATGAATTCCTGAAGCACTGGGATTACTAATTCAGCCTCAGGTCTTAAATCAGTGGGACTTTTGCCTTCGGTTCTGTTGGTGGAGGACATGAAGTGAGGATGTGTCTACAATACTCAGCCTAATAAGGAGAATGAAAGCTCCATGAGTACAAAAAGCAGCAGCTACGTATTATGGGATAGCACCCTGCATTAGGATCAGTTGCAGAAATATTTTCTTCATTGTGTGCTGTCATTAAAGACATTACTGCTTATGAGATTGCATGCCTGAAATGACAGTAAACGAAGGAGGTGTGTCCATGGCTATGTTTTGGAAGTGCAGAGCCAGGATCTGTATTACTGACTTCAGAGGAGTTATACACAGGATGAGAGAGAGAGAGAATGCATCCTTTGGGAATAATTTAAAATAGGTATGTGCATGAATCCTGATTGATGTGATTGCGTGTCTGTATCTAAGGGATAAATTGGCCTATTTTAAATTTTTTTTCTTTTTTTTTTTTTTTGAAGGCTTCTCTGCAAACTATATGAAGGTTTATACTCTTGTTAAAAAGTCCTGCTCACGTCCATGTTCTGTATTTTGTCTGCAGCTTTATGCAAAAAGAAGGGGAACAAAGAAACACATAACTTTGCAGTAAAAATGCACCTTTCCTGTGTTCTCAGGATACCTAGGAGTAAATCAGGACTCACAGAAAAGTCCCCTTTACCTTTCCCACCATCATCATCTGAGCTGTAAAAATGAGGCAGAGCTTAAGCTTCACTGGTGATTTTAATCCACTTTTAAATTTTTTTTTTAATCTTTAGTGCTACAAGAAATGTATAGTTCATATCTGAAGGAGGCTAGAAAATACTTCTTTATTTTGGCTGTATTCTTCACAATGGCTAAAACAATGGATACAATTCCCAATACCAACATCAACTGGAATTTGCTGCTGGTTTCTGTGAGGACAGGATTTCCTCCTCTGTGCTGCAAACTGGTCAGTTTTCTTTGTATGGTAACTTATTAATGGGGATCCCCTCTTTGTGAGCGTGTGTGATAGGAAGACAAATGCATTTTGCTTAGTGCTGCAGTATTAGAAGGCTTCATAATAGGAAGGAACATGCCATGTTAGGAACTGAACCTTGGAAGTATTTAATTTGTTTTCAAAACCCAAGTTCTTATTTCATTGGTGGCACTGTGCAGTGTGTAAGTTTGGAAATGAGAGAATTTTAAGTCATGCTTTGGAACCAAATTTCCATTATCCTTTCTTTTTTCTTTTTTCTAGTAGTATGTGATAAAACTTCAGTTGTGAAAAAAAGAGCCTCCATTTCTGTTAGATGTGACCCAGAATGTAGCTTCAAAATACACCCTTACCAGTTTTGCAGCAGGGCATTTTTTATATTTATCTTAAAAATAGCTCTTTAGAAACTCTTTAGAATATCATGCCCTCATGTGACACCAAAATGTATGCTTAGTAATAAACCAAATAAAACTTGATCTTGCTGATACTGCAAGGCTTATTAGACATAAACTGGAGTATATTCTGGTAAGATTTTCCTGTGAGAAGACCTGCTAGTATGAACACATATTAAAATTCCACCAGAAGTGCATGTTTGTAAAGTTTTCCAGTGGAAAAAGAGGAATTTGAAGTTTGTTTTTCTTTAATGTACACTGATTAACAGTCTATACATTCACCTTTGTGGAAGTACACATGCATGCACATGGAAAATCTGACATTTGTGTTCCAAAAAACTCTATAGTAAGTGAAGAAGGATATTAGTATTTGTTTTCTTCTTTACTAAGGATGAAAAATGATGTGATGTATGTTAAAAATAAGAAATGTGATTAATTAAGTAGGTTGAAACTTAGGATTGCAGTGTTGTGCCTGTAGAGCTTAGGAAATAGAAAGAGGAGCCAGACATTACTGGCAAGCATGGAGTGGGCCATGATGTTCTTGCGTTGTTTTGGGAATGTTTAGATTTGGAGGATAATGTGGAAACAGAATACAGTGTGTATATATATTTTATATTCAGAATATACCTGAATATAAAAATCCCTGAATAGTTTCTTGGTTCACACAAAAGCGGATGCTGCAGAAAACCAGTGTGTACCTCTGTATAAGGACAAGCAGCAGAGAACCATGCTAGGGAAATTCTCAGTGTTCTTTGCAGATAGACTGTGGGATTTGCTAATCAAAAAAAGAAGAAACTAAGGACATGGTAAGAGAACTGCCCTGTGCTCAGCAGTTACCTGGACTTAACAGTGGATTGTGTTTTCCATGTCCCATAGTTCTTGCAAAAATGATCTGTTGTTACACTCTGCATTGCCTACTCACATTTTAAATGCAAATATCATTTTTCATCACTAAGGATGTTGTAAACTCTTGCCTTTTTCATTCATTAGCCCTTCCTCTTCCCCATATGTTTTAACTTTCACAGTCTTTTTTTGGATACTCTCGTTAGGGAAGAGGTGTAATATTCGACAGGCAAATGGTCAAGCGTGTGTCTGATGCAGGTGGTGTTTAGCAAGAAGTGGTAGACAGATTTACAAACTGAGGAAATGCAATATAACAGCACTCCCTTAAATTTTAATTTACATTGAAATTGATCAGTACTGATGCCTTTGCATCTATATGCAAGATAATATTGTTCTGCATACTGAAATATTGTAAGATTTTGCTTACAAGGAAATTGCTTCTATGAAATTAAATGCCATAAAATACAGTTTCTGAATCTATTTCAGTAATATAATGTGTATAATAAAATGTGTCTGCCTATAGCAGTACATAGACTCCAACTTTAGTTCTGCAGGTTGAAAATCAGCTTTCTTAGGCTTGGGCCATCTTAGGACGTACCCAGATATGATAGATATAAGTATATTCTATCCTTGTAAGGTCAATTGTTTCCTTATTACAACTGTTTTCAAAAGGAAAAGGAGGGCTTCTTGGTTATTTTTTCTTTACAATGACGTTTACTGTAAACCTTTTCTAGAGTATCCTGATGTCTTTTTTCTGCATTACCTAGTTTCCTTCTAATTTCCACACAGAATTTGTTTATTCTGTCAGTTTTGTTCCTGTTGTTTCTGAGACTGACATTTTTTTGTGTTCGGTGACTTTGCCTGACGTTCTTCCCTGTCCTCTCTTAGCTCTCTCTTTTCCAAGCTAAACTAGCCAAAGTCTTTTGGGTTCTTCACTTTTGATAGACTATTCCTCTAACCACTGTGATTGGGATCATCAGGCCCTCTCCCAGCTTGAATCCCCCTTTCCTGGGCTTGACTGAACAGAAAGATAGGTGGTGCTCCAGGGCTCGAAGAGCTCCACAGGAGGACTTTTTCAAGTCTTCTATGCTGACTTTAAGCTGACACTGGTAATTTTCCTTGCTGAAAGTACCTTGACTGACATCTTGTGCTTTCCCTCTGGCTGCATGAGATAGTGCCATGGTCTCTGCTGTACATATCTACCCGCCCTAAGTATTTATCCTGAGGAGCAAGTTTACCTTTATAATCAAAGGGGAGAAACGGACATTTCTGCATGGGCATTCAGAGACATTAATGCAATTTTTATTATTTAGTTTATATGTCAATTCTCTATTAAAGTGTGCTGTCCAACTTCATGTCCTTAATTTTGTTAACCTCCTTTTTAATTTCTGTGGCTGGATTGTTGGTGATGATCTTTAAGACTGGTGATAATACTATGTGATAGGTCCCATGGCTGATCACCTCTTAGTAACCTCCTTTATCCTAAAGTTTTCTTTTCACCGTTACTCCTCGTATACCCTTTAAGCTATGTATCTTACCCCATATGGCAACTCTTGTACAAATTGCCAGCATTTGCTGCTTAACTAATAGTTTCCCATATTCATCTGATTTAGATTCTTTACTGAGTGACATGTGGACTTGATCTAGCTAATTAGTTGAAAAATTCAGATGGCTTGTTGAAGGAAAGACTGAAGTTAGATGGGTACAATCAAATTCTGGTAAATCCCAATTGCTGTCTCCCAGTTTCCAAGCACATGTGAAGTTTATCAAGTTTTCTATTCTGTATTTGTTCTAAAACTTAGTATATTATTGAAGTTGAGACTGTAGATGACTGGCTGAGCAGTTGGAGAAGCTTCTCCCATTGTCTTCCTTAAATATAAACAATGTTCATTTTGTTCTTCCAAAGCACGTCTTAGGATAGAGACTGTCCATGCCACTGCAAGATCTTTGGCGTTTCACCTCTGTTCCACTTGTTCTGTTGCTTTTTTTTTTCTTTAACCATCCTACACTTGACAGCATTGTTCCGTAGACCTGTGCCTGCCATCCTGTTTGGTAGCCCATATCAGAATCCCACTCTATCCCATTAGAATTTTTTTATTCCAGATTAATTGTGATCTTCTTTTTCCTGAAGTCTGTCACATTATTAGTATGCAAAACTACTGCACTGTCATAACCATTATTTCATTTTACCTGCATTCTTTAAAATATAGGTAAGTACCTTTTCAAAGCTGCATTTTTGTCATGGTTGCAATTTTATCATGTCTCTGTTATTCCTTGCAGATCCATTTTACCATGATCTCTGCAGTTAGTTTCAGTGTCGATACTGCATAGCATCTCCTGTTACAAGAAAAGAAATCTTATTTGTATATAACAAGTGATTCTTTAGGCTTTTCAACTGCACTTACCTTGTTTGTTTTTTTCTAAGAATATCACTGTGAAGATACTGAACAGCAGCTCAGGATATCTATGTTCAGTTTATGGCTTGGCTTTGTAGAAATTTTTTTCAAATGTTCCTGTGCAGATCAGTTTTTCTATGCCTTTTTGCCCATTAAAATGAAGGAAAACATGTCCCCCTGAGTCAGAAAGCACTTCCAGGGGGTATATTTATCAATGCCTGGCAAGGGCTCAAGTAATTTAGTAGTTAGTACAGTAGAAATAGTGACTGGATGGTTCAATCCTCAGAACAGCATTTAATACATTGTCAGTTTCAGTTTTTTTTCAAAAATGAAAGGTTAGGAAAATTTCAAAATACATCAACCATTTTGTAGAATAAATGCTATCTGTGCCTTTCCCAGTAGTTATTATTATTATTGGAGCTCCTGGCTTATTTTCAAGTAAATGCATGCCACTATTCAAATTTTAGATTTTTATTGATTTATGTTAAAGGGAATCACTGTCACCTAGAGAAAAGATTTTGTTAATAATTTCTGTTATCAGAGTCTGCTTTCAGACTGATGTTCTCATTATTATTTATTCATTTAGCAAAAGATTGCTTGTTCTTGTATTTCTTAGCGTATGATTGAAGGAAATGGCAGTATTTTGGACATTGATTCTGAGAATTCTCAGAGCTTTGCTTCTACACTACAAGTTTAGGATGTGTGATTTGCCATTTGAAAGTGAGGTTGCCTGTGTTTTTTGAGTCTCGTTGTCACATAAAACACACTATCTTTTCTCAAGAAATAGTACTAAAATAATGAGTCTCTGGTTCATATAGCTGTGATTTTCCTACAGTTAGAATGGTGAATTCACCCAAGTCCCCATATCATAACAATTATTAAAAATAGAGATGATACAAAGCCAGTAACAGATGATGATAGAAAAGTAAGACCGCAGAAAAAGACCCTGAAAGAACTGTGTTAAATGGAAGACTCGGGAGATTTACAGTTACAGACTATAAATAATTGCAGAGATAATAGTATAAATGAAAGGAGGGAATTACCCACATTCTCAGAAGAAAGGAAGACAAGGTGCAATGGCCTGAAGCTGAAACAGGAAAATATCAAGTCATAGGAGAATGTTTCTTACAATGAGAGTAATTGTGCAGTGAACTAGAGGGCAGTGCAGTGGTACTGCAGATGGGTTACTGAGGCCATGAGCATTCCTGCAAAGTGGAGCTGGACAGATTAGGTGACGTAGATGAGCTTCTCCAGCTGCTAGTTATTTCAAGAGCTTATGAAAGTCAATCTGTTTCTCTACATCCTCTTCATAAATCTTCTACAGCTGCCAGTCATGTTGTTCCTACGGGCTATCGTACTGAAATGCATCTTTGCAGCCAGGATCATGAACCCCATTGGCTTCAGTGAGATAAGGGTCTATCTCATCTCATTTTCCATTGAAATTAAACGTGCTTTCTGCTCTGGTTTTCCCAGCATGCCTCATCTTTTTCTCACTGTTGTTTACTCAGTGAGTAAGTTCTCATTATCATCTTCATTGTCATGTTCAAGTGCACTGCAGTGCTTATCTGTTGTGCAAGCATCAGCAAAAGCATGCAAGAAAGGTCCAGTGTGACCCTAACCTGTTACTTCTTCCGACGTATCTCACTCTGTTTGTTGCTATGCTAGTGACACCCTCTATTTCTGACTAATTCCAGCAGGTGAATACAGCTGTGGGGCTTATCTAGGCTTTACTTGGGTTATTTGGAGAAAAAAAAAATGAAAGCCAGGGTCTGCTTGCATTTGGCTTGGATATAGCATAAGTCCTTGTGGTGTTAATCCATTCCAGGGAAAAACACCAAAAAAATCTTGGGAAAATTCCTGATCCTTTTCTTCTCCTGTTAGGAATTAGAAATTCTAGGTCCTCATTAGTGCAAATTGCCAAGATAAACTACACCTGTTTTATCTTTGGTGATTTTTCTAGGTAGTCATTCCTGTGATGTGAAAAAGCAGGAAATGTACGTTTCAAAGTGTGTGAGTTTCCAGGGTCTCCTGTGTCAAGCACTGGTCTCCAGGCTGTCCACTGGTTTCAACAGCTAGTACTTGGTAGTTTGCCCTTGCTCATGGTTGCTACACTGCTCTGAGCAAGTAACAAGCAATGAGACTTCCTGCTTTTAACCTGAAAGGTAGCTCAGAAATGGTGTTAGGCTCCAAATAAGCAGCCCCAGCGAGAAACTACAGCCTGAGAACATGACTCTTTAACTCCAAAATGTGAATGTGACCAGGCTTGGTGCTGCGTGCTGCTTTTCAGCTGCAGGGTTAAGATCAGAGCAAGATTCAGCCCTTTGTCAGCAGGCTTTAAGTGGCTGCAGGATCTACTCTCTTTCACATTTATTTTGCAGGGAGAGCGTTCTTTGGTACCGACCGACAGGCTGTGCTCCACAGATATCAATAATTTAAGCTTTGCGACAGTTCTGTGAAGGAACTCGTGCATATGAGCCTGAGGGACAGCCACAGGACTGGTTCAGCAGGAAGGCAATTGCCATGTTAAGCTGCCCTGGTTGTTTATCCACTTCTTGCTGCCTCACTGCGCCATGGAGTCCTTAGCCCTGTTTGATTTGTTTTCTCTCCCCAGTGCAGCTACTGTCTCAGAAGGTGGTTCGGGACTAGTGGTCCCCAGGAGCAGCGTATCTGAGGGAGAAAACCTTGGGTTTGAAAAAGCGTAAGCACCTAAATATTCCCAGACATCCTGAGGCTTGTCAAGCAAGAGCATCTCTGTGTTTCAGGCCAAAACTCCCTGGGTGGTGAAGTGCTGAATTTCTCTTGTGCCAAATGGATGACACTTTCTAACTGAGATCCTATCTCAACCTTTTAAAGGAAATATTGATATGAGTATTTTCTATGCAGTTTTAGATGTGCTTTTCCCCATTAGTTCAATTCAAATCCAGATTCTTCAATAAGGTCAGCACATACGTGCTTTATATTGGGGTACAGATTCTATATTTGGACCTTAAGTAGAAGCATCTTGCTACTCACTCTGAAAGTTTAGGACTTTTTATGTAGTTGAACTGCAGGCCTCTGGTTCAGTCAGTGTCCCAGGTTTTCTGCTCTCAACCCCTATGCAACTGTGGGCCGAAACAATTCTCAGAGCAGCATCTTGCCAAAGGCACACCTGCCAGCTGCCTGGGTATAGCTAGCTTCTGTGTTTCTGATTTTAGTATGGCTATAAATGAAGCAACGAACTTTCTTCCCAGGCTCCAGCTTTGGCTAAGGATGTTGTATTGTTTAGCTTTGCATTAGCAGCTGGGGAAGTGCTTATATGGTCACTTAACTAATTAGTTTCACTCTTATTTTTGAAGAGTTTACTAATAGTTCAGTCCATTACTTGAACAAAAAGCATTTGTAATATCCATTTGGTCTGTCAAGTGTTGCAAAGATGTTGGTAGCAACGGCGTATCTGCCTGCATGAAGGTAGTATATAACATTCTGTGTGTAAGCTGGAGACAGATAATCCCAAGTGAAGAAAAAACTTCAAAAAAGAAATATTTCTAAAGGTAAAGTGTAGCTGCTCCTTAGAAACCTAAAGTATAGTGATGTAAATCATCAGAGAATTGTCTTACCACTATGACAGAATCAACTCTTATATATTATTATTTTATAGCTGCTTTCATCATTACTAATGATTATTAATAATTAATCCTTATCACATAATAAATAAAATCATAATGTCTTCACTGAATTTTTTAAGCCTTCCAGTGAGACTGTTATCAGACTTGGGGGTGAGCAAAGGCTGATGTTAGTATTTGCCTTTGTAAACTTACATCTGGCTAAGTGCAGGTGGCGGTAAGCTGTGCAAGACAGACCTACAGAAAAACTGGGCTAGAACTGCTCCTCCAGAGTAATCTGATCCAACTCCTGCCTCTAGAGAAGGCCAATATTCCTAGGTTGCTCTTGACGTAGGAAAAAGCATGTCTTAGTATGTTTTTAAAGCCTTCCAGCAATGGACACTCCAGGTCTTTTTCTGCAACAGCAGGACATTATTGGCTCTTCAGTTTGTTATCGACAATTTTCCACCTGATATTTAAGATGCACTAAGCCTTATAGAGAGGCAGTTAACTGTGCTAAGGATTGGTGTTATGTTATGGACAAGACTGAGAGGCTGTGAGTGTATCTTTGCAAATTTAAATGACATAGTTTTATTCCTGGTTAAACAAGCCAGATGCTTACAGCATTCCTGTCAAACGTATGAAGAAATTTTCAAGGGCACTTTAGCAGAGGTGAAAACTTCAGTTACAGCTGTTGTGTGTGGCAGAAGCTGTCCTACGACTATGCACAGATTCACCTGATGAATTGATCTGAATTTGACTTGGAAAAAGCTCTCACCAGAAGTCAAAAGGATCTGAGTCCTGTGAATAAAATGCTCAGTGTACACACTGCCAACTGGGCTCCTTGTAGCAGTCATGACGCAGAGGGTGATGAAATCCACCCTCTGCTAGCCAGAGGGCAGGAAGCAGAGAGCAGGATGGCAGCCAGCAGCTTGCTCTCTTTCCCGTGTGCAGCTTGTCCCACTTCAGCCTCCAACTCTGGTGAAGGGGAACAAGCCAGATCGCTCCCAGGCTCGCGCCCTGGCCCTCTGCTGTTTCCAAGGCAAAGTTTTCCATGACATGGTACTTTTGCACTTGCGGATTGCAAAGCAGGAACAAAGTCAGGTGACATCTACCCCTGTACTAGAGGCCTTTGCAAGCTCTAGGCAATTATTTTGAAGTGGTTGATTCATGTGGTAGCAGGTAGAGCTCTGTGCTGCAATTCCTCACTGCACCAAGCCACAGGGCAGAGAGCTGGCACACATGTAAACATCTCACTTTCCTCTCAGTCCCACCTTTTCCATTTGGTAACTCCCAACATGTTTATGCAGAAATGCAAGTTATCTGCCATTGAAACATGAACATCTCAAAATTGTGATTGCAGGGGCAATGTGGTAAAACAACATTCATGGCCAAATTCACTTCTTCCTCTGTTCTCATTTCTCAAGGTGAGCCTCACACTTCTGATTTGAAAGGTCAGACTGGCTAAGTTTTTATAGTTTGCCTCACCAGAAAGATGCCTGAGGTTATTGTCTTCACTGTTAATGTCAGAAGTAAACACTTATTTGAGCACTTGCTGATGTAAAAAGTATTGTTTCTTTACACTCATATTTGTTAGATGGCTTAAAATGGTGACATAAAAGGTATAACATTCTACTTCCACTTAAATTCCTTGATTTGAATAGTTATCAGCAGCAGAATTGCACAGGAGAGCACATGTTGTGAGAACAATACCTCCATTATGACCTACTAACATTGTAATCTAATTTGAGTTTAAAGAAAGACCGATGTATTAACATCCAGTAAAGTAGGATAGCTGAATGCATTTTTATAGTACAGAAACACTGATCTCTGGCAGAAGGTCAGAGCATTTGCAGGTATTTATGTTTCAGTGTTATTTACTTTGCCATTTCTAACTGGTACGATATTTCAGTTGAATTAATATTTGTCACCTTAGACAGGCTTTATTTTATTTAGTTTTTGTTTGTTTGTTTTGTTTTTTAAATGTTGAAAGGTTTGAAAAACATACGATGTTGAAAAGGCTTTGTTAATTAAGGAATAATTCCTTATTTGGAACCGAAATTGTGTCTAGAAACACTGAGGACACTAAGGAGCCTTAATTTACACATAATGGCCTAGATTAAGGATAATGTAACTGCAGTGATCAGTCGTGGCCTATATCAGAAGCACAGAAGCTTGTAGTCTCTCATGTATTTCCCATCAGAGCAGGGATGGGAGTTGGGATGCTCTGTTACCTTAGCTTTACAGGCTGAGGGAGCCCAAAGCACAAGTGATTCAATAACCTTCCCAATGTCATGGCAGGACCTGTGTGACAGAGCAAAGCATTTGGGTAGCAGCAGTTAAGATCCTTTCTCTCTGAGTGCTACAGCTAGAGCCCTGTAAAGAGCTGGTGCATGTTCCCGTATGGACTAGATTAGCTGCACTGCATATGAACATGGCCACAAGCTATTTTTTCTGATGCAGTATGCTGCACTGGTGTAGTGTGTAACAAAGTCACATTAGCAGGAATTTCTTAACATCAAATGCAGCTAAACTGCAAATCTTGCAAGAATGCTTCTGTTCACATGTAAGCCCAACTCTTGCCCTCCTTGGCGGTGATGGAAATCCCTTCATTTATGTAATGGGTTCTTCACTGCTCAGATTTCCCTCTGTTCCTGTCGAAGACATCTCCTAGAGGCATATTTAAGCGAGTCAGGATAAAGATACCTAAGGGGAGTTTAAAGTATCGAGTTTAGCTTGCTTGTTTTAACTCTCACTACAAGCACTTATGTTCCTGGGTCACGTAGGCAGTTTAAAAACACTCCTTGCTCATTCTTACGCAAATCTGAATACTGCTCCTTGAGCCAGATCTCAGTTATGTATGCAGTGTGGCAGCTGGTACTTGCTCCCATTCCCAGAAGGGAAAAATATTGACTATTTTTTGCTATTGGATTTTGGGTAACTGAGCTGTTTCCTTCAGTGCAGGCAACTGAATTCAGCCACTAACTACAGCAGCTCAATTAAACAATTTGAAAGTTTCTGCTTTCATTGTGCTAGTTGGTATGCTTAAATACATTTTTTTGGTGCCAATAGAGTTTTTCCAGCTGTTTAATAACACATAAATAATGGTACCTTTTTTAAATAGAAGTTTGTTTTCACAGTGTCAAGCTTGTGAATCACACTTCCTAATTCCAATTTAAATAAGGTATTATGAATACTGAGAAGGCTGCAAGATACATACTGGCAAATAATACAGACAGTTTCTAAAAAAATGAAGCAACTGCTTGTGACCAAGTATGTGTAAAATTAAGTGAGTCCTAACTGGCCTTTCTTAACATTAGATAGATGTTACACAGCAAAGGCATGGAATTGTACCATAGCTTAATCAGAAAAAATCTCTGAGTTTCTTTTCGAGATATTGCATGTGTTAGTTGTGCAGGCTTACTTCTCAAAGGAAATTTCAACATTCATCTAGCATGCAGATATTTGCCAGACACACCTAAGTTGTCAGAATAGCTGCCTAACATACACAGTGTGCCTATTCCCCACTTGAAATACCGCATTTTGATTTCTGCCTGACTTACACAATAGTAGGCCTATTTCTCCCTCCCATTCCTGTTCTGACTTTTAGATTACTTGTTCCTGCTGGAAGTACTCTCTAACATTTAATTACAGCTGCCATTTTCTGCTCTATATTTTGTATAGTCTTTTATGCATAGACAGAGAGTAGTCTTGCTTTTCAGTTTCTTTTTCTACATTTATTTTGTGTTCTGTTTGCATAACCTTACGTGTTTTCAGATGCATGGTGCTTAAGGGGTCCAGCTTTGTCAGTAGGGCTTGGAGAGGAGAGAGAAAAAAGGCGGGGTGGGGGGGGGGGGGGGGAGA
>VZRQ01006462.1:73525-90168 GCA_013397975.1 Machaerirhynchus nigripectus | reverse complement strand
AGGAAAAAGAGGGGGGGGGGGGGGGGGGGGGGAGAAAGAGCTGAGTTAAGTTCCAGTTGTATTAATAAAATAATTTTAAGTACTATAAATACTTTTTTTTGTGTCAGTGGGGTTGTGGTAAATAATTGCAACAGCCCAGCTGAAATGTGCAGTAAGAACTGGGTAAAACCAATGACGGCCAAGTTAGAAAATATATTAGCCTCTATTTATGTTGAGCTGTGATTGAAGCAATGTGAACCAAAACACTCATTAACTATATTACATGGTCATAATTTGTATATGTTTATTGATTGTCTTAAAAAAAAAAAGCTTATCTGAACAGGACTTTCATAATGCATGGTTTCTTGAATAAAAGATATGGCCAAATTTTACCTTTGTGAGACATAGCAGTTACAGACTGGAAGAAACGTCATCATGCCTCGTATGCCTTGCAAAACAATGGTAATTACAGGGATATTCCTCAAACCACATGGAAATGGGTGGTCTCTGCAGCAAGGAACAGCCAAGTTGATCCTATGATTTATTAGGAGTAAACAGTGCCAGAAGATGACTGGATAGCTTGTATAATGCAGAAGGTTTCCATTGTCTCAGAAGGGAAGGTTCGGTGAAATACATTGCATATATGTTGAAATCTAGGATAGAGGCTTTGCAGATACTGAGATCTTGTGGAGAGAAGCTGTAGCCTGCAGTCTGATGACACTGTGAATGTGTCTCTGTAGTTGGCTGAGCTCATGCACGAATGCCCTCTGCATGTGTGCTCAGCTTCCTGGACACCAGCCAGCTCCAGTTCAAAAGCATGTTTGTGAAGCCCAGCCCAGAACACTCAGCCTCTGCATATAGCTTATTAGCTGGGGCGCAGTGTCACCCTAGCAAGGTCACAAGGGTTTTCAGTTCGGTGCTGGCTGGAGTCCCATTAGATTGGTGTGCAGGCAAAGGAAGCTCCTCTGTAGTTTTTATACCTCATTTATCCACATCCCATAAGAACTTACGAGGATCAGCAGTAAGACAGAGGTTAAGAAAAGTGAATAGAATGCTCTGGAGCTCTTTTGAACGGAACTGCTTTAATTAAGGAAGCTTGTACAGTACTTGTAGACTGGGTCATTCATATACTTTTAAAGGCCATGGAAAGGAAGTTTAAAGGCTTTTACTTAAAGGCAGGCTAACACACACTTAAAGTACTGCTGTGCCAGCCTTGTCCTGTGTAGGGCTTGCAGGCACACCTGACCTGCAGGACAGCTTTACCCCTCGCAACTCGCTGGCTGCTTAGTCAGCTGCAGTGCCGGCTGCCCCAGAAGGGATGACACTGTGCCTGCCCGCCGTGCCTGACTGCTCCTCCCCAGGGCTTCCCATCGCAAGCATGAGCTTTGTGCAGCCACATGGAGAGCTGGGCTGAGGGGCCACCTGGCTAAACCCCGGTCATTTCCCTGTTGCTGGCATTCAGCTGAGCAGCTTCTGAGTTCCAGCCCTTCTGTGTGGCCACATGAGCGATGGCACAGGCACGAGAGGGAAAGTGGCTGAGGGCAGGAAGGAGAGGGTGAAACCACTCATTCTAGTGCAGCACCGACTTTCACTGTGCTGCCTCTACAGCCATCCCTGCATACTGCCTACCACTCCTTGAGTATGCCTCTATGGCTCAACATCAAATTACACCCCTCCTGAGGCACATCATAGCTCAGGGGTTGTGGGTACCGCTTCTGAGTTCCAATCTGGCTTGCAGTGGATCCAGGCACTGATTTGCAAGAAACAGGAATAACTGGAATCTAAGCTTAGGTGCCACTACAATTTATCCTGACGATATCTGTGTGTTGGTTTTTTGTTTGCCTTTTTTTTTTTTCCTCTTGTATAAATACTTAGTTTTATGAAACAGATGTGTTGGAGTTTTTTTGCCTGATGTTACTTTTTCTGAAGTCCTGAAAGCTGTATTAGGCCCATTATAGGAACTGAACTTTGAGTTATGCGATATTGAGAGTGAAATTTTTTGTAGGGAAATGACCTTGATATTTCCCAGATGTAGTAGCAGTAAAGGTTTGGTTCTTTCCAGGTCATCTTAAAAAAATGTAACAGTGGAATGTATCAGAGAATCGACTTTTAAGACATGTTGTTGCAGAAGAGAGTAGAGTAAGCAGCTCCACATTTTGCAGCTTTCATGCGTCATCAGTGCCTTTTCTGAGTGTTATGCTTTGACAAATACTGATTGGTGGAAGTTGAAGATGAGGAAGTATAAAATAATTTGATATTATTTTGACGGATGGTTTTTCAAAAGCAGGCACAGCCTTAATGACAAACTATGATCATGGTATGTTAGTAGCTGGGGAATAAAGTCTATTCTATAAGATAATATGTAAGATAATATGCTGAACATACTACGACAGGCATTTTAGGCACTGTGTATGGTTACTGTCACAGTTATGCTGTGGAATAGTATTTAGTTCTTCAGTAAGAAGTATCCCTTGAGGAACAGAGGTGAAGCAAGACTAGAATTCACATAGTTTTAAGTTACACATTTTTCTATAAATAGAATGCCTATTAAAATGAAAAAATAGAGCACCTATTAAATCTGCCATGGATTTCAGTGGGAACTGAAGTGGGTCATAGGTCTGCATAGAAACTCAAAAAAATAATGAAATGTTATGCATAGAAGTGCCTGCACCATGCCCCAGATTCTTCATCAGATTTTGTACTGTTCTTTTTCCACCTAGATTTGAGTTCCTGCAATGACTCTTGATCTACTCGTGTTCATATTTATAATGTGTTTCAACAAAAAGGTATGATTAGCCTTGTGTTCTGGATATTGGCTTGTCTCTGGGGGTAACTTTCTTCAGCTCTTATTATTTATGTCTTACCCACAAGCACAGAAGGTGCATAGTAACCAGCCTCACTGACAAGAAGGCTGCCCTTTATCACTGTGACATAGTGAAGGTGGCAAGAGATGCACTTGAGTTCTGTTAAATTGTGTTTACAACTTTACAACTGAATTACCAAGGTTCTTTATGTTGCCAGTGCAGTGTAGGAGTGCCAAGGACAGATGGAGGACTTGTGCCTACACCTGCATCAGCAGAGGAGGAATGGGATAGGCAGCTGACCACAGTAACCAAGTTACTGAATAAACAAAGAGCCAAATGTTGACACACACCAAAGACAGGCAATGTATATCTGACAGTGAACCAGGTTTCCATCATTTTTCACGTGTTACACTCTGCCAGAGACATCTTTTACAAAGCAAAGCTTGATGTCCAGTTTTGTACAGAGTCTGGTTTTGCTGCTCACTTAGGTGACTTTCTACCATTACATGTGGATCAGTGAATCATCCATAAATATTTTGTGTGGCAGCCAGAAGCACGGATTCTGTTTCTTGTATATACAGTCCACAAGCAAACTAAGATGGATTAAGGGCTGAAACAACGACATATTTTCCACTATCTAAGAATGTTCCACTTTGGTTAAGACTATTGGAAGACATGAAAGCCTGTTATAAAATCTGAAAATACTCTAGCTTCTATAGAAATTTTAAAATTTACACAGTACTCATGATCACATACAGAAGCGACTGCTGCGTTAGCTTACTTGAGAAGGGCTATTTGTAATCTAAGGAATATAGGCCTAAAATTTCAGTTTGCCAAAAGGCCTCAAAAGAAAAATCAGTATTTCTGAAATATTGCATCAGTTATAGTATTGTAAACATAAAGACAGAGGAACATTAAATACTGCCTTGGAAATGTAAAATCATATGGCTTGGCTTTGCAGATCAGATTATTGATTCCAGTCATCATCATCAGTTGTAATAGTTACTGTAGTTTTAAAAGACAGCTGCTCTGCTGGCTGACAGACAGACAACTGTGCAACAGGACTACATCACAGAGCAAATTCCTTCTATGAGTGATCAATCCTGTTATGCCAGTAAATGAGGTTTTATTGTCCTTATCTTGCTTCTTGTGTGAACAATTGGAAGTTCTCAATTTCTTTTGTCTCTACTGAATAGCAGAGACATGCTGACGTGAAACACATTGGTAGGAGAAAAATAAATGTAAAGCAACTTATCTTGAGTGCTGTTGTATCTAGATATGAACATAAATATATGACAAATATGTGGCATCTATTTCAGTCATACCTGATGCCACTGGCAGAATTTGTGCAATCTCCCACCCCAATCCTGAGCTTTAGGCTGTATTCAGTAGAGGAGCCAAGAGGCTTACAGAACACTGACCCTCTCATCAATCCGTGAAAGCATTCATGAGCACAAAAATATGACGTATTATTTCATTTACATTTTTCAGTTCACAATGTATTTCCTTTGCTGCAGTTTCCTAGTGATTTTTAATGGCTCAGAAGCTGTGGATATTTTAGCAAAGCTCATTCATGAACCAGTTGTACCGGATGTTCCAGTTGGAATAGAACCATGGAAATGTGGTAGGCTAGGTGAAAATGTGGAAAAGTAGTGATGGAAACAAGGCGGTGGAAGCTCTCCTTTGTGTTTGAAGATACAGTGGGCTTCCTGCTTGGCAGTGTGTAGCCTATTTTTTATATCTTAGCTTAGTTAAACTCTGAAATCTCCCGTATTCCATTTTTCAATTCCCTGTGATTTTTAATTTTTCTATGCTCTGACAGGTGGAATTTTGCAAAGTTCACTGCAATGTAGGTTTTCCCTTTGCCCACAGAGGATCTAGGACATGTTCTCATGGTAGTTGTATAGTTTCTGTTGATCTAGGAACACTATCCATGTGTATTGTCTTGTTGTGTCAAGGTCTTCCCTCCAAACCACCCCTCCACCTCATGAGGCCAGTGGGCTGGGAATGGGCAAGAGGTTGGGAGGTGACCAACTGGGATAGCAGATGCAAACTGATCACACGGATATTCTGTCATACCCTATGGCACCATGGTTAGCACCAAAACTGAGGGAAAAGAGGAGGATGCAGGGACACTCTCAGTTAACGCCGTTTGCCATCCCAAGCGATCATTAGAGGTGCCAAAGCCCTGCACTGGACATATGCCTGGTGATGGCAAGAAGTGAGTAAATTCCTTTTCTTGCTTTGCTTCCAGTTGGTTTTTCATCTTCCTTTTGTCCTCTCTCCTGCTGAGGAGGGGGACTGAGAAAGCAATTGGGGGGATGTCTGGCAGCCAGCTGTTGTCAGTGCACTGTCATTGTCTTACCTAAGGCATGAGACCAACATGACCAGTCTCAATAAACGTTTGGCACACTTCCTTATACAAGACCATTTTCCTGATGTAGGTTCTCAGGCATTAGCGTTAATTTTGTTCACTCAGAAAGTCATTACATGACTAGGTTTATTTCAATATAAAGCCCATCTGCATAGCCTGCATTTACAAAGGAATGTTACTTTTTCAATGGAGAGTGATCTGTGGTTTGCAAAGTAAAAGATTAGGATTTGACATACATTTAAGGCAGTATCATTATTCAGGCTTTCCACAGATCATGTCTTCACAGTGGTTCAAAGGCCCAGGAACTGTTAATACAGTTGATAATCAGGATGGTTGCTCACTCTGCTACCAGCAGAAGAGATTATGTCAGTGTGAAACAAAGCTTTCAGATGGTATTTCCTGCAAAGGGAACTCTGAAATTATGGTATTTCCTATAGGGAACTATGAAAGTCCACGAGAAGGGCATAGGGAATCATACAGAAGGAAAAATTAATTTCATGTGAGTAAGAATGGTTTCTCTCGTTTGTTGCAGAGAGGACAATACGTGAGAAAGTGAGGTAAAATATTGGTGAATGTTATGAATAAATGTAGCCCTCCAGACAGCCCTTTCTTTGACAGTACAGTCCTGATTCTCTCAACCATATAAAATTATAATTAGTCATGTCCCATACTCAGCACAGCTTGCTGAATAGGCTGTTTATATAAGATCCCTGTAGCAGACTTAGGAGTCACGGCATAGGAAATGAATGCTAGTATAAAAAAATCAAACAGATTTTCCCATAAGAAGCTGTAGCACTGCTAAAGTCTTGGGGTCAAACGCAGCTCTATAAAGATGAAAGAGTCATGTGCTGTTTCAAGCTACAACCTGGAGAATTTCTGCAGGTGAATATGGTATTTGTGCACGCTGCACAAAAGCTACTGCATCTGCTACACGATGCAGCAGGAAATCCTAACCCCACAGAAATTAGTGGAAGCCTTGGCATGCATTTCGCAGAATCAAAACTTTATTTATCATTACGGCTAGCAGAAACTGGTGAAGCAAGGCAATGTGATCCCTTTGAGATCAGCCCACAGGGTATGAGTACACGCCCTTTTGCAGGGTGCCACAGACAGTGATACACAGTTGTTTCTTGTAAAAATGACAGCGAAAAGCCTCCTGCTTTAGGATGAACATGTGGTAAGACTTTGTAGCTCAACGTTTGTGAGCTTCCAAGTTGGAGCATGAAACCTTTGCCTGTTAAAAGCACATTTTGGAACATTTTCCCAGACCTTATTAAGTATCAGAGCTGGATGTTTATCTGGAAACAGACTTCTTGCTTAGAAGTGTTCTTTGACATTTCTTGAGAAAATTTGTTGTCTTGAGGAGAACGTTTAAAACCCAAAGCATTCAAGCGAGTGGCTTAACTTTTTTCCTGACTGAATGCGTAATTCAAGCATGCAAAGCCATGCTCCTGTCTACAGTCACGAATCTTCCTGTTCTGCTTTTATAGAACCCCTTACACTGGGAACTGGGTGCAGCAACAGCGCTGATGTGTCTTATGATAATACAAATAGTAAATACAGGAATAATCAGCAGCAGATGGGATCTTCACACAGCTTTTGCTGAGGAGTCTGTAGGAACATCACCCCAGTGCAGCAGGCCACACAACAAGGGACAAGAGAGCAGTCAGTACTCTTATAATTGAAATTAACTGTATGTTGTTTCAATTAATTGTTCCAATTAGTCTCTTTTCAGTTATGCCTTTCTGTAACAGTGTCATCTGGGATGCTGTGAGAAATTGAAAATGCCCTAATGGTCAGAATGCTCATCAATTAAAGAACTTTCTAATTAGTTCCCTGACAAGAATTTACTGTAAGAATGAAAAATTTTATAGGTGCAATGGGTGAGAAGTTGTTTTTATTACAAGACTAATTTTCCTCTCAGCAATAACATTATTTCTGTTGCCAAAAATAATTTTTGAAAAACCCTTCATAGAAAAGACAAGAAGGAGACATCTGGTTTGTTTCTATGTAGCAAAGACTTGATCTTGTGAGCTATCTTCCACAATAGTTTAGTAGCTAGGATGCAAACAATGCAACAGCTCTAAATCACTGGTTTAGAAAAAAAATCCAAAATAATCATGCACATTCATACTACCAGAGCTACTTTTTATGAAGTCAGATCAAGAGGTACTCTGCTGGGTTTTTAGTCAGTGAGACATTTTCTGACAAATACTGGTTAAAAATGGACAAGTTTTAGATCTGATTAAAATATTTTTGAATTTATATATTTCTTAAAATGGAAAACTGAAGGCTAAGATGCAGTTTCAAAAGTTTATTTTCTTTCCCCCCAGTTTTTATTTGCACTGGAAGTTCACACAGTACTGGGAACAGTTGCTAGCAGTTGTTTCCCCCGAGGCTGTAAATGTAAAAGGACAGAAAGCTCTGCCTTGAAGCATGGCCCAACAGATGCTTTCTGCCACAGCCTGTAACCATCTCCATCTCCAGGTGTATCATACTGCCTTGATATGCTGAGATTCAAGGAGACCAGATTTTCAAATAGAATTTTAAGTATCGCACACAGCCCACACCTTAATCCAGACCTCCACAGCCCGAACACTAAGCAAAGGCCTTCAGTTTGAGGGCTTATCCACAAATGGAGCTTTTGGTGACTTTGTCTAGGGTTTGTCTGTGCGTAAGTACAGCTTGTGAATGATTGTACCTTCCTACATGACTTTCAGACAGGAGGGCTGCTCAGGAAGCCGTGGGATTTTTCCTGCTTATCCTCCATTAGGAATGCTGAGACAGGTCTCCAGAGTTATTTAGTTGTGGTGTTGCTTCAGCTATGGTGATTGAAAGAAATTTTGTCACGTAAATGTGACAAAAACTAGGGAAATGTGCCATCCTGGTAAAAATTAGGGAAATGTGCCTGTCTGCTTTGTTATGGTGTATGAACAGATGGCACATGACACCTTCATCAGCTGCTCTCATGTTCATTAAAGATATTTTAGCAACAGGACAATGCAGGTTCTTCCTCTTCCTGTCTCATTTCTGGTCTTAGCCTAAGAGAAAAACTTTACTGTAATCACCACAGATTTGAGCACTGGAATAATTTCTCTATCTCTGTACGTATATACAAGCATATGTATGTGTATATGTATTGATGAACACACACATAAATATACATCTATATACACATCTATATACTTCAGTTAAATTATAAATCAGCTTCCACTGTAGTCTTTGCTTATGATTTCCATGTCAAAAATCTATGGGTAACCAGAATGCTGAATGAAGTGAGGCTCGTAATTCCTCCATCCTAAGCCTTGTCGAAGTTTACTGATACTTTTGGAACTCAGTGGAAATAAGTTAAACAGCACCTGAAATAGTCCATTTTTGCATCTACCAAATTAATGGTCTTTGCCACAGCATTTAAATGGCATAAACTATGTTTTTTGCATGTCTGTGTACTGATAGTATGATTCATTTAATAACTAACTTCTGACACGGCAGGAGATTTAAAATCAGCTTTTTGTAGATTATCTACTAAATAAAATAGTTTCACAGGAAACTTCTGACATGTCTCGTTCAAACATTTGGTTCTTCTTACTCATTCAGTTGAAAAGAATTGAGCAGAGTACCCTCCCCATAAAATGCTCAGAAGCTGTAATTTCCTCCAGGCTGTGTCACACTGGTGAAGAGGTTTATGTAACCAGCAGTGATTTACACAGATATGTACCCCATCTGCATCTCTTGTGATTTACACCACTTTGATGTGTTCTTGGAGGACCAAGGAGGAGCATTACATCAGAACAAAGCAGTGTTTGGCAAATGATAAACCATGGCTTCTCAAAAGCCAGTCATGCATTTCTGTTTACAGAGTATTCCTGGAGTGACGGTACAATGGTCCTGTCCGTAAGCAGTGTGTGAGTTCACAATGGTCTCGACTACCAGACCATACATTCCTGCTGCCTCTTTTGTGCTGGCATTAGCAGCTACCCTGGCTGTGTTGTGGAAATGAAGCTTTTCTTTTTTTAGTGGGATAAATGTTACGCAGCGTAAGTGAGCATTCCACAGTGCTTTGGCTTATCCCGATTGTGAACCCACCACTAGTGGGATGGTGAGGAAAACAATAAGTGTCTGTCAGTACTGTAAGCCTATATTTACAGTCTCTTTCATCCTTGTTCTGCATGGAAAAAGAGGACCAGTCAAAAGTAAATCAGTCAGAAAGGTACATAAATGGCCTCTGCTCCTTCTCTATTTCCAACACCTTCTCCATTGACTGAGTTGCCAGGGATTTGTGTGTTTCTTCATAGAACTTCCCAAGTGTCCTTCTTCTCCGTGTTCACTCTCTGCATATTGGCTCTTCTTTTTCTTAACATCAAGCTCCTTAATTTCCTACTCTGTCTGTATCTTCCATTTCTAGCTGACTCTACTGCATAAAACCGGATTGTACAGATACCCTTTCCTGAGATGAAGGAACTCCACTGTTTGCTTTTGTCAGTCAGCGGGCCCTGGTAAAGAGTGTTGGGTTCCGTGCAATACTGGACTTCAATAATTTTGGTGTACAGCGTTTTGCAGATGGATGAGTAGACTGCATGGTGATAGTAAAAAGAAAGAAGAGGGATTACATCCTTCACTGTAATTAATTGTGGCAATAAGCTTCAGAGTACTCTTTCTAGGTACCTTAGTATATTTACTGATACTGAGATAATTTTTTTTTTTTTTAATTCTAACAAATACTAAAATCTTCTCTTTCATATATGGGGGGATTAAGAGCTAGAAAACAAGATGTCTCTTGAAATAAATTTGGTTTGTCCTAAATTCAGGGATATGAACATGGAGCTGTTTTGAATGAATTGTGAAGTGCCTGCAGGAACTGACCAGGACATGCCAAGCAGTTTATGTTCTGTTTCAAACATCCATGAACTGGGATATTAAAGACCTTCTACAGACAACCCCTAGGGAACACAACATCTTGGGACCACCATATTAGACAAATTATATATGTGTACTCCCAAAGGAATTTTCTACAGGTTTCTTGTGGAAGAGCTCTTGTTCAAAAGAGAGAGCACAAGTGAGCATACTCTTCATTTATTCACTGCTGTGGGTATTTCATGCAATTCCAGAAACCAGTGTTCAGTGTGTGAAAGATTATAAAATTTGTCAAGTGAGGGTAACATGCTGTAGTAGTCACTAATGTCTCAATGTAAAGCATAAGCCAAGACTAAAAACATGTTATTTAACCAACAGTCTCAAGATATTAATCATTACAATAAGTATCTAACACTATGTCTAATATTGCCAGTCTCAGCTAAAAAAGGAGAGGAGTTGACTTCTCCACCTCTTTTTCCAAGGCAGAACTTTCAACAAGTCTCTTTCTCTTGGCTCAAACCTTGCCTATCTCACATCAGTTGTTGTTGCTATTATTATTATTGCCACCATCATCATCATCATCATCATCATCATCATCATCATCACTAGCAAACAAACTACATCATGTAGATGGGCTACTTATGGCTATTTTCATGAGGATTTTGAGACAGATGTTACATGCAATGTGCTGCAGACTTTATCTCAAACTGCTGTTTCAAATGTCCTTTTTTTTGAGGACCACTTACTAAGGATGCCAGTGGTAGCAGAAGACTACCTCTGTGTTATAGGAGGGGTACCTGGACAGGCACTGGAGACTCTGAAAAGCAGTGGCCAAGTGTAAGCCTGTACCTAGGTACAGTGGTGCTAATGACGCACATAACTTTCAGCCCTGTAGAAAAGTGTGACATAAGATACAGCCTGTGTGTTTCTGAGTGGGGCAAGGTATGAAATAATACTGTCTTCAAGCAACTCCTAACTATTCACTCCTAGATTCTCAGACTAGATCCTGGGCTTCCTTGACCTGAGATGAGAGGAGACTCCAAAATCAAGAGAGCAACCATTGCTTTCATGGTTAACAGCTGCTAATGAGCTGTGAGGACACTCCATTCAAACAACTCTCAAAGAAAAGCAGAGAGCTAACAACAGAGTCTAAAACCAGTGTAGAACAAACACCTTAGGCTTTATTATAATCTTCACCAAATCTTTGAAATATAGATTACAGAGTCTGTCTCTTGCACTGTACTTAGTTAACTAAAGCCATCACACATTCCTCAGTTCTAGTCATGGTTGTATGGAATTGGCCAGGAACTGATAATAAAAATATCTTTCTCTTTGGACTATAGAATTTTCATCTTCTAAGATGATGAACTTCAAGCCTTCAGCATTAGGAGCTACAAGTTTTTAACTTCCGGGAAGATTATTTAAAGTATGTGGTGGAAAAGGACAATGCCAAGACATAAATTGAACAGGCCTGCAGCCAAAGGCCATGACATAGCATTAACAGGACAGGAGACCATTGAACAAGAATGCACCTCAACGATACAGAGCTGGCAGATGATGCTACTGAAAGTGAAAAAGCATTAGGGCTTCTCTAACCTTTGCCAAGAGCTAAGGATAACTCCATGAGCATACTAGGTGGAGGAGTAAAACAGGAGGACATTTATCCTGCTTCTTCTGTCTTCCTGGGTATGCCGAGGAAAGCACAGCCGCATCTGGGTCTTTTCTGCCTAAAGCTACCAACATCTGAGCTACAGATTAACAGATTAGTGTAGCTGAGAATAAGACAGCAGTTAAGTTTACTGAAATACTTTGAGAAGACACCTTGTATCTTCAAATCTTCATCTGGGTGACTTCTAATGTGATGTGACATACAATCCATTTTGTGAGGGGCCAGTCTGTTAAAGCTATCACAGACAGTGATTAGTGCTAGTGTGAGCCAAAATGTAGTTACTCGGTTTCCATTTTGTAAGGTTTACATTACATAGGTAGCATGTAATGTAATTCTAACTGATAAGAAAAATTAATTCAGTAATTAATTAAACACCTCCCTGGAACAAATGGACTTATGGGTATTCCCAAAACATATGGTACAAATTAGTGCTGATCAAGTCATAGGGTCTGCATTTACCTCATGTACTGGAACTTCCAATCAATCAGGGCATGGCTCAGTGCCCACATTATTCAGCTTTTCCTACTAGCTATCTTCAGTGGATATCCAAAAAGCTGCTGAGAGTGCTGTCAAGAGTGACTGATGAACCTCACTAGATTCTTGCACTTTTAGGATGTTGTGGTCAATTCTTTAGCTACAGACCTAAGGGATTCAAGGAATTTTGGGGACAGCAGTTTTTCTGGAGCTGAGCCAGACAGCTTCAAGGTCCATATTGATAGGAGAAGCTACTCAGTGAACTCCTGTCGTTAGACTTAGTTTTCCTTCCTGCACTGCTGCAAACAGCAGTGTTGTTTCCAGCGCTTTAAGCAGCCAGGATTCTAAGCCCACTAGTTTATAATATTGCTGAGACCTCTCCAGCCACTTGAGTTCTCTTCGGATTTAAAGTGTGGCTGACTGGTGAGGCTTCTTTTCTTAAGAGTAGTGACAATGGTAGTCAGAGCTGCTTTGTTGAGAAAAATTGTAGCCCGTGGAGAGGAATTTGGTTCTGCTTAGGAAAGAACTTTTCTGATTTCAGTAACAGAAAGGAATAGAGATAAAAAGAGTGTCAAAATAAACAGAAGTCTAGGAATAACCTCGGCTATTACTTATCTTTTTACTCCTGGAAAGACAGAGAGGTGGTGCTTACCACTTGGTGAAGGGTGTCTCCCCTCAGCTGTATGAAGGTTCTGTTACTGTGTGGTGCTGGTTTATCTGTGCCATATAGTTTAAGATAGCATAGATAAAAAAGAAAGCATGGCACACCCAGTGGCTCACACTCTCCTCTGAGCCAGCAACTTGAACTTCAGCTGTTCAGGGAACTGGGCTGTGCATTCTCTTCAAGCTGTAGCCCATTGAGTTGCTGCTGTGTAAGCAAGAGCACTAGTTAGCTCTAAATGTTCTTGATTTCCTTTGGGAATTGGATAACAACATATCTGAGATTTGAATGTCTTTGTGGAGGGACTGCAACTCAGCTACATCTAGCAGGCTCTGCTTTGCTTCTTTTTTAGCTAAATTAATTTGTTAGGCAGACAATTGTCACATTACTATTGTTTGTTGGGTATTTGTGACTACACAAGAGGAAATGTACCTTAAAGTCTACTTCCTCTTTAATTAAATTGAAAGATTAAAATTATTCATACTGAGCTCCAAAGCATGTGGTGGAGGAAACAGTCGATTCAGTGCATTTCATGATTCTTGTTGAACCCCAACAGCACAATTGTCTTCTTACAGTACCCTTTAACTTAAAACATCTCATAACCACCATTTTCTCCTATCTCTTTCCCCCAGATCAGCACAATTTGAATCTTCACAACATGTGGCATTGCACCCCTTATTTCAAGCCCCTTAAACCTTCCTCATAGATCAAGTAGGAGTCTGAGTACAGGGAAAAGTCCTTGCTGCTCACTTGTGGTGTGTCATGGTGTGGAACAAGTATCTCCATTTAGTAGTATCTGCTGTTGACTTGCTTCAGGGTTTTTATCTTGCTTCTGAAATGTGCAAAGAACATTCACAGGACAGATGTCTAAAACAATTGAAATAGCAAGAGAGAAAGAAGAGGAAAACCAGAAAAGGCCATAGGTTACTTTCATAAATGGGAATTTTAAAGGCAACAGGAGAAAATAATCAGGTAAATTAAAAAAAAGAGGAAGAAATTATGTAAGATAACATACTTGGGTAGCGAACACTATGCTGTTCGAAGTATTACCTTAAGTCTATGTAAGTGGTACCTTTAGGAAGAATGAGACTTAAGAGTCTCATCTGAGACATCTTAAGCACAAGATGTGTTTTGAAACCAAACTGGATTTCTGGACCTCAAAAGATATAGGTTATCTACTTGGAAACCATCCACAACACCTTAGCGGTGACGTTCTCAGCTTGTGGTCACAAACGTAGGTTCTTTCACCCAGTGAAAACCATATGCTTCAGTGTATATGATGCCAATTCACACTCAGAGTTGAGAGATTTGTTAATTTCATGTCTGTGCAGAGATGGGTGCTAGGTGGTAAATCCACAAAGCTAGCACGCCTTCAGTATAACTTTTAAAATAAAAAACTGGCATTTTCCATATATGTAATAACCTAAAGCTGTAGTCCTTGGCTTTGCATTCTCCAGTCTCTCTTTGACACAGTACACACATGTTACATAGCACATGCTCCACAAGGAAGAGGCTTATGTGAGTAAGGGGCAAACATAACTTATGGGCAGATGTTTTACTATGTTAGTGACTTAAGATTAGCACAAAGTTCAATCAAAGTTATTCTTTAGCTTTATAAACAGTTAGTTTTCTTCAATAGTTTGACTTACAGGGTCCCATTCTTGCTTCTTGAGTTATGGCTCTTGATTCCTGTGGGCTTGGTTCTTCCTTCTTTTTTAATAACATTAGGGAATAACCGCCTTTATTTATCCTGTAATATGCTTCGGTAAATTTGTAACCCTCTCACGATGCTTTATTTCAACAAGCTTTTGAATAACTCTGCCTCATGCCCTTATAATGCACTGTTTCATCCTTGCAAACAAGAAGGTGTCCTCCAGGCATGGTAGCCAAGGTAGATGATTTTTATGCATAAACTTCTGACCCCATTGTAAACTATATAGCTAGAGGAGATCCTAGAGTTTCTTCCAAAGAAACCAGAAAATCTATTGCATGGGGCCAAAAGCTCAGGAATAGTCGTAGGCAGGTCCTGTCAGATGCTGAGTGCCCTTACCTGGCACATCTCAGCACCCATCAGCTGGCACTGGGTTATGTGGGAGAAGAGCTCTGGCCCCACTTCAGTCTGCCACTTTCCTACCTGTGAATATTTCCACTGGAGTTCTCTCATGTCTCTAGTGCAGAATAATTCCCTTTCCAAGTTCAGAGGTGTCTGCCACTGTGTGGGCAAATCCACACAAACTTTGGAAAAGGCTATGCAGTCTCTGAGGATGAGATGCCATTCATTCTTACAGATAACTCCAGCACCATGAGAGCAGAGAGGGCTTTTTATGAATTTCTAAAAAATTCCTAGAATCTGTGCCTTATTCTAGACCTGGATCCTCTTGCTTGAGCACCTCTTGGTTTTGGCTCTCATGTGTCTGCATGGAGTTGAATTGCTCCAGGGAAGTCTCTATGTAGATGGTGGGCTGAAAAATGGCTTTTTAGGCATATTGGCTGTTGACAAATTGTTTGGCCCACACATTATCTGTGTGGAATACAAGGACCAAAGCTGTAATCTATCTTCTGAAAATTACTGGTGTTCAGTGGATAAAACTGAGCAGAGCCTTCACTTACTGCTGTCACAGCCAGAGAAACAGAAGTTTGGTGCAGTCTGCATCCAGCCTTTGATAGACGGAATTAGAGTAATCCAGCTCAGAAGTGATCATGCCTGGGTCATTGTGACCATTGCTTATCTAGGGAGAAAGGATGACTCCTGCTCAGCTGGAGGTGATAAAAAGCCTTCTTCCAGGCTTATTACAAATATCCTGAGGGCTTAACTTGATGCACTCTGTGAGATGCTGTATGGAGGATAAGGCCAGTTGTTCAGCTAGTTCTTCAAAGGATTTCTACTCCCTAATCAGCACTAACTCAGCCATACTGGCTCCTCTTGAGATCCTCCTCGGAGGCATGCTGATGCCCTGAGGGACATCACCAGTCATGAACAGGCTTTTAGTGTTTGTTGGCAATAGCCATGGGTCCTGTTGAACTCCATTATTGGAAAGCCTGAAGCAATCCTGGCTGTGCTTCCTCTGGGACCCATCTTTTGGTCTTTGTGCACAAGGACAGTATCTGCCTACATGACAGTTACACTGTCGAAATCTGGGTTATGTTCCCAGGCAAGCTGTTGGTCATCTGCACCGAGCTGAGAAGATAGTCACAGCCAGCAGCAAATTGATGTTCCCCTGAGGAAAGGAGGAGAACTAAGGCTATTAAGGCCTGACTCACTCCTGTTGTGGCTCCTCCAGGGGAAGAACATCTCTGTTCCTACCCTGACACATATTGTGAAAAATCACTAGTAAATCCAGTATTACAGGCTGTAACATAAATTTCCAGGCTGTGAAGAGTGGAAATGCTCCCTCATAACTCCCCTGAGGCGTCTTCTTCCATAAATGTTTGTCACTCACCATTCACCTTTCAGCCCCCCAGCAGCTTGCCCTCCTTGGCCAACATGTGGAGGTCCAGGGGGAGTCCTATATATATCCAGACCACTGTTATACTGCTATTGTTGCAATGTGTATGGTGTCTGTTTTGTATTTACTGGACAACCATTTCCTCTGCTCTGAGAGGAACCAATTTTTTCCTTAATCGAGAAAATAGTCAGCTCAGTTACGTACCAGTTCCCCTTTTCTCCTAGAGGATTTAGGAGGATAGAGACAGGGTAGCTTACTTTATCTCTAAGCAGTAAGAGCCTCATTAGTCACCTTTTGCAGCTGGACAAAGAGAACAGGCTTAATTGTGGAAATTAAGCTATTTCTGTAACAAAATTGGGTTGCTAAAGGTTTGCACCAAAAA
>VZRQ01006462.1:62204-73475 GCA_013397975.1 Machaerirhynchus nigripectus | reverse complement strand
AAAAAAAAAAAAAAAAGCCTCATGCAGCTAACCAACATAGCAATGGGAATACCTTTTCAATTAAATACACCAATTTTAAATACATTTAACAAACCAATCAGTGTATTTTGACAAAACACTCTTTGTTCTTTCTGAGAGCACAGGATTCATTCATCTTCCTCTAGGTGCTAATAGTGAACAGAAGATATGAAACAAATCTGATCATATTAGCACAGTGTATTGATTTGTGCAGTTGCAATATGCTTGGGAAAAGGGCATTGTTTTATTCTGCATGCAGATGCTTCCTACAGCAGGCAGCAGAAACATCCTAACAGCATAGTGGGATTTTCCAGCAGGAAAATCTCCCGGGGTTCTAAAAACAGGCTTTTGCATTTTGCAGGTGTGGAAAAAATAACAAGGGCCAATGCTCACCTTAAAAGTGATGGGAGGAGAAGAGGAGGAAATCAGACAGAATGTTTTCCATTTGATGCTACAGCTAGCTGTAAATATATACTTAATAAATATTACCATATTTTTCCAGTTAAGTTCCACTAAAACTATATGGAATCTCCCTGTATGGAAAATAATTCATGCTCTGTAAGATTTATTGTGTATACAAGGAAAAATAATCTCAGTATAAAACAACTGGAATGACAGAGCATATGACAAGCAGTTAGGTTTTTGACATTCTTCCTTTAGTTCCACTTGCTGTATTTTTTAGAGAAGATTAGTTTTATTTTTATTCTCCATAATAGCAATGCTTCTCCCAGTCAACAGAAGATATTTGATACAAAGAACCCATTGTATAGGTAATTAGGAAATACAAAAGTTAATGCAGATACTCTAACATCTGTTAAAAGCATTTTTTAAAGCATCTTTGGTAGCTCTGCCTGTGTTCAGTAGGACATACATGTCAAGCCAAGACATGGTCTGGCTGGACTGATGTGGAAATCAGTTCAGAGACAGTTTGTTTTCTTCAGCTGATTCTTCTGTAAAATACTCTCTGGTTGGAAATAATTTATAAATTTGCTCAATCCTTGAGACAGAGACAGGCATAAATGGGCATCTTATTACAGCTCAAGGAATGGGTTGTCTTTATTATGGTTGAATGAATGCATCTTTTTGCATGTGTTAGTGGATTACACCGGTTTTAAAAAAAACCAAACTTGTTGTATTGGTTATTTTTATCCCACTCAGAGTCTGATTGCTCTTAATAACACTGAGATTATAAAGAGGTTTTTGTGCTGATGATCAAAGCACATTGGCATTATGACATGTTTCCTAAGCTGGAAAAGGAAGGTGGAAAAAACCCCATATGGGTCGGAGAAAGATTCTGTAAGATGTAGAAAAGGATGCCTCCTTTCAGAGAGAAAGGAACTCTGCCAGTTGTTCTAGACAAGGTTGTTCTCTGTTCAGAGAGTTTATGTAAGTGTGCATTTACACTTGGCAAGGTAGGACATGGCAAACCTCAAAAAACAAAGCAAGATTCTTTGTGAGCGAAGTCCTTTAAAGTCTGTGAAGCTGATGCTATGGTACTGAATGCCATTTCTTGGGCTGAGTGAACTTTCTGCACTGAAGAAAAAGTTTTCTTATTTCGGTTCTTTTGTGTGCTAACTTTCTTGGTTGACAATACAGTTTTGAAGCGGAATCTTCAGTGATTTTTGAAGTACTTTTCAAAAGACTGATAATGTAGAATAATTAGTCACAGTGGCTCTTGACATTTTGAGATAAGTCTGGCCTACTTAACAAGATGACATGATGGAGGGACTACAGATTTGATTAAAGAAAGTTTTAGGTCTGTCAGGGATGAATAGGTCACTTGGTGATTATGTAAATGCTGCTTACAGAAGTTTTCTGTGAGTAGCATGATGTATCAGAGTGATGCATTCTTCCAGAAATCTGAGGTGGGGGAGGAGGAAAAGTAAAGGGAGATGTCAGCAGCATAAAGTAAATTACTTCTCTTGAAGAACTGTTGAATGACTAAGCTGAGCGACATAAGTTTAGCTGCAGCTACTAAAGTATGTGCTCAGTATCAAGTAGACCTCCTTCTGTAAGGGAAAGGAAAATATAGACTAAGTCCTAGTGTATTTCCTCCTAGGGAAATATTATTCCTAGGGCAATTTCCTCCCTCTCTACTGCCCTGTGAAGACATGAAGTTGGTTTTTGAAAAGCACGCTGCAAAATGTGAGTTCTCCTCAGTCTTTGAAGATACTCCTGTTGCACTCACGCAGTTCACCCTGACCTAATGAGCCAAACAGAATCCCTTATCACTGCACCGGCAGCACTGCTCCCTGAGCCTGCCTTGGGATGGACAGCGTGCTCTGCCATGAGATAGCAGACCCCAAGGCATTCATATCTTTTCATGGGGCCTCTCCATGAGGCTGGAGAAAGCTGCACACCTGCTTCCAGACTCTGTGATCCACTTCTTTTCTGAGCCACCATCTTTATTCCCTCCAAGGATACAGGCACTGCCTATTTTATCTGGTAAAGCAGACTACTGCACTGACCAATTCCCTCCCTAAAGTAATTGCTTTTCAAGAAAACAGCGACAAATCAGCTGAGGTTGTGAAGATGTAGTGTTGAATTGAACCACATTTTACTGCCCTGGAAGCTCCCATTCAGCTGTAACATTATTAGACTGCAGCAGCTTTCTCCAGCTCCAGGGAAGATTAATCTCCTGTGATTGAAGAACAACTGTATGGGAGTGAATGGGAGTCCTCACAGAGGGTGAAGGGTTAATTAACTTAATTTATACTCCGAATTGTTGTAGTGCTCCAGTCCTTGTGTGGCAAACCCACACTAAATGCCTCAAAGAAGTCGGGTTGAGTTTTTTGATTATTGCTATTGGTAGTGAAACACTTTTAAAAGACAAACACGGACCCCTGTGTCACCTGCTTAATTTGGGTGCCTGCACCAGATGCGTAGCTACATCTCAGTTTTCACCTTTAATCCCTCTTCCCACTTCAAATCATTCATCAGGAGCCCTGGAAGTAAGTCAGTTCTGAGTTGGCACAGGGACTTTTTTTTCACATGAAAGCACGCATTCTAAATGAAGAGCTTTGTATGACCTTCTTGTCTGGGTCATTTTACTGTTCTGCCCAGCTGCTGTTACATATCATGTCATAAATTGTTCACTTGAGTCAAGCCCCCAGCAGACTAACTGCAGAGCTGTTAGGAACTATGGCAGTGTGCAGATCACAGACATGCAATTGCACTCGTTGTTGTGTGAATAGTTATTCTCTATATTGCTGAGTTGAGCCACCAAAACAGAGATTTCTCATCTTGATGCTTTTCTGGGTTTTTTTGTTTGTTTGTTTTGTTGTTCTGGGATTTTTTCCTCTTGTTTTTTTTTGGGGGGGGTTTTTGTTTCTTTCTGGATCCCAGTACTGTAAGACTAGAAATTAGACCCACATAGTCCACATAAAGTAGTTAAGTAAAGAGAGCTTGCTGGCAGAAGGATCGGTGTTGCCATGCAAGCTATCCAGCTTTCCCGGGAACCATTTATACATTCACAGATTCAAAACCCCTGCTGAAAACCCAGTGACATCATAAATGCCCCAGGATCTCCTTTAGTGTCTGCTTTATTTGATAAAAGGTTTGTTTACATGGTTTAATATCTCTAATTAGTCTGCACTGTTGCTCAACTGCTGAAGTAATTTGCATTACAATTGTTTGAGATTGTAACTGAATACATTTTCTTGAAGTATTAATACTCTTTATGCTTTGTTTTATGTCTACATTTCATGGGTCCTTGTGCAAAAATATTGTTTTTTGACTGGGCTCAGCAGGTATTCCTGTGACCAGTCTGACCAGCTGTCTTCCTTCCCTTTCTTTTGTGTTCACAGATCAAATTTATCTCAGTGAAACAAATGCTGCCAAGTGCTTGTTATTAATAATGCATTGAAAGCTGCAGCCACATCTGATGTTTTCTTCATTCTTGAGGAAAAGGATTATTGTGAGCTTTGAATGTTCCTTTCGTTCCTCAAGTCAGAGTAATTTTGAGGGCTCTCAAGGTACTCAAGGAAGGCTTACAGGAATGTAAGTGGGCTTTTCTGAAAGAAAAAACATCCTACCTTTTCACTTTGTTCCAAAGGAGTGTGTCTCCTGCCATGGAAGAATGAAAGGTCTGGAATTACGTGCTACCTAGTGGATTAAAAATGGATACCGCCCTCAGTTAATTTACTCAGGATGGTTTCCTCTTATGCCTTTTTATTTGTCAGTTCTTTTTTCCCTGGTTCATACTTAAGTCAAAAGATGGTGGCTTTTCATCTCATCCCCAGAGTGGAGGTCAGTGAGGCTGTGAACATCTGTGTGATTGAGGCAACCAGATCTAAAGCCCTCTCCTGGGGTGCCAGAGCCCTTGGCACTGATCTGAGACCCTGCAGTCTGGCACCAGGAGTGAGGTGTCTCTGCTCCCCATCCCTACAAGAGGTGTAGACGTAGTGATGCATACTCAGCTTGGAGCTGCAGGGAGACAGCAAAGAGGACATAGTGTGGATGGGTATTTGAAATCTTAGCCATCTCTGTTAGACCCAGCTTTACTGGCTGGCCTAACAGCCTGCACAGCAAATGGAGGACCAATGCATTTGCCCTAGATCTTTTCCAAGTGTCATGATTTTCTTCTCATGCCATGCGAGTGGCACAGTTAGTTGCAACAGGAAAGGCTGAGGGTACTCTCGCCCTCACTTGTACTGGACCAAACCTATTGGCGCTCTCTCCTGGCAGCAGGAAGATGTGGCTGTCAGCTGGTATCGAGAAGAACTGAGCTCTGAGCCATATGGAAATGCTGCGGGAGGAGGCAATACGTTGCCAAATTGTGTAATTTTTTTTCTATTCTCTCTGGCAGCACACCTATTCTTAAGCCACTATGGTCACCCTCAAGGAGCTGCTCTGAAAGATTTTGAGCTACTTTCTTTACAACATGTGTTTCTGAATATGCTTTTTATTCAAACAAGATCTTACTGTATTTTCTGCTTTTCTTTTGTTGTTTTCTATTTCAATCCCTGTGAATTGATAGATGTGATGACTACTAGTATCATCTGTTCATGGTCTTTCATCTCTTTCTCAGCCTATAGGCAAACATGCCACCAAGTTCTGGGTCTCACATGCTTCCTGCTACACCTGTCTGTGTAGGTTCTCATGAGACAAACGCACCTTCACAGGTCATTATCTTGGGCTTGCACTTCTTTTTTCAAATTGCAGTTTCACAGTACTCACTTGCAAACCTGTGTCTGTGTGTAGCATTTTGTAATTTCTGATACAAGAAGAATGAAAATCTAAATGAGATCTGTTATGGCCGGTGGAAGTCTGTTGTAGATGGCAGACGGTGTGCAGGGTAGCAGTTACTTGGTTTTAATGGCACTAGGTGTTTTGCTAGATTAACAACTTCTCACATGACCTTGCAGGTTCACCCTGCAGATAAGGCATTGGAATCCGTATCAGAGGAGTGAATGGACCATTTGCTGATTTTTATAAATCAGATGTCAGAATCTCAGAACTGTCTAGATCTGCATTCTGGGGAGACCTGCAGAAGCACACTGTGCTTCACACAGAAGAGGAAATTTTAATCACTGACTGAGAGTCAGCAAATTTTTTGAAGTTCAAATAAATCTTTATGCTTAATTTTTTACACTTGGTGTATTTATGGGCTAGTGTTTTACTAGAACACTGGTCTTGAGATGATTTATTGGCTTTTGAAGTAATGGAATACCAGCCAAAAGAAATTTGAAACTAAAGGTTTAGTGGGATCATTTCTTTTCCTGTTTTAATAGTATCTAGCACAACTACAACTCTGTTGCACACAGTTTCTCATATATCCATTGATTAAAACTGGCTCTTGAACTCTCTACAGATTTAACCTGAGATCCCTTCTGGATCCCAATAGGAAGGTCTCTGAAACAGCCTGAATGTTCCCCGTGTTTTGTTCTGAATGTTCCCCATGTCTTGTTCTAAACGTTTCCCACACGTTTTTTGTCTTTTCTAGTGTATCTCCTCTAGGAATGAGGCCATTTGTCACTGTGTGTGGTTTGTTCCAAAGGAGTGTGTCTTTATTTTCCCTTTTTTTTGTGCTGCATGCATACACTTGGAGTATGTTGTGAAAGGGCAAAGGAAACCTGAGAGTTTCCTTTGTAAATGGTGGGTGGGGTCCTTGGTCTGGGCACCAGCTGCTGTCATGATGGAGTAGCAGAAAGATGGAGTGAAACAAACTGATTTGCTGATGGAAGGGAAATTAAGGTTGAGACTGGAGCATGTGTAGAGAGAGTAACATGTAAGTTTGAGAGATGAGAAATGGAAAGGGGATTTGGCTCAGCTGAATATCTATAGGGTTATCTTGGGTGTAGAAAATTGGATAGGAAGAAAGAGACTGAGTTAGGAGAAGCAAGAAAATTCAGAGAAAAGGGAATTCCAATATTTGGAGGAGATGGTTTGGGAAGAGTGAATGAGTTTTGGCATGGTGAATAATAGAGAAATGTATGTGCTAATATGTTTGCACTATAAAATGACAGGAGTTCTTCAAGTCTAGGAAGACCAGCCAAAATCTATTATTGGGAAGTTATGTGAAAGTTCTGTTTAACCAAAGAGTGTTCTGTTAGTTCCTCACTACATCCTGCTGCTGTTGGTAAAGAAATACGATTTTTGCATGCAATTGTTTAAGAGAGTATGCTTCCTATTGCAGCAACACAATTTTTGCTGATCCCAAAATAGTTTGTTGGATGGAGATAGACTTTATAGGAAAATCTCATGGGAAGATGTAAGAGAGAAGGAAAATCGTTAAATTAACTTTCAGACCATCATTTGGTAAGCACTGTTCAGTGTTTACCACAGTCCCCTCTGCAGACAGACACTCCACAGGGCCAGTGCTCTTCTCAAGTCACCTTGAAGATGTAAGTGGCTTGTGAACCTTGTGCTGGATCTGTGCACACAGGTATAATTTAACCTTAAGGTGTAGCTTGTGTTCGAGTGAGGCATGAATTTTAAAGCTGATTTTTGGCACAAGGGTGTGTTCTGTCTCCTGATCTAAGCTGTCAGTGTTGCCAAGAAGCTGGAGCTGCCTGTGAATACTTGTGCAGAGTTTATCCTTTTGGCCAGCTCTTTGCTTACTTAATGAGATCATTTCTGCAGCAAGACAAGGATGCCTCACTTCTCAGGAAGTTAATACAACCTCCAAATTTAGAATGATGCAAGTTAAGTACCAAGTCAATGGATGTCACTTAGGTTCCTGCAAATTAATAGGAAGGGTACACTTACTAAATCATCTTCAGGAAGGCAAAATATAACGAGGAGGCTCAGTTTCTTTTTTATACTTCTCTAACATTGCCATAAAGTGGATTATACAATCAGTACCAAAAATATTGGATAATAACATGGCATCGGATTTTTCTACCTGATGCCCATTACTATCCCTTCTCAAAGATGCTCTAAAGCATTCCAGAGGAGATTCCCCCAAAAGAGAAAACTGGATCTGATAGACCAACTCATGACTATAAAATATATTAGGATTCACCCATTTCAATAATACTCCTTTAGAAAAAGTTGGCCACATAAACAGTGTCGAAAGCATAAGTGAGAGACAAACAGGACCTTGAAAATAGCCCAGAGTGAAAACTGAAGCTAAAGAAGGAACAGTTCATATGTATTGTGCTTATGCTGTGTGGTGTTGCTTTTCTCTTTACACCTCAGGGCAGGTATAAGTACAGTCATCAAAACACAGTAATACTATTGTGTTCAAGTGCTCAGGTAGGGGAAGTTGAGACAGCCCAGCACTGAACACAGTGTAGGATGTGATTTTTATCATTTGAAACCACATTGGGAGATGCTTTGTTGTTAAAGTTATGCTACCTATGAGCAGCTTCGCAGAGACTGGCATTGATTCAGCTGTTTATAATTCAATTTCTTTGTGTTCTGAACTGTAAACATGTTGTTATAAAAGACGGATGCATTTCTGACACAATTTGGAAGTTGAGCCAGAGCTATTAGAAGCACACTGTACTCCTTATGTGCGTATTTATCAAGAGGGATCAATTAAGTCAAATGTGCCATTGATTCTTGTAAGGAAAGGTTGAGTTTAATTCAGTCAAATGGGACAAGAACAGAAAAATCCATCACCGGCAACTTCCATTGTGCAAGCACATTGTCGGATTCTGTAGATGATTGCTATAAAATGGGCTGAATCTGGTTCTTGCTGCTAACAGGTATCCAAAGACATTGGCAGAGTAGGCAGCGATGAAAAAGATCACTCAAACCCAACTGCTTTTTAGTTTTCAATAGGTTTGTCAATTGTGTAGCAAATGTGTGGAAGGATCTGCTGTGTTTCAGCTGCGCTGCTTGATCATGTCACCACAGAAACATGCAGATATACTAAACCTACAATTCTGTACTGGTGTAGCTGGAAAAAATGTAATGTACATGGATCTAATTCCAATATCTTTGCAGGATTCTTGAATTACTCCAAGCAGTGTAAGGACAGTTTAGCATTCATGAGGAATTGGACCCTAGAATACCTGAGAAAACACAAAGTGTTTTTTCTTAAAAACAATTGTATGAAGTATTACTTTTGCACATCTGAAATAAACAGACCAGTGAAAGCTCAATACAACAATTTAAGTTCATAAAAGAAATAGCTCTTGTAAGTTAAAAAAAAAGTAAAGAAAATCTTTACAAGCCCAGGCAAATTTTCTGTAAAATAATGTGAATAACCGAATGAAATATAGGCAAAATGAAACAAATCTCTATGGCAAAACATTATGGAAGCTGCTCTGAATATAGGATGGCATGACTGAGTTTTCTTCCTAAACTGTGATTTTACACATTTGTATAGGCAAATATTGTCAACACATCAACATTATGATTACAATTACATAAATAGAGAGGATTTGGGGTATCTCCGTACGTAAGGTTATGTGTGAAGTCAGCTTTGCATGTGAAAATACGTTTCGATAACTTTGGAAACAAATTTGGTTCTCATGTTAAGAATGCGTGCACTTTTGCAAGTCTGTAAAATTCTGTAGTTTAGAGTATCTATAAATGAGCTATACAGAATCTCCATACCTTATACTGACACACTGAATATGCTGTGTGTGCATAAGGGCACGTCAATGGCCTTCGTTCAGATCTTCCAATAGCTAATTGTCGTAGCCTCAAGTAGGATATGCTCCCAGATACTGAAAAGAGGATAAACAAACCATGTCAACGCTTTTGTGCAATATTCATCAGTTTCTTCACATCTGTTTTTTGTACCTACTTGCTCACGCAGATACATGCTAGACCTCCTTCCTAGAAGGTTTAATAAGAGCATGCCAAACTGTGGAACTTCAGCAAAGCTACAGAGAGTCTCGTACATGCAAATGCTAATCAAAATCTGAACTTTTGTGAACAGTTCTAAGTAGAAAAAAGCAAGAGAACAATTGTCAGCATTTACTTCTGGCTGCATGAAAGCACTGTTCTTGTGTTGGTACACTGTAATAAATACCTAATATGGAGCTATAAATGTAATTCAAATTTAGATAGAGACTCAACAACATGATGGGTCAGCAAATACTCGATTTCCCACTCAAGTTCCTGCTGAAGCTTAAGCACTGTGATTTTGATACTTACCAGTTTTTCAGTGCTGTGGTGATATTTTGACAGCATAACCCAATATAACTTTATGAAACTGATTTTACCTATTGAGAGTTTCTCTGGGATACTTATCCTGGAATAACCATCCGAGTCAATGTTACAGATCAGGTGCTCAAAATGGCTTCTGCAGCCCTTTAAACTAACATATTAGAATGGTTCACATCTACTGTACCCACATGAATCCCATGGATAAAACGTTAAAATTATGCCACTTCATATATCTAAATCTTAAAATTAGAGCTGAATGTTACAGGGGAGTGGGCTCAAGTGAAGAAAAATGCTCTAATGCAGTAAAAATTCAGGAATACAGAACAGTATTGGAAGTTTTAATATATTCGGCATCCTGCAAAAAAAACCCCCAGCTTTTTAAACATTTTTCTGTGTTTGTTTTCTCTTCCTCTCTCTGCTTCCTCTGTTCCCTCTGCACCTGAACTGTGGGTGAAAGCCAGTGAGATGCAGATGATCATACACCTCTGGTGAGCTCTGACTTGTCCTTAATGGGAACTAGTGAGTAGTGGGATTGAACCTGGCATAGCCCCACCACCCAACGTCTACCACTGACAGTGGTAGAATGTCATAGCTGATGACAGCTTTTCAGTAGCCAGAGAGAATGATCAGGTACTGTTAGCCTGTTACTTGTGACTAAATGGCTTGTGAGTAGGATGACCACCACGGAGATTAACCCACAGGCAGAATTCAAGGCCTGAGTGTAGAGAACACAAATGCTGCCTTGATGCTTTGAAAGCTGCTCATTGAGTTTAAGAAAGAAGTGTGCAGTGAGGAGAATACAGAAGACCTGTCCCTTTGCTTGTTTCAAACACTTAACACTATATTCAGTTAAAAGGGAGAGGGAAAAAACCCCCGTCCTGCTTCAAATATCCTAGCTTGCACATACAGTGAAAAATGGCACATGAAAGCAAGGAACTGCATAAACTGATAATTGCTGCTTCTGTACTTAAGAAAAAATACTAGGATGGCAAGCTGTATTTGCACAGGAACTGCAATGACAGTTCCTGAATGTCAACACACAAAAACATTTGTGGGAGAAGTAGTCCCTTGACACAGAATTATTGTATCTCTGTGGTTTGTGCATCTCCACTGCGAAGGTGTCCTGCCTCCCTGCAAGGGCTCATTATGTCTGTAACACTGAGACATACCTGCTAAAATTGGTGCCACCTTGTGCTCAGCACCCTATCACACACAGCTAAGACAATCTGTATTCCCAAGCATTTACAGACAGATGATAAGCTGGTCACTATCTTTATTTACACACCAGGGAATCAATGCACAGGTTTCAGTCAAGCTTAAAAATTTTGGGTAGTGCCAAAACCAGACTTTCAAAATCCTTTAGCAAGTAAAAAGTCCTTTTCTTCCCGCCCAGGCACTTTGATGTTGGTAGCTCTACTGAGACAAATCTGTGTGACTGTTGTGATAGAAATGCTAGGACTGATGTGAATGGGATGTGTGGTTCTGGGAGCAGCAGGAGGAAGGAACTGCTGGAGAAGGGCCATATCTTGTCCCGTGGTGTGAGAGTTTTGGCCTCCGCACAAGTCCAGGTTCTTTATCTCTCTGGCCTCTGTGAAGCTTTACCTTCGAGCCCGAACAGATGAGAAACGCCTGCAGATGTTGTTTTAGGTTGTTTATATCTTCTTATCTCTAGCTGGCTCTCAGCTC
>VZRQ01006462.1:51058-62178 GCA_013397975.1 Machaerirhynchus nigripectus | reverse complement strand
ATACCAATTAATTTGCACCTATTTTAAACACGTAATTTCTACCTCTTTTTCATTCTACCAATCATTTAGTGCCACCATCACCAGAGAAGATGGAGGAGAAGGAGAAGAAGAAGAAAGGCAGGGCAGTGCCCAAAATCCTCCATCTTAAGTCTTTTATCTTTATTCTAGAAACCCTAAAATCTACCTTTTTTACCTTGTAACATACTAAACTACTACTTATTTTAAACTCTCATGTTTTGCAATGTTTCTCACAGTGTTGGTAATTTCTCCCATGGACTAAGATCAAAAACACCTTCGTCCTTGGCTTCTGGCCAGGGTCTGGGACCCCCTTGCTGGGGCTCCGGGACTCCTTGACCTGCCAGGGCTGCCGGAGGCATGCCTTGGATTCCAACACCATGGCAGCTCTATTACCATGTCACAGTGACCCCATCATCAGTATGCACAGTTTTTCAGGAAACACAGCATGGGGACAGCAGGCTAGAAGAAAGAAGACCCAAGCTATTTAAAGAGCATGGCAAACAGTAGAAAAACAGAGTAGGAACCATAAGAGAATCAGATAAACATTAAGTATGGTGAGCAAATCCTAAAGATCCACAGAGGTGGAACATTCAGATAGACAGAATATCAGCTTGCAATGAGTACAGAAGATCAGACCAAAGACTGACGTTTCCAAACTCAGAGGAATCCAGGGCACAGGAGGAGGACTCAATAGCGATCATCCCTCATACTTCATGTCCTCTTAAGAAGTTTTTGGTAGATACAAGATACAAGCACTTCAGTGCCTGACTGCTGGGCAGGCCACTCTGATATGAATGTCTTGCTCATTGTAAGCAAATGGGTACAAGAGAGTAAAATCACTTCTGTTTCAGTTTTGTTTTACACCTACCTGCTGTAGGGTCTCATGTTAAGATTTGCTGCTTGATTGTTGCAGTATTGTAATAGCATTTGTTGCATGCAAGACCTTGATTTCGACTGTTCAGTATGTGCCATGTTCATGTTACTTTGCAAAAAGTCTGCTTTTACGAGAGGCCAAAGTGAAAACTGGCCTTTCTGGCCACAGACCAGTTTAGATGACTGCAGGACTTGGCTCTTTATGTTTTCCAGCAACTCTAGAAAACAACACCATTTTTCTAAGCATAAAGCATTTGAAATTCTGTTATGACTGGAACTACTAGAGACAAATCTGGGAAGTGATCTTTGCTATGAAAGCACCTTCTCTAGTCTGGTAGGTTTCTTCCAAAGCAATTGACTATTAATTTGAGAAAGTTTCATTATCAAAAGGGCTGAAATTTATTCCTCTCTTCATCTCTCTGAATAGTACTTTAAGGACAAAATAACTCTCATCAGGATATTTTGCTTCTAGACAGCTGCTTGTTTAGGATGGTTTCTCTTAAGTTTGTCTAGGGAAATACTGTGTTCTAAGAAGTGGTCAGCTCTTCAGTGGCAGAACTGGGCTTCTGTGGGTTGAGAGTGTTGTGCTTGCTTTGTCTTACAGACAAATGAAATGCTGCATTATTTGCAGGGGAAAGAAAAATGTTTCTCTGCATCTGGGCCAAAAGCAATCTTTGCTGAAATAACCTTTTCCAAGGTACTGCTACTACTACTACCGCCACTACTACTACTACTACTACTACTACTACTACTAATGTTGAATAGAACATTACATCTACAGATATTACTCCAGTGGTATTCTTGGGAGTCTGCTGTGGCAGATAAACTGTAATACAAAAATAGTCATTCCAAGAAACAACAACTTGTGTGTAAAACGATTTCTGGATAAATGTCTTTTGTTCCCAACTTTACTACCTACTCCCCACACATATACTTTGCATTTATACTGCATCTTTTTATGTTCAGCCTGTAGAACTACAGGTTCTGTCAAAGGTAGAAAATACTTTCTACCTTTGACAAAGGCCCTTGGGTGGGCAAGGAGTCATATGACCTCTAAGTTCACTGACCCATGTCATTTATGCAGTAAAGCAGAGAGTCTGTGGAAAAAGAGGTACCCACATGCTTTTCCCACATTCAGAATACTGTTGCAGATGTGAAAGGATGTAGGTTCAGCTACAGCTTTGAAAGCCTTTGGCTGATTTTGGTTCTCCTCAGCAATGTGTATGTTTTCTTTTTTGGAAGTGGGAGTGAGGTCGCCAAATCAGGTCTCAGGTATTTCCTCTGCCTCAGCTGAAATGTTGCACAGTGCACAAGGCTTTGCTGCTCAGTCTGGCTGTTTGAAAGCCTTTGCACAGAGATAAAAACCCTGTGTGTTCTTACACTCCATACTGTTCACTTCTATCAAGGTCCAACTTTTCCAACCTTGTTGTGAAAAACTGTGGTGCTTATACTGCCCTGGCCTGGAAACACTGATGCTAGGAGAAAAGCAGATGTCCTCTCTTGCCTGTCTTTATAATCATCAGGTCAGTGCTGTGCTCAGGCATAATTTGTAGCATTGAGCACACACTGCTTTGCAGGCTTTTTTTAAGATGATAAAATTCTTGGTCTGTTTTGTTTGTTTGGTTAGTTGGTTGTTTTTTAGAAGGTAGTTTTAAATACTTTCTTTTGATGCCCATAATAAAGCCACTGTAGTCTGAACAGGCATTATTTGTACATGTATCAACCACTGTCCTTCAGAGCCAGACAGTATTGTTAATGTATTCCCCTTGTTCAGAAACCCCACTAAAATTCACTGGACTTGATTGCTATGGGTATTCTCCCCTCTTCTCATTTTAGCTTGTCATATTAAATCAGTTTTTGCCACAGTTTTTCAGATCTGTCTGTAAGATTATACATGTCCACAGTAAGAGAGAATCTTGCATGCTTTGATGCAAAGCACACAAGAGTTTGGGTGAGGGGTCTTTTTCAGGTAAAAGGAATATATTATGCTGCATACAAATGCCTTGCTTGTCCTGCGGCACTTCTGTTGCTTTTAAAATAGCATTGTGGGTTCTAAACCTCCCTGCTCTAGGCAAATCCCAGGATTCCTCTTAGGGATCTGTCCTCTGGCCAGCCTCCCACGACAAGAGTCAAAAGATAGTTCACCGTCCTTAGTTTGACAGCCAAAAGAACAAATACAAGCAAGAGTGTGCAGAGACTATAGGGACTCTTTTTCTTGAAATGGACTCAATACAGATGTAGTGAAAAGAGGTAAACTTAAAACCTTCCTGTCACAACCCTGCTGCAGTGACAAGATATCATAAGATCCTGCATTCTCCTTGACACATATTTTGTCAGATGTTTAACAATAACATACAATAACATACAGGCCTGGAAGGAGAAAGGATCAGGAAGGTAAAACTGGAAGGAACATAACCAAAAACCTCTGCAAAAATTGCTCATCTTTTATGGAACTATAGTCAGCCCTAGAACCATTTATGTTGCTCGTAAGTGAAGGGAAATGTCCAGTGATATTTGGTATATCCACATATATCTAGATTCTCAGCAGGAACAGAACAGATACTTACTTTTACATGATACCTACACACAATTCTTAAATGTAACCAAGCAATTTCAAGTGCTTAAATCAAGACTAGAAATAAACCATGAGACTTGTAATGTACTTTTTCTGGGAAAGCTACTTGCTTTAACCACCATTTAAATGTTGTAGGCTGTGCAACAGCTACAACAGCAACTGTTTTGTAAATGGAAACTTACAGGAAACTATAATGGTCCAGAACAAAGTGGTTTTCTGAACACGTTGAAAGTCATGGGAAGTATACATGTTATCTGCCAGCAGAGTACACCTTAGTGGTTTTACAAACATCTGAGTTCAATTAATTTAATCTTATGTTATATACAATCCTAACAATTATGTATGTCAGCAGCCCATAACATTAGGGTACCTCTGAGCTGGAGGAATGCTGAAAAATTCAGTGTCTTGTCCCTTTCTCCTTTAACACTTAACCTCCCCATTCTACTGCACTGAAAGAATTGTATTGTGACTCAGTCCTCCACGGTCTAAACTCATCTGTGCTGTTTGATAGCTCAGGCATTAAATGTGTGGATGATTGCTAGTGTTTAACTGCTCTACTTTTATATCAAGGGCAGAGATGACTCTCCGGGTGGCGGGCTGAAGAGCAGGCATACTGAAAAGTCTTGAATTAACAAAGTATGGGACGTGGCAAGAGTCTGACTTTGGTGTAATCATGGATTTTGAAATGTGTCATTCTTGTGCACTGACCGGCAGTTGGGATTCAGAGTAAGTTAGCTCTGATAGACTTTGATAACAACTATTTTTTTTAATAACACTGATTCAGGAAAACTGTTTTCCCTTTGTCTGCCCTATTTCTAGCAACTGCTATCTTAGATGACTGCTTTATGTCTCCATAAATTCTTCTACACAGCGGAAAGCAGGAGGAGGAACATTCTTTTAGCCCTTTTTTGCACATTATTCCCAGCTGTAGAATGACCTTCACTACAAGAACACTTGGCAAATAGGCAATGTCATGTTCACTTGCTGTCCAAATAATAGTTGTGGAGGTGGTTACTGGCTAGAAGGCTCTAAGCATTCAAATAAAAGCAATTAACAAAATCAGTATTTCAAGTCAGGTGGGCAAATTGCCTTTCTAATTTTGTGGGGTTTTTTGGACTGCCTTTGAAGCATGTAGCCTGTAAAAGCAGAGATCATGTTTCAGTGAAGGCCTCCCTACTAAATACCCTAATCTGAAGGAAGGCATTTTCCTAGTGGCTCTTCCTTTCCTGGAAAGAAGGAATCTTGTGGCTATTTACTGGGCTAGGACTTCTTGAGTGTGCTGTCAGCTTTGACACTGTCTGATTCTGAGTTTTGACAAATTGCAGTCTCTGCCTTGCACACAGGAAGCAGGACCTACTTGTTACTCCTTCTCTTTTTGGGTTAGACTGCTTGATAGGGAATTTTCTGTAGCAACAGGAACAGTGGGCTGGCTGCGTGTACAGCTTCTAGCCCTTCTGTTGTCTTCTTACAGAATAAAAGCTGGTATTACACGTTGAATCTAAACCTTGTAATCTTTCTGCTTTTGAAGAGGAATGTGGGCAGTGAAGCCCTTGTCTTGTGCTCCTAAAACATCTCAAGGACGTGCTGCTGTTTTGTATAAATATAGTAAGGGCCAGTCATGAAACTGATGTTAATATTCATGCCACATACTTTGTTTTGAGACCTTATGTTTTTCGCTTAGAATGTGGCGTGGTGTTTTAAAGTGCCAGTGCCTGGAATAAAGCTGACTTTTGTCAAGTAAAAACCCAACCGATTTCTTAAAATCTTGGAAATGTTTAATAAAGTCAGGTTAGAAAGAAAATACATGACACAGACCCTGAGCACTGCTGAGAAGCTGAGCACAGAACTAAATCAGTGCTCTGCTGTTTTTTGCTTCAGGTTTGCATAAATAATTTTCTTGGTATATTAAACCCAAAAGGTTGCAATTGCATGTGCAATGCAAAGCAAAAGTAATATTTGGATCTGCAGCTGCTTTGAAAAGAACTGTTTGAAGGGAAAGAGGTAATCAGACCTGAGAGAGTGAAGAAAGATGGATACAGTAGGATTTATTTTCTTAAGGACCTTTGAGCTTCCACTGTGTTCAAAAATATTAATAATAGTCCTGGCCTTACCTTAAACAGCATGACCCTTCCTTATCATAGCTCGTTTACCAGGACTTGTACTATTCCCCATAGGATGTGAATTCTCATATTAAAAGGCTAATACTTTGTAAAATGCAAAATGTAAACCACCAACATAAATAAATTTACACTTTCTTTCCATCTGGGTTTCATTTTGCTGTGGCATGTACAAATTGCCTGGCTTCAGAGCAAGCTGGAGCAAGTAGTGATTAGATCTAAGGCTGTGTCATGACACCTGGAAACAGAGCAGGAGAACCAACAGAGCTTTTGCTGTTAGGTCTCTGATCTGGTTAAGACATTTTCTCTTTAACATCTCAGTCTCTGATGAAGACTGACTTAGATTAGCTATAATTCAGCTAACCTGAAATAAGACAGTGATAATGAGGCAGAAGAAACTCCAGTCAGCAGAATGCTTCTGCTTTCTGTGCATCTGCCTTCAGTCTCCTGGGAAAGAATGTTATTGCATAGCTCAAATCTTGAGGATTTCTTTTTAAAATATTAAATGTCCAGTTATTAGGACCATATCAGATTCCATTCTATGAGCCTTAGTTTTTGTTTTTAAGGTGGCTATGTAATTTTTAAGTATGTAATTTAATTATCAGTGTGCTATCTTGTTCATAAACTGGATGCTTTCCTATTTTCTCATGTCAAGGGGTTCAGTAGCCATAGACTTACTACGTTTGATAATAGAATAAATTTTCATAGTAGAATGCTGTCTCCTGAGAGATTGGTGTCTTGTGAAGTCCTGTATTTTGTTCTTCTGGAGAACCACTCATGCAAGAACAAGTTAAGCTTTGCTCTGTTTTTGACAATGGATGAGATCAGTGCCTGATGGGTATGCTAACACAGACATTAAATAATAGAAATTGCAGATTACACACTAAAAGCAGCCTGGGGATGTTGTTTAGCATTTTAATGCAATGTGGTTTCCTAGCAATCAAGCTACATTTACTAACAGTCTTCAAATACTGAGCACAATCTTTCTAAAAAAAGGTGTTAAAAGCTAAGAAGTTCAAACACTCCTTTTCCCAGGTTATGTATGAAGAAGAACAGGTTTGTTGTTGAGGTGAAGTGAGCTTGTACCAGGAACTGGTGAACGAGCTGGAGAACAAGCTAGGCAACAAATTGAAACTTTGAACTGCCCAAGAACATCTTATTGTGAAACTTAGGCATAACTTTCAGCCATACTATTACCTGACACTGCTAGTATTCTGAAAATGAGCATGATGTTTGAATCAGTGAGTTGAACTTTTGGCAGATGTACATGCCATATTTTAAAATAGTTCTATATTTGGAAACCACTTAAGTCACTGAATTGTTTTGAAGTTTTCGCTTATGGAAAGATATGCAGGGCAGTCCTGGTGTGGGGAAAAGTAGCTGCTCAGCACCCGCCAGTGCCACCCACCTCTGGTCAGGGAGGTTTCCTGGGTAGTATCTTAACATACTCACATCAGAGTGGGAGTCCTGCTGTCAGCTTAAATGGAAGCAGAGGATAATTCTTTATAGCAACACAGCTTCCGAAGATCTTTGTTTTTGTTCTCTGAAATACAGAACTGGAAGGGCTCTTGGTGGTTGGTAAACTCTGACTGAAAGTTAATTATGAGCATATGGTGATGATTGGTTGTTCCCCTTCTTTCAGCTGAACTCCTCGAAGCCCATGAATGAAAGATGGGATTTGGTGTTAAATTGTCCTGTGATAAAAGCCTACAATTATCATTTTACAGTCAGTTGAGGTTATTTAATTTCTCCATTAAGCACAGAAGAACTTCTGCCCATACATCAACTCTGACATTTGGAATAATGATTTTATATTAGCCTCTGTTCAAGAGTTACCAGTCTGCCCAAGATGCTGTGAAGAAATTGGCCCAACTCTCTGTTGACTTAGCAGCAACCTGGTAGCACTCCTGGTGAGCCTGGCTTGGAGGACCAATGTTTGATTTTACAACAATACAGTTTATTTTAATAGTAAGATCTATTCCTATTAGAGAAGAATATATTTCCCAGAACACTGACAATTTAAAACATTGGCTTCACATAGTTTCTTTCTATTTGCTTGGAGCTCCTAATAAGACTACGATTTCTGGATGATTTGGGGCAGGGTGGGGGACTATTGCTTTTCCCTTAAGCTTTCTAGTAGTTGCTAACAGAAACTGTCCATCTGACTCCCTCTGGAATTGCAGTAATTGTGGCTGAGTTTGCTACATCATTCCCACTTGACTATCTTGTATATGAACAAGCTAGAGAAACAAAATCATTCAAAGACAGGTTCAAAGAAGATGAGGTCATAAGCTTATCCCTCTTTCTTGTTAAACATCTGCTTGAAATATCTGTGGGTTTGTTTTTTCTATCATCCTTAGATTAGTTTAGTTTCAGTACCCTAAAGGCGCACTGATTTTTATTGTTATACCTCCAACTAACCCAACTGGTTTGTTACTGAGATTTGCTGTGCGAGAAGAAAGGAGAGAAGGGATTGTAACATAAAGTGCCATGGGAAGAAGACGGTACCTATGAAAGCTAGTATGTACTGTTGAGGTACTTTGAAGCACAGTTTCTGAATTCAAGACAAATAGAAAAATGAAAGGAACGTGAAAAGGACAAGGCACAGCTGTGGCTTGACAGTAGAACTTGCTCTTGTTAGTGTGGACATAGCGTATCTTGCAGGTACTACTGTTCTGTCCTTGTGTTGCAGGACTTTGTCAGATGTGAGTTAAACCAAATTTTTGTAGGATCATCCTCCCTTTCCCACCATTCATTAGAGTTACAGAGTAGTATGAGCCCAGACAACTTCTAATCCCTTAGACCAGATATTCCCCCAAATATTTTAGGCTGTCAAGAACTGGTCTGTCAGCTGTTTGAACTGTAAATTCTTCAGTATTGCTCAACTGCTCAGCCCAAAGGTGTCTGTGAAGGGTAATGCTGCCACTCCATTCCTTATCCCAATGTTTTGCCTAATGGCAACTAAGCTATCATATTAAAGCTACATGAATTCAAGCAGTTCATGGATAGTTCCACAGAAAGAATTGCTGCAATACAGCTGTGCTTCCATGCCCATTAGATGTGAGATATAATGAAGGAGTTTTGAGAACGTATTGCCATACTCAGCCAAGTGGAAAATTCATCTTTTAAATACAGCTGCCTGCTTGGAATATAACAGGATAGTGAAATAATTTCACTAATTACGAATATGCATTTTTTGTAGCATTGTACAATTGTACAGCCTCAAGGCTGATGCTTTTGTTGTCAGATGTTGTTTCCATACCAATCAGAAACACACTTAATTAAAAACAAGTTTTATATGTACTATGGGTTGTTCAAAATGGCATATCTCATATAGATATACCAATGTAAAACAGTGGACACATAAAAAAGAGTTTAATGTTTCCCAGTGTTGACCTAACTTTGTCTTTTGACTTTCCTAGGAACTTAGTTTTAGTTTCACACTGGCTTTCCCTTGTTACAGCTTTGTCTTTTGTATTTTAATATATAGAATCTAAGCATCATAAATTCACAGAATAACTGAAGAGAGAAAAGGCCCTTAAGATCATTGAGTTCAGCTATTAACTGTGCACCATTAAACCATATCCACATCTTTTAAACACTTCAAGGGATGATGACTTCCTTGGACAGTCTAATCTAGTGCTTAGCAACCCTTTCAGTGAAGAAATTTTCCTGATATCCGATCTAAACCTCCCTTGCTACAATATGAGGCTGTTTCCTCTTGTCCTATTGCTTGTTCCTTGGGAGGAGAGACTGACACCCACCTCACTACAACCTCCTTTCAGAGATCAGTGAGGTCCCCCATCAACCTCCTTTTTTCCAGGCTAAACAACTCTCTCAGGTGCTCCTCATAAGACTTGTGCTCCAGACCCTTCACCTCCAGACCCTTCACCCAGCTCCAGCACGTCAATGTCCTCCTGTGAGAGAGAGGCCCAAAACTGAACACAGGATTTGAATGTGGCCTCACCAGTGCCAAGTACGGGAGAACAATCCCTGCCCTGGTCCTGCTGGCCACACTGTTGCTTGTCCAGGCCAGGATGCCATTGGCCTTCTTGGCCACCTGGGCACACCCTGGCTCATGTTCAGCTGCTGTCACCAGCACCCCCAGGTCCTTTTCCCGTGGGCAGCTTTGCAGCCACTGTGCCCCAGCCTGTGGCACTGCCTGGGGTTGTTGTGACCCCAGGGCAGGACCTGGCACTTGGCCTTATTGAACCTCACACCACTGGCCTTGGTCTATCGTGTCCAGATCCCTCTACAGATCCCACTGGCCTGTGGGATTCAGATCTGTACAGATCCAGATCCCTCTGCAGACCCTTCCTGCCCTCCAGCAGGTCAACACTGGTCATCACCCAACCTGGTGTTATCTGCAAACTGACTGACGGTGCCCTCAAGCCCCCTCATCCAGGTCATTGATGAAGATATTAAATAGAATTGGCCCCATTACTGAGCTCTGGGGAACACCACTGGTGACTGGCCACCAGCTGGATGTAACTTCATCCAACATCCATCTCTGAGCCCATCTATACAGATGTTTTTTTCACCCAGTGAAGAGGGCACCTGTCAAAACCATGAGCAGCCAGCCAGGAGAATGCTGTGGGAAAGCAGTCTCATAAGCATTAGTAAAGTCCAGGTAGAAACATTCACAGCCTTTTCTTCATCCACTAGGCTGGTCATCCTGCCACAGAAAGAGATCCTGTCAGTCAAGCAGGACCTGCCTTTAACAAACCCCTGCTGGCTGGGCCTGCTTCCCTGGTTATCCTGTATGTGCCATGTGATGGGACTCAGGATGAGCTACTCCAAGACCTTCCCTGGCATTGTGGTCAGGCTGAGAGACCTCTGTGATTCCTGCAATCATAGAGCCATAAAATCACAGAATGGTTTGGGTTGGAAGGGATGTTAAAGATCGTCTAGTCCAACCCCCCTGCTGTGGACAGGGACACCTCTCACTAGACCAGGTTGCTCATAACTCCATCCACCCTGGCCTTAGGCACTGCCAGAACTGGGGTATCCACAGCTTCTCTGGAAAACCTGTTGCAGTATCTTACCACCCTCACAGTAAAGAATTTCTCCTAATCGAAACCTACTTTCTTTCAGTTTGAATCCATTGCCCCTTGTCCTGTCACTACACGCTCTTGTGGAAAGTCCCTCTCCAGCTCTCTTTTATAGGCCCTCTTTGGACTAAAAGGCTGCAATAAGGTTTCCCCCAGAACCTTCTCTTCTCCTGGCTGAACAACCTCCATTCTTTCAGCTTGTCCTCATAAGCCCATCCTCCAGCCCTCTGATCATCTTTGTGGCTCTAGATCCTCCTTCTAGCCCTTCTTGTAGGTGGGTGACACATTTACCAACCTCCAGTCAACTGGGACCTCCCCAGTTAGTCAGAACAATGGTGGAAAGTGGTTCAGTGAGTGTTTCCACCAGTTCCCTCAGTACCCTTGAGTGGAGGGTGGGGTAGCTGGGTGCTTTGCTTTCCCTGTGTGTCACTCTTGGTCAGAATTGGAGCAAAAGCTCTCAGCACAGCAGGTGTTCCTCATCCTACA
>VZRQ01006462.1:32132-51051 GCA_013397975.1 Machaerirhynchus nigripectus | reverse complement strand
AGCAGGTGTTCCTCATCCTACAGCACCCCTTTAACAATTAGAGAGAACAAGTCCAGAAAAATAAATCTTCATTTGTCAGGTGTAATTATGCCTTGGATAATTAGAAAGGTGACAGCAATTCTTCAGCATCTAATGAAACAGTATTACTCACTGCAATCCAGAAAGGTGAAGGTCATTTCTATTTCATGTCCTCACAGTAGATAGCCATATGCTGCAATGTAATAAATGCTCTCTGCATGGGGCAATCCATGTAAATATCTTGTGCTCCTAAAATATGAGGGTGGGGGAATCCCTTAGGGATTTTCTTGGTGCATAAAACCACATTATCTTGCAAATTTGGTGTTAGCAGTATCTCAGCAGAGACATGATGCTGAGTAGTTTGTATTTCTAAACCAGGGACCTACTTCCCTACAGCTTTTGTTACTCTGTTAGCTGTGTAGCAGTGGGTCATCACGTGTCTTACAGCCTGCCAAGGCACGGCTCTGCTACAAGGCACTGCTCTGCTTCAAACACTTTCTTCAACCAGCCAAGCAGTTGGCTTTATCTTCTGACTCACATTGTCAGCTTTGTACTTGATCATGAGATTCACAGGCTTACAACAGAGCTAGGCACCAGTCTTCTGGCATAAAGCTGTCCAAGCAGCACGAACAGGACGGAGGGTTTTGCAATGCCAGTCTCACTAAAAGACAAATGACTAGTTCCTTCCTCATTTTGTTTTCCTTTCTGCCTTTTTTTTTTTTTTTAACAACTGAAAAGACAAAGGAAGCAAGTTTCACTTAACATATAACTACTGTGGCCCAGTAAAATATTGAGTAGATATAATAATAATACAAAATAAATATAAATATATAATAATATATAAATATAATAATAATAATTGAGTAAAATATTTCTCAAAAACTTCCTTATTAAGGCTGAAGGTCTGTAAAAAATAACATCTAATACTTTGGTTCATTTATACAAGAAAAATGCAGCAGTAATCGGCATCTCTGAGCAGGGTGCAATACACACTGAAACACAGCGTTATGTCTTCTGACAACAAGGGCCGTAGTAAATGAGTAGTTAAAGCTGATGAAGCATCCTCCAAGCTCAAAACACAGTCACTCCATGTTATCACAGATTAGTTCTGTGGGGGATTCAGAGTTGCTGTCATATGTCTCCTTTAATGCAGACGGATTTCTATCTGATCCTGCAGTCAGACATGTGCAGCTGTGGGGCTGCACTGACTTCGGCAGGTGCAAGAGATTGCGCATCCCATAAAGCCAAAAAAACCCCTCAGAAAATGGGTTTTCTCTTTGTATGCATAAGAAACATCTGCTCTTTTATGTGGTAAGGGACAACACAGAGAATCAATCTAAAAATCAGAGGACAATCAGCACTTTGAAGAGCTAGGCTTGTAATGAAAATTTTCTGGGAATGTTTCTTTCCTTGTATCAATGAGGGTAGTGGGGAGGCGAAGGAAGAGCAGGAAGTCTGAAAAGAATGCAATGCATATTATTTTGTCTTGATATTTTAGAAAACATACTTTTTCAGATGTTAATACAGATTTCATTGCTTGTAAATTGCTCTTTCTTATGGTTTATGATTTTTGTGATATGGCTTATAAATAACTGATGAAGTAGTTCAAGGAAAAGCACAAAAATTACTTAAAAGGATGCTGTCGAAATGTATGTTACCTTTAAGTTTTTTTCCTAGCCTTCAATATTTAATGACTTAACTTTCCCTGTTTCTTCCTTGAAAAATAGCTCCACCATGCAGCTAAACAGTTGATTTTTCTAGAAGCAGGGCACACTGGTAGCTCAGTTATCTTAGTATGTATGTATTTCTGAGGATATATGAAATAACACGCAAAAAGTATGCTTATGATTTTATTAGGTACTATAAAACAAAGCCCCTCATGCTTTGTGAACTATTCAAACCGGTTTTGAAGATGGTTCATATTTGGTTTGAATGAGACTTCCAGACATTGAAAGTGTGTCATTGCTAAACACAGGTATGCAAAATGGGACGACATGGAGCCTATTTTTGTGGAACTCAGAAGGAAACCAGTTTCTCTTTCTCCATACACATTTTTGAATGGAGTTCAAAGTTCAGCACTCCTCATTGCTTTTCCTAGAGGTAGAGGAGGAATAAATGCTGGAACCATGTTTACTTAAGTGAAAAGTGGATGTCGTTCACCATTTTGGAGCCACAATCATGAAATTACAGGGGACCATTTTCTTGCTTCCCCCCATAAAAAATCTTTCATCCAGCCTTCAGTTCAAAACTTCATTTGGCTTTTCCTCAGTCTACACAGAGATGTCTCTTTTGCCTTCTTCCATTGTTTTGGATGTATGATAAAAAAATCTGCAGTCCAACATGTCCTCTTGGTTTTGTATTTATTTGCCATTGCTGTTTAGTCCCAAAGGAAACCTTTTAGACCACGATTCAGTCTCTTTTCAACCACTGTTATGTGCCAGTAACTTACCTTCTAAAAGACCTTGATATTTTAAAAGAAATAATTATAATTATTCTAAAATGACATGCAAGCTCCTAAGAATTTAAGACAGACAACCGCAACATTACTTTCCTCCTTATGAAGTGGTGCCATGAAAGACATTCACTGGGTGATGAGACAGGGTGATTCAGTGAAAGGATGTGATGTAATATTTACAGCTGAGTTTTTCTGCATCTGCCTGCTTCCTTGCTCTTGCTGCATTTTATTTGGTACACAACTTCCTCAAACAGTATGTGCTGTGAGGTGAGTAGAAAGTGACAGTCTTGTAACAGCCATTTGGAGTGAATGGAGCTTCTCACTGTATAAAGCAAAGCTGAAGTGGTAAGATAAGGGAAAATTTGTGCTGTGGGGGCACTGAATCCATAGTCTGTCGGAGATACCACGATAAGGCTAATTGCTTTCTGGTAAAAGGTCTAGAAGTTTTCAGAGAGGTTTACAGCTAAACATTTTTTCTAAAAGGTATTTTGACAAATTCTTTTATCCATTAATATGCCTTGTACAATATAGCAATTAGTAAAAGTAGAAATAAAGTAAAATTTATGGAGGAGAAACTTGTAATGTTGAAGTTCCCTGGAAATATTTGGAAAGAGAGGGGTGCACAGGTTCTTAGTTTAGGTCTAGAGATTAGTTTATTTGCCATCATGATTCTTTTTGTTGGCAAGAGAGAAAATCCTTTGAGATGGTTGAGGACAAATCAAGCAGTAATCATAGATTTCCCACATAGATCTCCTTCCCCAAAAAGTCCTTGGATCGTCAATTTATCAGCTTTAGGGAATATAGCTTAGTGATCTAGTTTTAAGATGTGCTCAACCTGGCTGGTGACTGGAAGGCAACTGTTTTAAGAGTTCTTATAAAGATGGCAATCAAAGAGTTTTCTTACATGATGTGTCAGTCTCTACAGCAACTTTCAGGGAGGATGTGATCAGTCTGGAGCAAGAAATATCTCATGTTCTTCAGTGTCATACTTTATCATCTTAGAATAACACAAATCTCTGGAAAAGCGTACAACTTGGGGTACTTCAGACCAGATTGGGTTGCATTGAAACAATTCAGGCTGTGATCCAAAACCCATTGAGGTAAACGGAGAGGTTCCCGATCATTTCCACTAGCTTTTGAATCACAGCCTTAAAGATGGTGTTTTGCTGTCAGAAGTGACTTAGGCAGACCATGAAACATAAGCATGTATTTCTCAGAAGAGCCGGAGAACACTGAAACTGGTTCATTTCCTGCGGCTACATTAAGTATTATGCCTGATTGGCAAAGCTTTCCAGAACGTTTAATCTTCAAATTAATTTGATGGTCCTGCTCAGCACAGGGTAAACACAGGAGCAAACTGTTCTGCAATATTTGTTCACATTTTTAAATGGATGGTTGTCAACAGTATTTTCTTTCTCTTTGTTTACCTTTCTGATAAATCATTTTGGGGAACAAGTTTGCTAGCTGGAAGAGATTGCTGATACAGCAAACCTTAAATTGGTTGCAGTCTGCAGTCTATTAGCAGGGAAGTCCATGCATGCTACAGTTAAAGGTGCAGTTGCAGTTGGCATGGTTATACACAGGCTGGTTTTGTACTGTCAGCTGTGCTGAGTGGTCTCTTTATCCAGCAAATCACAGCACACTGTGTAGCCATCACAGATTGAGCTGCCTCTATATCCTAGTAAACATAAGGCTGGCTTTGCTTTCTCTTGTGGAGTGACTGTCTGGTATAGCTCCCACCTTTGGCAGGCAGCGTGTAGGAAAATGTATCACTTTTAACATCTAGTAGTTGCAGGAAATTTATGTATGACAGAGAAAATGCACACCAGCAGATTTTTAATGCAGTGCCCAGTAGTGGTAGGAAAATTATGAAGGTAGACTGGACACCTAATTCATTAATACTTCACTGAATCTACATTTCTTTTCAAGTAAAGATCCTGTAACATTCATCTCTTAAGAGATTTACTTTTTCTAGTCAATAAGGCCATGCAGTGACAATCCAGAGGACTGCACCGGTTGTTTGTTGTGAGCAGAAACAAAGGGTGAGTCTGATTCATGATTTGGATTACGATTTTAGAAGTCTGGATTCTTTCTCTTTTCACAGCTGTACAGACTGACTTCTAAGAACTTGCTCAGTCTCCCACTGCATTTCTCTACTGTGAAATAGGAAGAATTTCCTGATTTTAGGGAAGAATTTGAAGATTAATTAATTACTGCCTGGATGAAATAATTTGTATTAGAAGTAAGCAGATCAAAATAAAGACTTTAGAATGGGTTTTATTTATACTGCAGTGCCATTGTTCATTTCACAGTTGTTAAGATAACACAGAAGAAACAGTTGCTGTACCCAGGTTTATAGACATTTCTGGAAATCTAGGGGTAGAATCCCAGAAGATAAGGGGCTGATGTGTGTGTCTGAAGCATGAATAGCCAGATAGCTGTGGAGCCAACCAAGGATTGTTGCTAATAACAGCCAAGGATTTCTGGTAATAACACACTGAGAGAAGGAACAAGGTGTGGCTGGAGAAGGGGCCATGCAGTGATAGAGCAGCATGCCCTGCTTACAAGAAAAGACTGCCAGTTTAACACTATGTGGGTGTAACCAAACTGTGTATGTTTCTGTCATTTTCTGACAAACTGTTCATGATGGGTCATTTGCAGAAGCTGCCCACTGCACATCTGACACCTGAGGCTACAAGCTGGGTGTTAAATGAGATGAGGGAGAAGAGGCAAACCCTGCGACGCAGGGAAGTGTTTTTTTTGTCTTCACAAATGACTCAGCTGTGACAACTCCCTCCGGGGAAGCACCAGCACAGTCACATCTATCCTGAGGGGGTCATCTCTGCTAATGGGCCACAGTGGACTTAACGGCACCAGCAGAATAGGCAGCTGAAATGCCTTAGATCATCAAGGACTTCCAAAACATCCCATGAGCAACAGTGTTACGTCATCCATTGGGAAAGCTCCCTGCCCTGGGGGTGGTGCCGAGCATTCCCACTTGAACGTAAATATATATAATCTTTGGGTTTGGGGATTTGAAACACCACCACTCGATAGATCTGGAGGAAGACCAGAACTTCCAAAGGACCACTGCTTTTGACAAGATGGCAACTATTCACCTCAAGACCAACCACCCATCGATAGGATTGTGGCTATCACCCTGACCAACAGGGTGCCAGGTTGTACTCTGACTTTGGGGGTTTAAGCCAGTTTTGTCTGTACCACTGCCTTTATTGTAATCTCTCTAGTAAATTGTAACTCTGATCTGAAATCTCTCTTAAGGTAATTAAATGGGGTTCATTCCTCCTGCTGGTTTACTTTCAAATCAGCACACAGCACTTTTCCAAGAAAAACATCCTTGTTCTGGTTCCTGCAGATAAGCACAAGTACTACTCAAGTGCAGGAATGAGGCTGAGAAGTGGGCATGGACTGTACGGGTGGATCAGGACCACCAAAGANTTATTGTAATCTCTCTAGTAAATTGTAACTCTGATCTGAAATCTCTCTTAAGGTAATTAAATGGGGTTCATTCCTCCTGCTGGTTTACTTTCAAATCAGCACACAGCACTTTTCCAAGAAAAACATCCTTGTTCTGGTTCCTGCAGATAAGCACAAGTACTACTCAAGTGCAGGAATGAGGCTGAGAAGTGGGCATGGACTGTACGGGTGGATCAGGACCACCAAAGACCTCTGACCCAGTTCCAGAAAGGTCTGATGGGAATGAACTGTGCATGATAACTGACTTGCATAGAAAGCGAGAAACTTAGCTCCAGGGTGGGGAAGACATATATAACAGGTACCCCACAAAGCCTAACTGCACGTGCACCACAGGGTCTTGGACACCCCATCAGCTTCATCAATGCTGGAGCCAGGCTGCTGATCTCCCTTTCTGTCTCCCTTTCTGTCTCCCTTTCTGTCTCCCTTTCTGTCTCCCTTTCTCTCTCCCTTTCTGTCTCCCCACCCCCACTTCTTTAATGTATATCTCCTTTTTCCCCTTCCTTTTCACCCTAGCCCTTTATCCTAAACTCACTGCCATGTTCTTATACTAGGAGGTCAGAGACTAACATATCTGTTTCCATGCTAAGTGTGTAATTTATTAATAAAACATTTTAAGTTTTTGTGGACCCTCTGACTTCTGTCATTCCTTTTGAACCATGAGCATCTGTGAATATTGTGTACTCCCTTCCCCTGAAGGGTGGGACTAGAGAAAGAGCTTTTACTGTCTTACAGTAGATAGTTAACAGAAGGCTATAAACTCTGTGGAAACTTCGAGACTTGTAGACTGCAATCCTTTATGTTCAGAAAGAAGCTGTTCTGGAAGGTCAGTCAGACAAATAGGAGAATAAAGTGGGTTTATTCCACCATACATACTCTTCCAGTTTTAAAACATCATCCACTGTGAAGGATGAGATTATGCCTGAGCCTCATGGATAGCAGGATATGCCAGCAAACAGGATACAGCTGAAGGTATTAGCTGCCTACAAGTAGGTGTCCAGGATGGCTCACCCTGCACGCTCATCCCACACAATTCCAAATGGTATGCAAATTTTAGGTATATAGAAATATTTAGTACAGTAATCTTCAAGACAAGTCGGTGTACTTGCAAAAACTGTAAATCAGACAAGTTTGAAGAAAACTGGTTAGTGCTACTGTTTGTCCAAGCAGTAGCAGGGTGTCTCCTTCAAGATCGTGCTCACAGCATACCTGGTGACCTGGCTTTCCCTTCATGATACTGCTGGGCAATGAGTGCCTGAGGCAATTTTAGGTGTGTTCTGTAACACCACCTTTCCATTTAGAGCACAAAGCAAAGGAGGATACTGTGACTGAAACTGCACACAGCAACTTCTAAAATTTTTTTTCAGTGAATATTTACCAGTCTTCTATTGGCAGTGAGGGGCAAAGAGAGAGATCACTTATATGAAGTGAAGCAAACCTCTGGGCCTGAAATCAGGTATTATGTATCACATACTAGTATTGAACAACTTGTAGTATCAAATGTGTGCAGAAAAGATACTAAAAACATTGAAGCATACTGCTGGTTCCCTGGGAAGGTTTCATTTTTCTCTTTCATTTTTTTTTTACCATTTCCTGTTAGCTGATGCAGGTTCTTCTGAACATATCACTGGAGAATTGGGGAAGAAATGAGACATTTTCCTTTAGCCACAGGCAGGAATTGTACACAGTTTCCTTTCTTTTCTTAGCAAACACTGAGATGCTTCCCTCATTTTAAATTACCTATCATAACTGAATATGTTTATGTTCTGCTGATGCCAATATATCTGCATTATATATTTTATGTTCATATTTTTTCAGTCATGTTACACAAACTCCCCCAAAACACTGCTAACACCAGAAATGACTAAGTACCACTACTTGTCCAAGATGAAATAATCATAAGGTATGTCCTAACTTGCATCTTTAAGACTTTACATCTGCTTTACTTGCTCTTGTCAAAATCTTAAAAAAAATTTGAAAGGCTAGAAACAAATATTCTAATCATTATGTTTCCAATAAAACCCCCTGATGTCTGTGTAATTCCCAAACATTCAGGATGCATTTTACTTTCTGTTCTGTGAGCTATTTACGACTTTTACATAAACAAGTAATGATGCTGAATTTATTTATCCCTGAAAAAAACTGTTTTCTGGATGTGATGGCGTGGTAGCTCAGTAAAAGGACAATTGCATCTTGCTCTGAAACTGAAGTTCCAGAAAGTGTCCCTGTGTCAGAGGAGGTCAGCATGTTCCCAGAAGCTGCTTATGGCAAAAAAATGTCTCCTGCAATAAGGCGCCTGTCTGAATGCTGCAGATGATGTTTCATAAAGGGGCTGGGGGCTGGTTAAGGAAACACCACTCCTGTGGCCTCTGCAAAAAATTTTTTTTCTAATTATTTATGGCAGGCCTCGTTGATACTGAGCCCCATTGGCCACATCCTTCCCATGTGTTGCACGCTGGAAGCCAGGCTCCCACTGCAGCTGGACTCCCTACAGTCCCAGCTGTGAGGAGTGCCTTGGTCACCAGCCCCCAGTGAAGAGCAACCCCCTCCCCGCCACCAGGGCTCTGTTCTGCAGAAATCTGGGGCAGCTCTGCCATTTGCTTCAGCTTGCTTTCTGTCATACATCTGTAGTTGCTTTGGATTTGCTACTGACATGCTGCTCCCTGTGGCTTTGTTTTTTCACTATGTTCAACTTCCCACCGGTGGCCGTGGTCCCATCTCCCATCCAAGGGACATTCAGGCAGCCCCACATGACCCGCACACTACTGTGGGCCAGGACAGACCACCCATGGTTTTCAGAAGAGTTAATGAGGCCCTCTGTTCATGGTTACAACTCCACACAGCTTCCCAGCTCAGATTTTCCAGGACACTGAGTTCAACCCTGCTTCTAAGCAAAGCCAGCAGCAAAGCTGATGATGGCTTCAATACTTGCAGAGCTGGATCTGCTGTAAATGAGAGTGAAACAGGAGAAGGAAGTTCAAAGTACACAACAAACTTCCATAAAGGAACATTCTTCTTGCATAAACTTGGGAGGGGCTCTAACTTGTATATGAATGGACAGATATGGGTCCTAATGTTGTGGGAAGCAACCAGTTGTTGTATGGAAGAAATGCTTTGAAAATATTTGACTTCATGAAGAAGAGTAAATTTAATCTGAGTTTTCAGGAGATTTCATTTGGGCCTTGTCTACCCTGTGAGTCTTTAAGGGTGTATCCATGCTGATAAATGTTTACTGAAAGCTGTCTCCATGCAGAGAAGAGCAGCCTTCTCATACTCCTTTTCTCACCCCATCTGTATTGGAGTCTTGTGAGTAGCACTGAGCAAAACCAGTTCAAAATTAACACACCTGCCATGTTCCCCATCCCTAGACCAGCAGAAACAGAAAAACTCAGTTATTTTACTGCACATAGTGCTTTACCGTTATACAAACACTAACATCTCTCTGTCTTTGTTTCTGAGTAAAGAGAGCTGGACTCATCAGATAACCCAGCAGATGATATTTTATGTGCCTCACACAGCTTTGTGGGGTCAAAGTGAGAGGGGGAGAGAAAACTCTTTGCTTTCATTGCTCTGGCACGTTAAACCAACCTTGTCTGGGAATAATTTGAGTCCTGTCTCTGTCTGTCTCTTGTATTAACATCCCCAGCAGACCAAAAAACACTTTAATTTAAAAAAGGTCCAGGCTAGCGGTTCTGGATGCTTTCATTGGAACAACTTTCACCAAACACTGATGGAGCTCAGGGCAGGCCTCTGACGTTGCAAGAGACAGCAGTCTGTTGCCGACGACATGTCGGTCGCTGCAGAACCCGTGTGTTACTCCCAGAGCTGCCTGCAAGTCAACAGCGCTGATTCCTGAGTGTGACTGGAAACTCACTGCACCGCACAGTGACTGCAAGACACAGAACTAAACATCTTGGTCTTTTAGCTACTGTCAGCTGGCTGCTGATAAAGTGTATTTTTAAACACTAACCTGTTGCTGCAACTCCTTTACAAGAAAAAGGTGTCAAAATTGTCCTTCTTTCCTTTTATTCCTAAAGATGTGTTAGTAGAGAGATTATTATGCCTACAGCAGACTCTTAAACTCTTTAAAGATACTTCTTTTTTTTAAAGCCACTGAATAGCATTGAATACCAACCATTATCCAGAAAATTTCTTTTCACCAATGAATTGGTGGACCTAGCAATCCATCCCTCCCACTAGGTTTTTCTGTGCTTTGATTATCTCTGTAGTCTTGCTTGGGTGTGAGTGCAAAAGTGACAGTGCCTCTGACTTTGACAGTGACTGAATAGTACCAACTATCTGTGAAAAAACAAAAAAAGCTTTTGTGAATTTGGTTCCACCATTTCTATTCTGAACTAGCATATGTGTAGAACTACAGAGGCTTTGAGACTTACAGAGGGAAAAAAGAGAATTTGGGGATTAAGTTTTAAAATATCAGAGATAAACGAAAGGAGGTCTATCTTCAGGTTATTTCTGCTGTTGAACTACAGGACCATAAGTAAGTGCTGATGACACACTCATCTACAACAACCTGAAATACTTCTGGACAGAAAGCCTATCACTGGTGCTGTTGCAGGGCAGCAGGCAGGACTAAACCAGATCCTAGCCTCTGGCTTGTACCACAGCTTCAGTGCATCCTGACTGGGAGAAGGGGAAAGTCCAGGGCTGAGAAGATGTAATCCCAGTGAAGCATACAAAGTTGGTGACATGAGATAGTGACAGCCAGAAATATGGCTGAGATTGGAAATTTCCTCTTTACACCCAGCATATTAATTGCCAGTATGCACTAACTCCAAAGACACATCTGAAAGAGGACATGAAAATATGCTAAAAATCAGTGGCATTAGGATGGGGAGTGCTGGCAGCTGACATAGTAGGGAGAACTCCTTCATGCCCCCTCAATTCTTCAAAAGCATAAAAATTGACATGATTTTTTAAAGTCTTCTGCTATGCAGAAGATTTTTCCAAAGCAATTCAGTTGCTGTGGCTGTTAATCCACATCCCAGATGGACAGAGAAACAAAGTAGTGCAGTGGGATGAATTACATGTGTTTTGTAGCTATACATCTTCTCCTGTCTCACCTGACCAACTGCAAAGTCATGTGATGACACGGCTTGCAGCAAGAGGCCAGGCAGATACGCTCTTATTTCAGACCTTTCAAAGGACTGGGTATTAGCTCAGCAAAAGGGCAAGTCCTGGAGGCTGAAGACTCTTGCAACAAGCATTTGTCCCTTCAGCAAAGCAATGCAGTGAATCACAGGTGAGAAAGGTGCGTTCACTTTACGTGTTGTTGTAAACCTGGCGCAGCTATTTGCAGGTGAGAAGCTCTTGGTGTGTGGCTTAGAAATGTCTGTGCAAAGCAGGGACAAGAAGAAGCAGACCAAATACAGCAAGCCAAGGAACTGGAGCTTTTCTGCATTTGCCTTCAGGGTGCAGTAACATAGGCACTCAAAGTACTGCTGTAAACAGAACTCATTCATTTGGTGTCTCACACTGTGTTGATGCATGTTTAGAAGCTGGTTTAGTTTCACAGTCACTCAAAAGTCCTCATTGTGTAGGTCATAAAATTATCTAAATCTATTATCTTGATACCTCTTATCTCATATCCTCTGGGAGATACTAGTTGGAAGACCCCTTCCAGAATTGCATGGCTTCTTTAATCACATAAAACAAATATTAAATATTCAGATAATGTCAGTATGTCTTTTTCTTTTCCTTGTTTAAACTTCATATTTGTTTTCTATTATTATCTAGCCGTGGTAAAAAAAAATATCCAGACTAACTGCACATTTTCTTTGTACAGAACCATAGACATGAGCTTGCATTTATCTGTACAGCAGGATTTCATGTAGGATTTGGGTATTAGAAAGTGAGATCTTTGCCCTCCACAAAGTTCAAAACACAGACGTGATCTTGCCAATTACAGAGAACGCATGATCTAAACTGAATAGACTTTATAGCTTACATTGTGCTCATCTGAAAATTTGTTTTATCAAAACAGAGTTTCAGCCCTTACACAGTGTTGCATCCTGCCTGTGTGAGTGAGCAATGGCTGTGTGTCTGCCTGGGCACAAGCAAAAAGCCACCTGAGAGCTTATGGATTAGAGAGCAGAACAGTGTGGGTGATACTGCGGTGTGTCTGCTACAAAGCCCTCCTGCTCAGGAGGAAGAAATGGACTAGGGACATTGAGCAACATCTCAAAACAGTTGGAAGAAGCCTCACATTCAGAGGTCCTGAGACACTGAACTACCTGATACCTGCTGGTAGGGCAACACAGCACATCACACAAGCAGTCCAGAAGTTTCTGAAGTGTGTCAATAAGGACTTCTTGACACAAGTGATTAAGAAGCAGGAAAGATGCTTTGCTGAAACTCATGTTTATAAACAAGGAAGAACTCGTCAGGGATGTGAAGATTTGAAAAGCCTTGACTGCAGTGACCATGAGATGGCAGAGGTCAGGATCCTGAGGCAGAGTAGTAGAACAAATCACAGAATCACAGCCTTGGGCTTCTGGAGGGCAGAATGTAACCCCTGTAGAGATCTGCTTGGAAAAATCCCATCAGAGACAGCCCTGGAGAGAGGAGGAGTCCAGGAGAGCTACTGCGCTCCAAGCTCAAGAATGGTCCATGCCAACAAGCAGAACCAGAGAGGGCAGGAGGCTGCGTGGTTGAGCAAGGAGCTCCTAACTTGGCACAGACATAAAAAGGAGATGACAGGAGGTGGAAGGAGGGGCAGGTGGCCCAGGAGAACTATAGAAATTCTGTCTGACAGTGGAAGGACAGGTTCAGGAAAGCCAAAGCTCATCTGGAGTTGAAGATGGAAGAGGATATGAAGGTAAAAAAGAAAGCTTTCTAAAAGGGGTCCTCAGGAGTAAAGGGCATCCTATATCAAATGTGGATCTCTGAGTATATGGACCAGGGATTTGATTGAAAAAAATACAGAAAAGGGAAAGCTGCTCTGTGCCTTTGCCTCAGCCCGCAGGACTTCCCAGTCCCTGAGACAAAGGGGAAAGCCAGGGCAATGTACAGTCGCCCCTGATGGAGGACAGCCAGGTTAGGAAACATTAAACAAACTAGACTTACAGAAATAATGGTGCTGATAATGCCAAGGCTGTGGGTTTGATCCCTGTATGGGCTGGTCACATAAGATTTTGACTTGATGATCCTTTTGGGTCCCTTCCAACTCAGAATATTCTGTGATAGTATGAAATTCACGGGTTATGATGGGATGCACCGGGTGCTGAGAGAGTTGCCTGATGTTGTCGGTGGAGTCTCCACCGGTGAAGGAATGCAAAGTTCTGCTGGACACAGCTCTCAGCAACCTGTAGGAAGGATAGGCTAGATGTCCTCTGTAATGTTACTCTCCAGCTTCTCATTTTTTCCTCACTATTTCATTTTTGTGTTGGGATGGAATTATGCACTTCTGGGTGTCCCACAGCACATGGGTTGCATGAGCCAGCTCCTCAGACACTGCCTCACACATCTGCCGTGACAGCCAATGCCCCAGCTGTCTGGGCTGAGGGGAGAGGGGAATGCATGCTTCTTTCCACAGAAGTCCTAGGCCTTGACTGCTGTAAAGCCAGCAATGACAGAGTTAACCAAGATTGTGAAAGCAGGTTTTTCAGAGCACAGACTAGCTTTCAGCTTGAAAGCATACTGTAGCTTTGAGGAGAGTTTTTCATTATTGGACAGGATCCAGCATCTCACCATCTATGTTACAGTTTGCTCAAAGGCAGGCAGATTATGAAGAAATAGCAGCCACATCTGTGTCAGCTACATTTATCCCATCTGCTTTTTATTTTATCAACGTGGAAAGTAAATCCTAGTCATCACACAAGCCTGTTTTATAAGGATTAGTGCAAATAGTTTGGCACTGACAAAACATACATGTAAAAGTTTTTCCTTCCTGACAACATATTTAAAAATTAAATTTCCAGTGGATCTAATTACAGTTAAAAGCTTTCACCATTTATTTTAGGACATTATTCAGTGCCTACAGACCTCATTCAAGTAGTTCGGTCTTGCCCGTCATTTTTGCAACAGGTTATTAAAAAGTATTGCCACACCATGGTTTGAAATACAGCATGGGTTTGGATGCCCCTGATTTACCTTTGCTTAGGTCAGTGTTGCTCCTGCCAGCAGGTAAAGGTAGCAGACCAGTGTGGATGTGGGGAGTGAGAAGGAATAGCAAACAGGAGAAGCAAGGGGACAGAAAATACATAACACATACTCTCCTGTAACTGAGACCTACACCAGGCATCACCAGTAACTACAACATGCAATACTGTTTATAAAGCAACCAGGCACTTCTCTGTGATCTCATTATGCTATTAGCCTAAGCACACATAACCTCAAATGTCTGGAAAGGAGAAACATATCATTTCTGATTTAGTTCTGTGGGCACTGGCCATTTGTTCCCATGCCAACATTGGTTAATTGATTTCTTCTCCCTATTTTTTTGGTTCAAATCTCCTCCTTTCTTGTGTATTTCTCTTGAAAAGTCAAAACCTTCTAAGAAAAAAAAAGGTTTTACTATACTACGCAAGTTGAAGTAATTTATGTTCCCTCTTCCTAATGATTTTTCCAGTCCTATACCTTTTACAGTTTAGGTCAATCTTTCTTTGCGTAGTGTGCTGAGGAAACGTTGCCAATGCCTTGTATAATGACATTAATATGTTCTTATCTCTACTGGAATTGATTAATGCATCAGACAGAGTTTTTGATCTTCCCAGGTACAGAGAAGCTGCGTCTTTGGCACTAATGCACAGCATGTTCAGTTCTTACTTGCTGGGTTCTACATGGAGTACATCTGAAAGCTCTTTTAAAAGGATTCTACTATTGCTGTCCCCATTTTACAAAGACAGTTCAGATGATGAAATAACTTGCCCAAGGCCACACAGCAGACTGACAGACAAAATAAAGTGAAATATATGTGTATCTTGACCAACAAATTCTTTGTCCTCTAAGCTTCAGAGTGCAAAGAGAAATCAGATAGGCCTTTTTAAAATGAAGTTTAGAAAAAATAAAGTTAAATATTGCAATTAAGGAGACTGGAAGACTTTTTGATAAACCAGAAAGTGACCCCCGTATGATATTCTGTTGACATTATATCCACAACACTTTTCAAAAAAACCCCAGGAAACATGCCAGAGCACAGCATTGCTTTGTACTCATGACAGTTTTCATCTGTGGAGTACAGGCTATACTTGCCAGGTCAGAAATAATTTCCAGCTTGCAAGGAGAAAAGTAGCTATATTACAGGCTCAAGTAATATTACATAGCCTTGATTCTGCAAGACTTACATTTTTACTTTATTCACTGTGATTAGTAACAGCTGCTTACATGGCTTTTCATTAAGTATTCAATGCATGTTTAGAAGATTTTAGTCAAAAAGTCATTAGAAACTGGAATAGTAGAAGCCTCTGAATTTGGGACCTCTGTCCCAACTCACTTGATTTCTTAAATGCACTAGATTTCTTAAAATGTTGCCATGGTCACCCCTCTGTGAGACGGAGAGAAAACCTCTGGGAAAGTAGGTACTGCTTGCATTTTATTGCTTGAAGCAGGGTCTGAAAGAATTACCTTCACTTGGTTTAGATCTTATTGCAAGTTTATAAGCATGTTATCCTGATTAAAGAAACACAGAACTCTTGAGGCTGGGAGATATTGGTGAAGATTTCCCTGTCCAGCCCCCTGCTCAAAACAGGTCAGCCATGGCAGCTTACTGAGAGGTGTGTCAAGTAACTTTGGAATATCTCCAGGAGGGGAGACTCCACAACCTCTCTGGGCAACCTGTTCCAGTGTTTGACAACACTTATGGAAAAAACCCCAAAGGTTTTTCCCACGTTTCAGTGAAATTTCATGTATTTTAATTTTTTCATTTTCCTCTTGTTCCTTCAAGGGATGTGACCAAGAGGAATTTAGCACCACTGTCTTTATTCTCTACCCACCACACCACTTTTAACATGGATGTTAGGAGGTGGACAATTGGACATCTTGTCAAAGTGCAAGAGAACACTAACCACGTCTCTTTCCATGTTCCTCAAGAAAGTCACCCCTTTGTAGAAAGCTGTCAGGTTGATCAGACTTGATTTCCTCTCCGTAAGCCCATTCCAAGTATTCCCAGTCACCTTCTTGTCTGTAAATGGTTTCTAGGATTACTTGCTCTATCACATCATGGACAAAGGGTAGGACAAAAGAGGGTCCCTTCTTTTAGAATGACTTCTAACCTGCTTGATGTCCACTGAAGGTGATCATACGTCACTCTGGACTTTACCACTGGTCTTAGAAGCCTGGAATACCGAGGGTATAAAGAAAGAAAGTAGTAGAGCATTGAGAACCTCAGGCTTCTCCACATCTTTTTTTCACCAAGGCTCCCTGCCCACTTCAGCAGTGGGGCTACATTTTCTCTGGTCTTTGTTTTGCTGCTGATGTCCTTGTGAAAGGCTTGTCAAAGAAGGTTTGTGAAAACCTTCCATGTTGGTGTTCACATGTGTTGCCATGTTCACTTCCAGGTGAGCTTTGGCTTTCCTGAACCCGTCCTTCCAATGTTAGATGGAATTTTTATGGTTCTCCTGGGCCACCTGCCCCTCCTTCCACCTCCTGTACATCTCCTTTTTATGTCTGTGCCAAGTTAGGAGCTCCTTGCTCAACCACGCAGCCTCCTGCCCTCTCTGGTTCTGCTTGTTGGCATGGACCACTCTTGAGCTTGGAGCACAGTAGCTCTCCTGGACTCCTTCTCTCTCCAGGGCTGTCTCTGATGGGATTTTTCCAAGCAGATCTCTACAGGGGTTACATTCTGCCCTCCAGAAGCCCAAGGCTGTGATTCTGTGATTTGTTCTACTACTCTGCCTCAGGATCCTGACCTCTGCCATCTCATGGTCACTGCAGTCAAGGGTGCCACCAATCCTTATATTCCCAACTAGTTCCTTCTGGTTTGTAAGTATCTGGTCCAGCTGAGCATCTTTTTTCTTGGCTCCTCAATCACCTGCGCCAGGAAGCTGTTGTTTACTATTTTATTGGAAATGTCTTGAATAGCAGGTCTATTGGTAACAAAAAGCAAGTAAACCACACTTCTTTTTGAGATAATATCACATAGCTTCATAGGTGTTGTTTTTTTTCTAAGTGAAAAAATGCTGCCCCCAACCTGAAACACTCATCTGTAGTGTTGCTTAATGCACAAATCAGGAGTACATAGGCTTGGATACAGGACTGAGGATTACAGTGACTTATTCCTCAAATGAAATTGGCACAGATGTCAGGTTTTCCACCTCATCAAGCAGTGGAATGACAGTTCAGATTGTCAGCAAGTTCTCTATTTTAGGAGCAAGACATATATTCTGCTGGACTGCGACTTCCAGAAAAACAGAAACACAGTTTTAAATCTCTGAAAGATTTTTGCTGCACAGATTTGTGAATCTGTACCAATTTACAGTGACTTTAAACTTACTTTTTTACTATACTAATTTGCCATCTCATTATACTACAGTTGATTTGCTGTTTGCACAAGGTTTATTTGCTTTTATGCTGGTGGCTTTGCTGTGAGGAAGACTTTTATAATACATCAATGAAGGAGTTATTATGCAGTGATAGTCTCTCAAATAATTAATTTAATAATTAATTTAATAATTAATTTAATAATTAATAATAATTTTTGCTCCACTTCCTACTTAATATTTGACTTTCAGTAGTAGTTTAAGAGATCTGCTTTGGTTTGGTTTGTGACTTTTTGATGGGGGTTGGGGGGAAAGGTGTGACTGTTTTGTATATAAACAAAAATGGAGGCATGTTTTATCTGCCAATATGTATTTAATAACTGAGTTTATCTGGAAGTGGAGATGAGGCCTTTCAGTGAATGCAAAATCACCATGTGGGTTGGGGCATTACCCATTACCCTTTTACCATTATCAGTTTTGCATTCTTGATTTACTGTAAGGTTCCCTAGGTCTCTTCCAAGTCCCCCTCTGGAGAAGGAAATGGAGAAAGGAACATGACTGCAGAAAAGGGGAGACAACAATGCCCTGGGCTTAGAGAGTGGTCTTAATGCTGTAAAGTAGATCCAGCCCTGTGACACTAGGAGCAGTTGCTTGGGGAGCAGTCCTTGCTAGTATGGTATACTTACAAAAAAAATCTTTCATCCTACTGGCTGAAATGTCCTGAGTCATGGGGGCTGCAGGGGACAATGCTTGTACTGCTGAGTAAGACTTCAAGAAGTACTTTGTTTTTCATTTTACCATTTTCCAGTCTTGCTCCTTTGGCATGTTGCCAGCTTCTGCTATAAAGACAATCAATACTGTGTTTGTTCTTGCAGAAAAGGTGTCACTTGCTAAGTTTAAAGAACTGCATAACTCTCAAGTGCTTTTGTATTACTACACATGTGCAACAAGAGTCCAAAATCTAAGCCTTTTTCCAAGCAATTAAGTTATTTAGCATAGAAAAGTTAATCACACTTTCCATTTTTCTTAGCTACAGTTATGTCCATTGTATTAAAACTTGGGGCAAAGCCTATGTAGTGATAAACCCACTCAGCTTGTGATTCAACTTGTGAAATAGCTTGACATCTTAAAATATTTTAGTGAAAACCTTATTTTATTAATAAATGATTGGTTAATAAGGTAAAAACCTAGAATTAGTATCTTGACTTGTGTATGTTGTATATCTAGACTTCAATAAGTCTATCTCCACCTGTTGGTGATTGAAATTCAGGCTTAATCTGAGTCTGGTTCTGGTTCCCAGATCTAAATCTCTGATTTGAATAATTTATTCCAAGGAACAAGCTGGTTATATACATTTCCCCAAGACACAGCACCTCCCTTCATGGTAACTCTCACCACATAACCCATCCCGTGCTGCCAAGTCAGCAATGCACCTTCTAAATGTCCTTCTACGGGTGATCATGCGCTGTTCACTCGTCTGTCAGCTTCCGGCAGGCTCCTGTCTGTAGGGACCTGC
>VZRQ01006462.1:0-24115 GCA_013397975.1 Machaerirhynchus nigripectus | reverse complement strand
CCCTAACCCATTCCTTCCTCCCTTTGTACTGTACCCCTTTAACCTAAAGCCACTGGCCTGTGCTTATATAGGTCAGAAACTAACATACCAATTTCCATGCCAAGTGTGTAATTTACTACTGAAATTTGTGGGCTTTTGTGGACCTTCTGATTTTTGTTGTTCCTTTTGACCATGAGACTCTATGAATCTTGGGTGTTCCTTCCTCTTAAGGGTGGGATGCCACAGCCAGCTGCCTTAAAGAAGGGAATTTAGATCAGCAAATAGTCACAAAGATCACACCTTTGAAGGTCACCTGCAGAGTGCTGCCTCCTAAAATGCTGCCCCACAATCAGGCAGCTGTGGCTCCTGCCTCTGAAGCATGCAGCCTTTTTAGGAGGTTTTACACTAAGGTATCAAATATGAAAGTTTTGGAAAGAACAGGATGGATTTCTATTTATCAATATAGAGTCGTGGGGCAATATTTAAAATCCACATGACATAGACAAGCAGATTGCAACATTTGTACTTGTCAGTAGTTTTCAATAAAACTGTCAGAACTGGCTGAGGCTCTAAACTAGTCTAAGTCTATGCATGTATAATTTCTTCAGGTAGACTGGGACAGCTTGCTCTATTTCACAATGCAGCTAGGTTTTTGAATAAAAATAATTGAGTTGCTTTAGGGTAACATTTCTAACTCAGTCATTATTTCCACCTAATTAAGCAAATTCTCAATTCTGAATCTGTTTAATTTGAACTCTTCCCTATTTCTGGTGGAAAAAAACCACACACCCAAAACTAACAAAATGAACAAGAAAACAAAAACCAAATCCACAACTGCTTCACAGTCAACACTTCTGTTAGAAGAGGGGAATTTGCTTGGCTAACTCTACCTGTTGACTGTCTACCAACTGAAGTCTCCAAATAGGTAACAGTTGCAGCCTCAAGTAATAGAGTGGAAGGGAGAAGGCATCTGTAAGCCAATCAGCTGTCCTAAGCACTCTTGCAAAAATTAATTTTCATCCTGACTTGGACTAAAGCTATGTAGTGTAGAACCAGTCCCTTTCTGGTATCGAGGTTCTTCCCATCACTAAGGATGCTCCCATGAAGGCTTCAGTAGACTTGTGTGGAAGAGAAGGGCTTGGGCATTGCTTCTGTCCTTATTGAGTGATTCTGCTGGGTGCATTTTTTTCTGCTTCCTTTATATCCCAGCTTCCACATGAATATAATGGCCTGATCCTAAGCAGGCAAAAAAAAAAACAAACCAAAAAAAACCAAAAAAACTCTTGCAGGATTTCAGTAGAACAGTGACACAACAGTAAGTTATTAAATATACCAATTCTTCCAACATTTCATTTGTAATAGGGAAAAGAAAGCAAACAGAGGGGGAGATCAGCAGGACAATGGAAGATTTTGGCTTCCAGCAAGTATGTCATGTTTAATTTCCAAGCATCTATCAACTGTATTGAGAAAACAAATTGCTCCTTTTTTTTCCTGTCTTGCATCATCTGTCCTTTGTTAGTGCTTTTTCAAACTTTATGAACTCAATGGATTGTTAGCATGCATTAGTGTGTTACTGTGACATGTTCAACAAAACATCCTAATCACCCAAGATCTAAATACTTCCTGGGAATTCAGTCTCTGTGTTAAGTTACAAGATGCTTTGCTTTATCTGCATCATCATCACAAGATGCTATTTAACCTGGGGCCCCTCTAAGAAAGGAAAGTAAAAAGGAAAAAAAAATCCCCGATTCTAGAACAAGCAAGATTCAAGTTGCTGCTGACCTCAATGAGCCAGAGAGGTTTTGTTCTCAGTGCAAATGCTGCAATTAATTTTTCCTTTTCAAACTAGAGATTATTGCAGGTGACACATACTTAATCTCACAAATAATCCTCAAATCTGTGAAGCCGATAGATCAAGTTGAGGATAGTAAATTCCAAGACTGGCTGAATTCTTCTGTATTTACCCGTATCTATTTTTCCACAGCCCTTAAGGTTTTAGTTGACTCTAATATTTTCTTTGTCCAAAGCATGGCACAAGCTAGGCAGAACACATCATGACAAGAGAGATGGAGCTGCCTTTTCCCTCCACTATATGAGACCCTGAATGTGAAGGCTTCACTGCTTATTGGACACAGAGCCAGTATATTCTATAGGAAACACTGACTTCATCCAAAATAAGTAGTCTTTGACAGGTAGATTTCAATGAAGCTTCTCCACTGAGATAGTCATTGCCCTCAAATATCTAGCAAAACACAAGTTTACTGAAGGTTCTTAAAGGGATTTGTGCCAATTCAAGTTGCAGGTGAACCAGAAAACCAGAGTGACGAGACTTCACCTCTTCTGCCCAAGGCATAAAGACTAGTGAACTGCAATGGGCACTGTTCTGGGAGGAGAGCTAATTGCTTGGTGTTGAAAGGATCTCTCTACCTCTTTTTCAGGGAGAATCAGTTCCAATCTGTGAGTTAGATTTAGAGGCAGTCTTTGGACTTCCCTCTACATTGCCTTTTTCCAGCTCATGAGGATGGTGCTTGCTGGAAGCAAAGAAATGCTAAGCTTATCCATGCTTTAGCAGCCTGTGCCAAGAGCTGGAAATTCCTTGGCTGTATAATTCATCTGCACAAAGGCAAATCAGACTCCTACACAACACAGCTGCTTCAAATTGGCAGGCTTTCCCTCCTGTGTGTTTTTCCCTCCTCCTCTACTCATAAAGCAGATAAAGCTGTTCTCAGGCATGGGTCTAGCAAGACTTGTACCAAACCCCATCACACTCACTAGTATCAACACAGCTTCCAGGAGTTCAACAGCAGGGAAGACTGGGGCACCTCTGTTTGGAAACAGACACATGTCAAACTGCACACAAAACCAGCAGCACCATAGAATCATGGGGAGACATTCTTATGTCAGTGATGAATTTGATGCTAAAGTCTGAGTGGATGTTTCTAAGTGCCCAACTCAGAACTTACCCTTCAGCCTTTTTTATAAGAAAAAAGTGACATAAAAGCATATATTTTTCATTCAAAGTAAGTACACCTGATCTTTGTTGAAGCAATGATTAAATTGTAATTTATACATCACAGACCCTCTTGCTTCCTGCTAACTGAAAGAGATGCAAGAATGGTATGTCAGGCTTACTACAAGATAGTCGCATTTTCAACCTTTTGAAAGGTTGAAACTTCACACTTAACAAATCCTGATTTGTAGACTGATCACTCAGGCTAAACATGAAGACTTGCTGAGATCAATCCCTTAAAAAAATAGTCCTCTTCGCTTCCCAAGGACAACTACTCCACGGTGTGTAGCAGAGGGAGTTTGCTTTGGGGAGCTGAGCTACTCTTCATCCAAGTGCTGAGCTGCTGTCTTAGGGGCAGTAGGATCCCTCTTGCACGCTGCTGAGGTACTTCACCATGTTTCATTTCAGTGTTGCAGTTGTAGGTGAAGTACTTCACCCAAGCCACTATCAATATACAGGGCACTGTGATAGGGCCCCTTGAATGACAGCCTCTCCTGTCCACCTCAGAGGGCTGTAACAGAGCTTTCTTTTTGCAGATTCTCTATGGGAACCAGTCGTTCATTCCAGCCACTGTTATCATGTCCCTGTCCTCCAGTCACATTGGTAGCTTCATGCCTTGTTCCAAATTACTGCAAGAGTCATATTTCATTAATAGTAATAAAGCAGAACAAAATGGGAGCTTCTAAGGAAGATTAGGCCACGGAAAAAATATGAAATAAAACAGACCTAATACTTACACGGAAAATGATAAATATGCACCCAGTTGTCTCTGTGCAGCAACTCAGTGGAACGGATTTATTGCACAGCAGGCTTGCTATTTGTTTTCCCTCTCTTCCCAGCATGGGGGATTTTAAGTTAAATAGTTTTATTCATACCCGAATTCACTTGTGTATCCCAAATTGGCTGCTTGCCAACATCATTGGCATTTCAGGTTGATAACATCTTAATCTAGATTCATTACAGTAACTAGGAGGGAGTCTGAATGTAGGAACAGACCCTTTCCTGGAGAGTTGCCTTTGAGATTGTAATGTAAAAGGACATTCATATTAATTGAAAGCTTACCTGGAATGACAATATGCATGCAAGTGCTAACTTTGTTTACATGAGCCATGAAAAATGCACAGGAGTGTTTGATATTTTCACTCAGCCTCAGAGCAACACACAACCCAGCAAGTGTCAGTTTCTGGATCATTTACCAAGGATGTTCATGATATTATACATAGATTTCCTGAAAATTTATCTCATTTTCTAGACAGCAGTGAGAGTACGAAGTATAGACAAAACACTTAACTGTAGATGAGTCAAGATCTTACAAGAAGTCCTGTCAGGTTAGAATAGAAGGAATCATCTGTTTGATACAGTGAGAAAGATCGAAGAACAAAGTCTCTCCTTTCCCAAGTCTCCAGTCTCTTAACCTGGAGATTATGTATTTTTTGGCTTGGATACACACTTGCATGTATGTTTATTTAATATTTTGTTAAATAGAATTTCAGTATGGAATAGGAAAATGTGAATTAATCCATGATCTCAGTGAACTTGTTCCAACAGATATGAGGACGCTGTTAATGTTTATAAAGAGTGATGTGATTTTCTATACTCAGCCCTGTCTCTCTAGCCTCACATGAATATACAGGCCAACACTAATTATTCATCTCCCTTTGCTTTTGGTTTCAAGCCAAGATGGAGCATCTTGAGGAATCCTACATCTCCTTAACAAAACCTGTCATCATTTCAAACCTTAGTGGTCTAAGGGGAAATAGGTGATGAACAGTCACTTAGTCAGGTCAGCATAATCCAGTTTAATGGAGAAGAGTGGCAGGCTGCACAGAGTGCAGAGGTGTGGACAGCAAAAAGGTAGATGTGTGACTGATGTCACATAAATCTACTCTCTGATTTCTATCTGAAACAGGAAGTTTCATACAGTGGCAGAAAAAAAGTGCTTATCATTGTTTCCCCCAGTGACAGGCAACTCTCTTAGGAACTGGCCAAAATAAAAACAGCAGAAAAGCAGGAAAACTACAGGAGGCAAATTTTTATTTGCAAGAAGAAGGAAGGGGTAACCACCCAGACAACCAGGATCTGGTTTTGGTTTTGTTTCAGCTTCATCAGAGTTATACTATCTCCATTTGCATCAGGTCTTTGTGTCCTTCCAGTTCGGCATTTCAGGCTGAGGCTTTGTTCCAGAATAAAGAGGGTCAGACAGAGAAAAATCTCAAACTGTATAACATCAAGCACAAGTGTCTCTATTTCTGATGAAGCATTAACTAAATAATGCTTCCAAGGGAGCACTGAAGGCCAAATAGCTTCTAGCTTGTGGGTCAGTTATGTACTAAAGAAAGAGCAACAGAAAGAATGGAATTGCTGTAGAGATGGAAACAATAAGGTGGTTATTGGCCTTTCAGAAATATGGGCATGAAAGGGAGAGGAAAGACATGAGAGAGTTGCATACAGTGCAACTAATGTCTTACAAGGGGCCTTTCTCCCCATCCCCACTGCCTGACCTCCAGCTGTACCCATCACAGATCTCTTCACTGCCACTGGACAAAATGCTGGGCAGAGGCCAAGGTGGACACATTTCTTGTTTTATTACAGAGGATAAATGCCAGCTTAAGTCCTTTGCAAGCCAAGAGGAAAACAGCTGCCTGTAGAAGGATGAGACAAAAGGAGATTGTCTGGGCCATGAGTTCTGCTTTGTACCCATAGGCAATAGGCCACAGGGCAGCGAAATGCGGCAGTGGGGTGGGATTCCCATGAGGCCCCCAGAGGGCTGCTATTAGCAGCCTTTCTTTGCGTATTCAGCATAAAGGACACACTGGGAAAGAGGGGAACCAGATAGCAGACCTCTTCACCTGGCTTCTGCAGAGACCCTGCCACTGCCCTGACAGCTGCCCATCTCAGAGGAGCAGCTCGCAGCCCAGGCGCCCTGGGGGCCATGTCCTTCTCACAATGCCCACACTGGGCAGATGATGAGTGCTGGTTAATACCTTCACCTCTGCTAGCTATAGCCCACTAAAGCCCTGATGAGCCTGTCACCCAAACCCTCGCATCATCCAAAGACCTGCTCCCAAACAGCTCCTAGGCAGCCTCCTGACCCTTTCTTTCATTTATTGTTAGTGGCAGGGCATCCACCCACAAGAGGGTTTAACCCTCCTGTTTGGGAAAACCTGGTGACTTCCTGGGCTCTGCTGATCTGCACCACCAGCAGAAGGCTTCATGTATCCATAGGCATACATGTTTAAAACACTTTCTTTTCCATGTCCTTTCTTGTCTTCCAGAGGCTCTTAATCACTCCACAGCTTCCTCCTGTTGTTTCTGCCAATGTTCTCAAACAGCATCTGGATCTTCTAGCCTTTTACAGATGCTCTTTACACCTTACAGTAATTAATTCCACACTGGCAAGCACAGCCAGGTTCCCACATCGGACCTTCCGAGGCAGCTGGGATAGTGGAGCAGAGATTTGGATTCACTCCTTTACCAGTCGCCACAGTCCCCCTGGATTCTGGACCCAGAAACACATGTATTCGTGGCCAGCAGGGCAAGAAGGATAGTTTTTAAAAGACCAGCTATGAGAGAACTCAACAGTGGTTGGTTGAAACAACAGTGAAAGAGTGAATCTTAAAAACATCCCAGAAATTCACCATCTGGGATAAAATGATAGAATAAGATTTTGAGGTGTGACATGAGATCATCAAGTCAGCTAAAGAGATGATGTTTCCATATCTCTACAGGAGTGCTCAGAGCCTGGATCACTGAAACTGCCCATCTTTACCAGGCCTCAATTCACACGAGATGTGACAGGAGATGGTTACAGATAGGTTCTCCTTTTGCTGATGCTTTTTGTCCAGCTAACTTCATCTTCTTCCTTATTGGTACTCCCAAAATGTTTCTGTGTAAAGCACAAAAGGATGTTGTCTTCTGGCTCTAAAATCGGCTGAAGTTCATTTGAACAAAACTGTAGCTGGGAAACAAATATGATAAGATTACACTAATAACATTGGGGATTTATGATTTTATTAATATGATATACTCACCTGAATTGACTTGTTGATCAGAAATGGGGGAATTTTTCCTTTATTATGAGATGACATAAAGCAGATATACCTGGCTCTTTCCTCCTTCCTTATTTTTATATGTAATTTGATTTGGTCCACATGATGTGTCTTTGTGATGCGGGAAGCAGGAACTGAAAACACATTTCCCTATTTATTACATCAGAAAGTATTTATTAGTTCAAGACTGTTTCATGGTGTTGTGCCAGCCTTCCCCTACAAGAATAGGTGAATGATCAGTACAACAGTATTTTCAGACCCAGCTTGTCTCTCATGACTTTTTATTTTACTCTTAGATGTAACATAGATAAATTCACAAAACCATCTTCCACGCACATGCATTGGGAACATGCATGTGTAAACTCCTCTCCCAAGCCACCAGCAGGGGAGAATAGTAGGATCAGAGAAGGCATAAATTACACTGGCCTCTAAAAGACTAAAATCTAAAGGATGAAAATGACAGCATCAACTCCATCATGGAGAACAAGAGTAAGTTAGTGGGATGAAGGAAAATACTTTTGTTTCTGCAGTTCATGCTGAGAGGGTGGCTGGAAAGTGGGAATCTGTTTCCTGCCCATAAGCTGTGCTGGGAGATGCAGTCTGTTGCTTTTACTGTGACACTGTGGGAGACATTTTAATCACTTAACTGCCATGCTGAAGGTTGTTTTCTTGGCAGTAGAGCAATTTTGGCAAACAGCTGTAACCTGTACAAGGAGATTAGCATGTATATGTACAAATAATGATTAGTCAGGAGATGGATAATATTAAAAATGTGTATACACCTATGTATCTCCTTGCAAAATTTGCTTTTTTTTTTCTTACAGGTCCTCTTCTTGTGTGTGGGCAAGAATCAGCAGGAAGGCTGGGGTTTGGAGGAGAGATGAGAGGTGCTGCTGGGCCAGCAGGAGAGAGCAGAGTGGCCTTGAAGACAAGGGGAGGGAAAAGTTGGAGATACAGCAAGAAAATTAGCAGAGAGAAAATCATGGGGAGTGCCACGGATTGTGCACATGTACATGCTGGGAAAGGGGAATTCTGCAATGAGAAAATTCCACCAGAGAAACTGAATCAAGAGGAAAGTTAAGTTGTGAGATGGAAAGCTTTTTAAAAGAATTTTAAAAACCCCAACCAAACAAAAACACGGGAAAAAGACACACATGAGAGAAAAAGAGAAAACAAAGACTTTGAAAATGAGAACTTCTATATGAACAATGTGGGACGGAAAGATAGAGACAACCTAAATGGTATTTTAAACATTAAGTAAGAACAGTACATTGTGATGATGGTCTCTATATGTACCCCTCCCCTCCTCAGCTCAGCTTGTGTCAGACTGTGGTACAGCCTTACACGGAAAAAGATACGATTTAGTGAGCAGAAAATCTGATAGAAATCTTAAATGTAGCAAGGGAAAACTGCAGGAAGTTCATCTTAGGTATGTGTACTAGGAGAGGGAAGGAAATTACAAACTCTGCTAGCATAGCAGGTACCATTGCAATGCCTAACACAGATTCCCTGCAGACTCCTTAAGGAAATCAAACTTGTTTCTTCTAAAGTTCAGAAAGGAAAGTTTATGTGGAAATAGTAATTTCTATATACATGATCAAAATAGTTTGTTGGTTTATTACACAGAGAGCCTGAAACTGTGTTCCGCTTTGTTTCTTGGGATTTCCAAGTCTATGTGAATGCGCTGGTACTGCTGAACAGCACAATCTAGTCTTCAGTATTGAATAGCTTGGTTTTAAACAGAGGAGCATATTTTTAAGTATTTCACATCCGCAGGCAGAGGTAACATAATTAAAACCAAAAAGTATCGGCAACATATTTTTAATATATTTATGGTTTCACTTTTTCTCGTTTTCTTTTTTCCTTCTCTTTTTCTTTTTTCCTTTTAATCTTTTTTTTTTCATTTTCTTTCCTGTTTATTTTCCTTTTTATTTAAAAAAAATAAACCCCATACAAATATTATGAATATGTACATTCAGCTGAAGTACCTGTACCTATATAAAGTAGATTTTCTGACCAAATAGCATTTTTGGGGATATGACAGTTCAAACCCCATATATCTGACTCACTCAACAATTTAGACCTGAGGCTGAAAACATAGACAAGACAGATCAAAATACACTTTTGTGAGGAAATTAAGAGGGGTCAGCATCTGAACTCTTATAGAAGCAGTCCCCCTGACTTTCACAAAGGGGTCACAGAGAAATAATTGTTAGCACTCTCCAACCTGATAGCTTCAGTGTGGGAACATATAATTGTTATTTAAAAGCTGGGAAAATCAGGACAGAGCGGTCAACATGATTCCTTCAAGGACAGATAATGAGTCAGAGGTAGACCAACAGAGAGTGTTGTTGTTCAGATTTCCAGGCCAGGGTCACAGCTACTGGGTGCACAGACTTGCTTGCCAGTACCAGATGAGGAACATTTCTAATTATTTACCAGTTGTGGAATTTCTATTTGTACTTCTGATAAAAGCCTCCGAAGACTGTGAGTCATGGTCAGACATCTCAATACCCAAGGCGAGTTAAGTGCTGGTGAATTAAAGAACTGTTAACACCAGGGCAAGAGTACACAAATTCAGAACCAGCTCTGTGCATTTGGGCAGCTTTATGGCAAAAGAGCAGTGCCGTGGGAGTAACAGGCTTTCCACAGAGGTGAGAGTTGTGCTGAAGGGTTAGGGAGATAGTTGGGAATTCAGATGCTGAAAGCAGGACTTAAACAGTGCTCGGGTCCTTAAATTTTTTGTAAAATTCAGCCCTTGAATCTCCATCTGTGCTTTTCTTTCTCTATAATTAACTTGTGCATCGATCTCTTCTGATTTGAATGACAAGCTAGCAGCAGAAGGCCTAGTCCCACTCTAGATTTCTTGCCTATCCGGCCCCAGAGACCTCGTCAAAAAGGGAGTTGGCTGCACTGGCAGCCTGTACACTCTCCAGTGCTCTAATAACAAAGATTTTTCCCCCTGCACAAGATGTTCAGTTGCTGAGATGGTGGCTTGGCAAGTGGAATTGCATTTTTGCACACAGTGCAGCCAATGGTCCACTGCAAAATGTTGTTTCTATCACTTAAATGTAGCCATTTCCCTTGTCACTTCTAATCTAATACATTGTTGTTGTTTTTAAATTGACAGAAATGGAAATTAGAAAGTACTCAAGGGTCATTGATTTTATGGCACTGGTGACTGAGGCACCACATACACACCCCATCATGCAAGAAATATGCTTGCTACACGAATAAGGCTTTGGACACATCTTAGAGGGTTGCATTTACTTTTCATGAGTCAAGTTTAGTAAACTGTAGTTTGTCATGGCATAATGTGCACTCAGATTTTGCATTTGTAAAAACATGAGCAAAAAGCTTATGTGCCTGCCTGTGTAAATTCACAATAGAATGAAAATTTGTCATTTCAAACAAACAGCTGAATAGTATTATCTATTAATTAATTTGTACTGGCAGTTCCAGTTTAAGGAGAAACTTCATCTAATGGCTGTGTTGACACGCTGGATTTTCAGCAGTGTAAAGGCTTCCAGCATCATGGTTGGGATGCTGAAGGGTCACAGAGCTGGATTTTGCTTGTTTGAAGCCTTCTTCTACACTCTCACCAGCACATAGGTCAGTACTGAGACATTCAGGAGCAGTTATGGTGCCATAAACCACAGTCATTGAAAGAAACACATTTTTTCTTGTACTTCAGACTCAGAGGAACAACCCATGCAATGTGGTTTTTGACCTTTTTTTCTAGCATAACTGTAAATGCAGGGTCCCATTTCTGGTGTTTTTTCCATTTGCTTGTCCATGCGCCAGCCCATCCATATGGGGCTACTTTGGCCTTTCCTTCAGGTGGAAGTTTCACAGTTGCACCTGCATGTCCCTGGTAGGTCAGGTTTTCCAGGAGATGCAAAAAGGAGCCAGAAAGCAGCCAACTGTGAAATCCCACAGGATTGTAAATCCAGGCTTAACTATTTATTTCCAGGCATATTGCAGGTTTTTCACATTGTGTTCTTGTCAGTGTTATTGTGGCCTAAACAGGAAGCTGCATACCAACGGAGATGGGAGGAATGTATCTACAGACAAGGGAGGGTTACTCCGTGAGGTGAGGGAGTATCCTCCCTGCTGACTGTTGTGGCGTCTTTTCAGTGAATGACCTTGGATTTTCTCCCTCTTGGAAACCATGGCAACCAGCATTTGTTCTTGTAAAATAATTTCTTGTCTCGCAGTGAGTGATTATATATCTTCTCCGAACTCTGAGGTAAAATCTCTCCACAAAGAAGAAGAACAAAAATTACTAAAGAGCAAGCCTGAGTTGATTGTTCTGAATCCCTATATCTTAAAAAATGTGAGGCAATGTGGTTATCTACTGCCAGCTGAACAACAAGCTAGAGAGTAACCTCTGGATGATTGTCTGATCCTGTTTCTAGGTTAGCATAATTAAGTCTGAAATAAATACAGACATCTTTGGTGAATGCCCGTTTGTTTCCCTCATTAGCATCTGACAACAATCAGGAAAAAACATTCCAAGATTATACTGAGGCTTTTGTTGAGCAGTTTGGGAATCACTCAAACAGTAATTTCCCCGTTCTTAAATATATTTTAAAGCGATAAAGGCCATTTGCCAGTTATCAGTTTTTCAGGTAATTAGTCTGTGTAATTCTGCCTGTAGCACCTTATGCATCTTGTGCTTCTTCCATAAAAAAACCTCCCATCACCTGGGCATTTGAGGGAAGAGAAATGTCTCTCATACATCTGTACAACCCAAAACCGTCTGCTAAAACACCTGAACAACAAGCACAAACCCATACACAACAAGACAACCAAAATCTACTTTAAAAATAAAGATGTGATAGCAGCTGGGCTTGTCTGTGCACCATCACACCCATCGCTTGTGGCCCCTCACTGGTGAAAAAATGTGCAAAAAAGACGTGGAAAATCCTCCACACCTGCTTCAGGATCATCTCTGAGGTATGTGGAACTTCATTTCACAGGGAAGCAAGTTGCTGAGGTATTCAACTGTGCTCTACCCATCACAGCTTTGTAGCTGCTTCCTTTCATCTGGAAACAAGGTGCAGATGCTAAAAATTGCATATTTTAAGCCTAGATACAAAGGAAACAAGTCCTAAGGGGGAACCAGCTGTTTCTGCTTGTGAATAATCCCTCTTCTGCAGTAACTTTGAGCCTTCTGGCAGAACTCAAACAAATCTGAGTGAGGACATGGAAACCTCAAGGACACTGATGCTGTTACAAGCATCTGCACACTGGAAGCTGGGTGGGAAGCAGACGCCAGGTTTTCCTGCTTACCCTTCTGCTTGAGCTCTGCACAATGGCTCTGTGCATCCCAGCAGGTCACCAGGTCGTGAGCCCAGCTTGCTCCTGAGGGTCCTGGGACCTTCTCTTCTGGCCCCGCAGGAAGGCCCACAAGTTCAAGTCTAGGGTCTTCTGCCCACAGCAAGAGGCAAGAGAGCACCCTGGGGACATGGATCCAACTGCTGTTGCAGTGGCCCTTGGGAAGCACTTCATTTACCTGGCTCTCCTTGCAGGCTGTGAGTTTCCTGGGAAAGCTGACCCAGGAAAAAGTTTGTATGCCCACCTACTGCCTGCAGTGCCACCATCTCAGCAGCCCCCACAGCACCCTGCTCTAAGGGCTGCCCTGGCAGCTGAGGGACACAGCTGCTGAAGAGGCAAGCAGGTAGGGCTGTCTCCTGACAGCACAAGGGAGCACCCTCTGCAGCTGTTTGGTTTCTTCTGGCCCTTCCCTTGGGATTTGGGCACTCTCCCTGGAGCTCCAGTCTCTGCTTGCATCCCTCATCACCTGCACACCAGCCAGACTACAAAGACAAGATTTATGCACACTGTAATATCCCCACAGCTTATGTGGATACCATGGTATACCAAAAGGCTAATACCATTTGCTGCTTTCTTATATCAGAGGAAAACCTCTCTACGATAGATGTAATAATGATTCATGACATTATTAGTGACAATTAAATGCCATACTTGAAAACAGGCAACATAACTCCTATTTCATTACAAGGCTGCCCTCCTGGTGCTCTGCTATTAACAATGACTTCACCTTGCAGCTTTGAATCACCCTGCCAGGGCATGCAGCTAAGCGAGGACTCCCCATCAGCCAGCTAACATCCTCCAAGGAAAACGCAGCAAAAGCTCATTTTAACAGGGGCTCTGACAGACATGGGGAGTGCCATCGGGGCGGGTTACAGTGGGACCTACATGCCCCAGTTAAAGGCACTGCTGCCAAAACTGCGGCAGCAGGGGGGCCACAAGCTGAGTGGGTGTACGGGCTGCTGTATGAGGAGGCTTGCTGCAGTCTGTGCTGGGGAAGGAGCCCAGTGCAGAGCTCTGTGGGGGGGGTAAGAGGAGCTCTTTGTGGCCTCAGATTGATGTACTTGGGACCCACCACAAACCTTTCTTACATAGCAGACATGGTTTAGTCCAGGGAGCATTACTGCACTAATGGATGCACAAAGACTTGGGGTGCACACCATCCCATCCCTAAAGCCTGGGAGCCCAGAGGTGGGGGTTTCCCCAGGCCAAACCAAACCACTTTGAAGAGGCTAGCAGTGATGCTGCAGCCAGAGCTGCAGCAGCTCCTCTCATATCCCCAGCCCTCCTGGGCCACAATGCACAGTGCCCACATGACTGTGCTGAAAAGGAATGCTTAGTAGACATGTGCATCAGCTCACAGATTAACTCTGCAGCCTTTTCCAGCCAGTGACTATGAAGTGGGGGTTGAAATCTGAAAGCATTGCATGGGATTAGCCATGCATCTGCCATTAAAATCAATCCTCTCCACTGCTTTGCGAATCTCCATTTGCAGTTATCTGCCCCTTGGACACATGGAAAGAAGAGAGAGGATAAGAAGAAGGGGAGAATGAATCCAGAAACTTTTCATATGCATATTGTGACTCCATGTCATTTATTAATGATATCCTGGGAGAATGTTCAGATTATTTTAGCTCAGTTTCAGTTCAAAATGCCTAAACAAAGAAAAGGATAATATACTGATTGGGAAGAAAAAGGTATCTGCATGTTTTCTGTTATACTGATGGATCCAGGGACAAAACTTACGTCAGGACCTAGATAAACACATTTTTTGGTAGATTAAAAAATATAAATTACAGATGGCTATATTCTGTTATTTTAAACTTCCCTGTTTTTTTGTTTTGTTTTGTTTTGAACCATAACCTGGGTGAGGAATTCAGTACTTTCCCTGCAGCATGTGTGCCAGAGACATAGTATTTGCATAAATAAACAACCCCCTGAAATTCTCCTGTAATTGCTCAGTTCTGGGTATTGCCACTTTCAGAATTCAGAAGCTTGCAGGCATGGCGTGGTGATAAGCTGGCACCTGCGATGTGTGGGAGGGTGGTCACAAAGTGCTGTGTGTTGGGAGAGAAAGAAGCCATAATAAAACAAAAACAGTAAAAAAAATTGGAGGGGGAAAAAAAAAGAGGGGTGAAATCCATGAAACAGGTAGTTAAATGTTTCTGTGGATGCTCCTATTTCTCTTCCAGAAGAATGTTTATCCTGTCAGTCATATAAAAGGTGAGGCAACTGTTGGTGTTAGGAAATGACACTAAAACGAAAAGTAAAATCACAAAGCAATTGCTGATCACAAAGCAAAAAAAAGAAAAAGCAAAAATGTGGTTCCTAGCTTTGGTGCATAGCTGCTTCACACTTGTTTCTTATGGTGGTGCAAGTGAGTGAACAGGGTGACTGACCTGTCCTGTATCCCTCATTTTGCTCACCTGCAAGGAGGTCCAGCAACAAACATTTCTAGGAAGAAAAATGAGATTTGAAAGTGCTTTGAAAGTAACAGCACAGCAAACCGAGAGATGAGAGCCAGACCAGGAGAGAGGAGGGGTATGTTGTGGAATGGCAGCTGATGCTAGCACATTTCCACAGGCTAGGACAGCAAGGAAGATGAATGGGGACAGTTGGCCATTGGAAAATGACCCAGCAGTGGAGTTGAGGGGAAGAGTGAGGCTGAGTAGCCTGACTGCTGGACAAGGACTGCAATTGCTCATCCTTACTGTGGTAGCAAGTCCCACCATTTCACTCTTCACATTATAATTTATTCTTAACAGTTAAATGAAAACCTGAACATTTCCCTTTAGTACCAAATAAACTTAGCATTTCAAGCAATCCGAAATGTTTGGTTTTGTAGCCTGTGTAACAAAAGTAGAGGAAACAGCACAAAGCTCAAGGGTGAGCAGAACAGCAGAGAGGGAAGGTCTTGCTTCTTTCTAACCACTGAAGAGAAGGGACCCAAGTTCCATACACCTTTGTCTACTTTTATGGTTTTGAGGCAGGGCTCTTGCAGGGCTGGTTAGACTGTTCTCCACTGTGAGCCCTCCCACTTTGTGTGGCACCTTTAGTTACATTTCAAGCAGCAGCATGCAAATAGTTAGGATATTAGTCACAGAGACAGAGCATGAGGGTTCATGTCCCAGCTCCACCGATTTCTTAGAGACTTTGTCACAGAATTTCTGTAGCAATCTCCTGGATCTGAAGAAGACACCAAACTTCAATCTTACACTTCCTAGGCAAGTGCAGACCCTCATAACAATAGGTGTTTAATTGGTGATCTGCCTGTTCCCCACCATCCTCCATCTGACTCCCTTATGTGAACAGTATTGCAATGTGCAAAAGTACGTTATTCAATGAAGAAACCTTTTTCTCAAATCCCACAGCTCCTGGGAATAGCTTTCACAACACAGTTATTTTAACAGCTATAGCAGCAGACAGTGGAGAAGGCTGTGAAACTAAATTGGAGAAGATACGTTGTGTTTCTAAGCAGTCTGAAAGTAGCCATGCAATAAGAAAGCACCAAAATACATAATGACAGTGGCTATCAAAACCACAGACCAGGGTGCATGCTGGGGAAGAGAGTGAGACAGTGGAGGTGCTCTGGTGAGAGCTGACTGCAAAAGCAGGAAGGGGGTAGGGAGCCAGTTTCGTTTGCACACTGTTACTAACCACTTGTGACCAGCAGAGCTTCAAGATGCACAAACGCCTGGAATAATTAGGTCAGTCGTGTCTAGATGCAGAGACAGCTAGATCAGACTTGGCTGTGCTTTAGCTTTCCCCAGGAAACCATGGCTCTCACAACACCAGAGTTCAGGAGACGGGTATAAAAAAAATCTGCATCTGAGGGGTTATAAAAACTACCCTATTATCAACAAACTGAGTGGGCTACAAAAGCTGCCCGTACCTCAGCGTCCCCTTGCTCCCGGCACATTGCTTGCATAAGCAGGTCTTCGACTTCAGAGGCTAGTGAGGGTAAACAGGGGAGATCAAACATACTCCATACTCATCCTGTTTAAACATAAACTGAATTGTCTATGAAGCAGGACACTAAGTCCATGCAACACAGTATGTGTTCAAACCCAAGGACTTCTGTGGGTAGGGAAGGACTGTGGGATTACAGCCTGAATGTTAAGTAGCTTCATCATCTCCACAATGTCAAAACATCATCTTACGCTCTAGGAGGGTTCTTTGATTAATGTAATTAACACTATTCTGCCTGGTACGTGAGGCAGTAGGTGTGCCAGGCCTGAGGTCCCACAGGCTCCTGCAGACAGGGAAGGGACGGGACCCTCCTGGCAGCTGAGCTACTCCAGCAGGAAAGCAGCCGGGGCCTGTGGACAGGTTCCCAGCCTTGCTGCCTGGGGGTCTGCAGTCGCACAGGAATCACTGCAGTTGCTCAGCCTTGCAGGCGTCACTTCTTCGGCATCAGTGAGAAACACGCAGCTCGCGGAAGGCGATGATAGAGTGCTTCCTGTGGAGATTTCAAGACCTAACAGCGGCAATTTGTGTTACAGTCACATCACCAGGTCTCAGACAGACCTGTCAGTGTCCTCACACCAGAAAAATCAAGCAGTAACACGTTTTTGTTGGCACTGTTCTCCTTTTGTTTTCACAACATAACAAAGCAACCTTGCTAACGGGAGCAGGGGAAATTGATCTGATTTGGTTTTGTTTTGATTAGGTTGTTTGCAGGTTCTTGTGACAGCAAAGAGAAAGCTTCCCTCAGTGTAAGCCCCAGGCCCAGGATAACTGAGTTCTAGAAATTGGATCCATTCTTCTTTTTCACTCCAATATCCACTGAAGTAACTCTGCTTCCTTCTTTGATGTGTTTTACAGGCCACATCATTTATTTTTCATTTGACTTAAAGTGAAATGCAGAGAGACCTGCTAGTTAGCAGTTGCACAAGACCACAGTACAAGTGGAATTTAGATGACATTTGGCAAGAAAAAAAGAACATTTTTTCCACAGAAGCATTTACAGATTTTTATACCTACACATAGGGTTACTTCTAGCCTTTGATGCAAGTTATTCTGAAGAAACTTTAGTGGTACAGAATTGTGTCGATTTATCTAAAATTTTTAGATTTAGAAATGCCTTCCATTTGTGGCCTTCTGTAGGAAATGGAGTTACAGAAAACTTGCAGATGCTGACAGAGAACATAAACAGCATTGTGCTTGAACAGATAGAAATGGATACATGTTTCGATCTGAGACCTTGGCGAAGGCTGCCTGAGTTAGAACAGTGAGCTTTTGCAGTTTAAAGCAAGAATGCAGTTTGTAGTTTTAAAAGAAGTATGCTTTATAAAGGTAGAAATATATTTTTAGCAAGTAAAAACATGTTTTATGCAAGAAAGAATAATGATAAGTAGAAGAGTTACGAATTTTGAGTTTAGCAAAAAACCTTATAGTAGAGTTTATTAGAAAGTTAAGATGTAACAATATAAGCCTGTGCAACAGGCCTTAATAGCAATGTGATGATTGGTTAAGAAAATATGCAATGCTGTAAAACCATGTACAATGATGATTGGTACAAATGTGCTAGCAAGCTCTGTGGCATTTGCTTATTGGCTAAAAAAAGTATATAAGGCCTTGTAACAAAAAGTAGAGAGCCTACTGGGGCACCGGCATCTGCACCTGCTGCAGCTGCCTCCGCTACTGCAGCTACTGCTATTGCTGCTGTAACTGCTGCTGCCTTTGATATTGGGATGTTGTGAACAACATCCCTCCTGCTTCACCCTTCAATAAAAGTGAGACTGGTTCAGCAATAAACCATCTCAGCAACATCTCTCAGTCGTCCCCATCCCACAAATCCTAACAAGTGGTGCACCGTGTGAGGACCGACCCCGTGACCTTGGTGGTGAGGACGGACGGAAGAAGACTGTTGATTGTGGGGACGCCCCAGAGGAGGATTTTAAGTGCGGTTAGATGAAACCGGATTCTGCGGATTGAGGTACCTGAAACGAAGGTGGATCGCACTTCTACTCACTGCTGTTAGGAAGCGGAACACCCAAGCCTGCTGGACAAGCCCAGAGAGAGTCCGTAAAGGATCACCTGTTGGAGGAGTACAGGTGAGCTCTGGGGAACATGGGACAAGAAGTGTCCCGGGAACATAGAGATGTCTATGACCGTTTAAAATCGCTGATACGGTCAAGCTCTTGTACTGTGCCCAAATCGGAGCTTAAAGATCTTCTCCGCTGGGTACAGAAAAATTTTGCCAATGCGGACCCCGCATCCGCTTTTACCTTATCTCTGTGGGAATCGGTTGGAGTTAAGCTCTATGACGCGATCACTCACCATGATTTTGCGGCTGCTAAGTTGCTTCTGGCATCTCGGGTGCTTATTGAGATCTTTAGTTCGCAACCTCATCCTACCGCACCCTCACTGCCTCCCCCAGGTTCGCCACAGCCTCTGGCATCTCCCTCTCCCCTTCTGCCATTATCACCACTGTGCCCACCACACCCCCCGTGCCCCCCGCCTTCACTACCTTTACCTACTCAGCTTTTACCTGCTCCCAATAACACGGAAGAGGGGGAACAGCAGCAGGGATACGGAACCCTTGGAACCTATGCGCAGACTGCGACAGCACAAGACCTAGAAATCGATTCCAGTTCTGAGGAAGACTTCAATCTGCTAGACTCGGGTCCGGTGAATCCAGGACAGGAACCCAGCTTGTATCCCCCCGATCCGAAAAACCCCCTGTTCCTTTCCAAAGTGGAGGGTCCTCCAGAGAGAGATTTACCATTTCCCCCAGCGGATCAAGCTGCAGTACGCAGTAAAGCGATAGTCTATCCCGTAACAGATTGGGTAGCAGAGAGTCGCAAAGCAATTAAGGAGGGGGATTTCGATATGTTGCGCGACATGCTTCTAGCTATGCCTTTCAGGTACAACAGACAGAATCAAAACCTGAGATGGGAGAATTTGGGACGTGACGAAATTAAAGATTTGCAGAAAGCTATAAAGGAGAATGGACTGAGTTCACCATATTTTAAACAATTACTGAAAGGCATGTATGCTGCTTATGATCTAACACCGTTCGATTGCCGTTATGTCTCACATATGCTCTTAACAGATACACAATATCTCATGTGGGAATCTAAATGGCGGAGGCACCTTAATAGGCTTTTAGAGAGCTATGCTGGCGGTCCTAATGCAGCACTCACAATCACTCATTTAGCTGGAGACCCGCCTCATGACCGAGCAGAGGACCAAGCGGCTGATTTACCTAGAGCTGTGCTTGGTGATATTAAGGAGGCAGCTCGTAAAGCTCTCTTGCAAATCCAGCCGGCAGGGGCCCCTGAAGGTCTTTATACACAAATACGCCAAGGGGTTTCGGAGCCCTATACCACCTTCATTGATCGCTTAACCCAAGCGATCAAGAGACAATGCAAGGACGATATTGCCCGTCCGCTTTTGCTCCGTATTCTTGCTCTTGCCAATGCCAACGATGATTGCAAGCGAGTCATCCAAGCTTTACCTGACCCAGAGCCTACTCTACTTCAGATGTTAGAGGCTTGCAGCAGACTTGGCACTCCGCAACACATTGCTGCAATACAAGCAGATATCTTGGGAGAGAGACTTGAGAAGGCTATTGCAGTTCAAACTGAGGTGCTAGCTAAAACACTCGCTGCCCTTAATCTAAAGAGCACTAAGGCAGTGATGCAGGTCGGGGCTGTCAATAGATCCTGTTACCGATGCAGAAAACCAGGACACGTAATAAAAAACTGCCCAGAATCCGCGGGAGATACTAAGCAACCTAATCGCTGCCCCAGATGTAGAAAAGGAAGGCATTTTGCAAACCAATGTCACTCTAAATTTGATGCTGATGGAAACCCCCTGCCCCAGTTGGGAAACTCGAAAGGCAGCATGCGCCACTGCATGAAGAAACAAGTAGTGGCAGCACATCAGGAAGGGCCCGACGCATTTGGAGGCCCTCACCACACACTGTCAGCTGGATCGTCCAATATCTCCCCGGATTGTTACCCCCTGGGTCCTACTGTGACTTGGAAACTTCCAAATTAACACTTTTTACACATGCATTTTATTATACAATACCTACAGGAGTCACTGGACCATCCGAACAAAGGCAAGAATTTTTAGTCATGGGGAAAGATGCATGTTCTATGATAGGCCTCATCGTTCATCCAATTATTGTTGCAGCTAATTGTCATGAGGAACTGAGAGTTTTAGCCCAAGCTACACAACCCCCATTGGTTATTCCTGCAGGGATGAAGATTGCCACAGCTATTGAAGTACCCACCACAACCACACACCATGCCATAAAAATGGAATGTCAGCAGCGTCAGTGTTCAATAACAAATTCTGCTCCATTACCTGAAGTTTATTGGACTGAACTCATCAGCTGTGATCGGCCAAACCGAACCTTCAGCCTGACATATAACAAAAAGACAGTCAAGATCACAGGTCTGCTAGACACAGGTGTAGATATCAACCTTCATCTCTCACTCACTTTGGCCAAGTGATTGGAGGTTAGTCATACCTTCAGATTCCCTTACAGCTATTGGTGGAGTTACAGTGTGCTTGCAGAGTGAATTCATTATTGCAGTCAAAGACCATGAAGGGAAAACAACAGCCATTTGTCTCTTCGTTGTGAGGATGCCCCTCACACTTTGGGGAAGAGACTTGCTATCCCAGTGGGGAGCAAGGTTAGAAATGGATTTTTAATAGGGGCCACTACAGCACTCACCACTCCAAAGCTGTCATGGAAGACCAACGATCCTGTTTGGGTGGCGCAGTGGCCCCTAGAAGAAACAAAATTGAGTGCCCTTAAAAAACTGGTAGCTGAACAACTGCAAAAAGGCCACATTAAACCAACAAAAAGTCCCTGGAATTCACCTGTATTTGTCATTCACAAGAAAACTTCTGACTCCTGGAGATTGCTTCATGATCTCAGAAGAATTAATGAAGTGATTGAAGATATGGGACCTCTCCAGCTTAGACTTCCTTCCCTCTCAGTGATTCCAATAGACTAGCCCCTTGTCATCTTTGATCTAAAAGACTGTTTCTTCAGCATTCCGCTTCACCCAGAAGACGCTCCACAATTTGCATTTTCAGTCCCTAGTATCAACAGACAAGCACCACTGCAGAAGTACCACTGGGTAGTCCTCCCTCAAAGAATGAAAAATTCACCCACCATTTGCCAATGTTTTGTGGCACAAGCCTTGTCTCCACCTCAGAAGAAAAATCCACAGGCAAAGATTCTCCATTACATGGATGATCTGCTTATTGCAGCACCAACTCAGAAGGAAATGGAAGTAGCTTGTGACAGTGCTATCACAGAAGTTTAAAATGCTGGATTGGAAATTTCTATATCCAAAATACAAGAAACCTCACCCTAGAAGTACTTAGGATGGAAGGTGACTGAACAATCAATTAGGCCACAGAAAATACAACTTCAAGCTGATATCAACAGTTAGCAAGAATTACAGCAACTTTTAGGAGAAATTAATTGGATTAGACCTACCCTAGGAATTTCCAATGAAGAACTTGCACCACTTTTTGACCTGCTGAAAGGAGACAGTGACATCAGTTCTCCCAGGACAATCACACCTGAAGCTCAGAAAACCCTTGGAAAAGTTACTACAGCCCTTCAACAAAGACGAGCACATCGTTGTGCTCCAGAAAAGCCCTTTTTTCTTGCAGTGTTAGGAGAAAAAACGCAACTTTATGGTCTCATATTTCAGTGGGACACTTCTCAAAAAGACACTTTGCTGATAATAGAGTGGATTTTTCTACCCTACAGGTCTTCAAAAACAATCCTCACGACTCTGGAGATGATGACCGTGATCATAATCAAGGCCAGAACAAGATTGCTGGCCATGCCAGGCCAAGATTTTGCAGTGATTTACCTACCCTTGAAAGGAGAGTATTTTGATTGGGCATTCCAAAATTCAGAAGACTTACAAGTTGCATTGTTAAGTTACTCGGGTGTTTTTCTATTCACTTTTCAAGTCACAAGTTGTTGCAGGCCAAATTAAGTTTTAGAGAAAAATCCTTGCTGAGTGAAGTGCCTTTAAGTGCAGTGACACTATTTACTGATGGTTCAGGGAAAACACACAAGGCAGTAACAGTGTGGCAAAACCAAATAACTAAGGAATGGGAATCAGATATCCAAACAGTACAAGGTTCTCCTCAGATCGTTGGGTGGGCAGCAGTTGCTAGAGCATTTCACCTTTTTCAGGAACCTTTCAATTTAATTACAGATTCAGCTTATGATGCCAGTGTTGTTGAGAGAATAGAAGGTTCCGTTTTAAAAGATGTTAGTAATGACAATTTGTGCCATTATCTTACATGTCTTTATCAAATTTTGCAACATAGACCTGATCAATATTTTATTTCCCACATTAGGGCTCATTCTTCTCTTCCAGCATTTTTGGCAGAAGGAAACACAAGAGCAGATAATCTAACAATGGTTATTACAAATACCCTACCCAATATCGCTGAACAGGCAAAACATAGCCATGCCTTTTTTCATCAAAATGCACAAGCCCTTGTGCAAATGTTTCGCATTTCCAAATATCAGGCAAGAGCAATTGTAAATGCCTGCCCTCATTGTCAACTGGTGCAACCCCCAGTTTCCACAGGAGCAGTTAACCCATGAGGGTTACAGGGTTTACAGTTATGGCAAACAGATATCACTAAATACCCATCTTTTGGAAAATTTAAAAATATCCATATGTCAGTGGACACTTTTTCAAGTGCAGTTTTTGCTTCTGTACACACAAGAGAAACAGCCACTCATGCTTGTCAACATTCTTTGCAAGCATTCGCTTCACTAGACGTTCCCCAAGAAATAAAAACAGACAATGGTCCCGCGTACACAGCTCAAAAATTGGCCACATTTCTAATGGACTGGGGTGTTCACCACACTTTTGGTATTCCCTACTCTCCTACGAGTCAAGCCACATGTCATTGGAAGAACACATCACACTTTGAAACGCATTCTAGATCAGCAGAGAGGGGGAGTAGGGCAGGCAACACCACAGATGCATTTAAATAAGGCTTTATAGGTTTATAATTTCTTAAATAGTTCCTTTGCAGAGCCCAACCTGCCAATTTCTAGGCATTTTTCCAATAGTACCCAAGCAACATTAAAAGAAAACCCTCCAGTTTTAATTAGAAACCCTCAAAAAGGACAAATCGAAGGTCCATATCCTCTAATAACATGGCGCAAAGGGTATGCTTATGTCTCCACAGGTGCAGGACCTAAGTGGGTTCCAGCAAAGAACGTGAAGCCTTATCACATGCAAGAAAATGCTGAGACAACAAGAGCCCAATGAGTGCACAAAGTGAGGGGCCTGTTCAACCTTCCACAGCCAATCAGCCTTCCACCGCTTCCACCGAGCCTCCTGCCCGTGCCGACACCCAAGGACCACCTACAATTGCAGAACCTCAGAAAAAACCAAGAGGAAGACCCAAAGGAAGCAAGAACAAGAACCCCTCTAAAGCAGCTCAGAAAAAAGTAGAACCTGCTGGTGAAAAGCGACCTAGGGGCAGGCCCAGAAAGTGGCTGCTATACAACTAGGCCGTGAGTTTTGCAGAGACTGTAGTTCATGTAAACCTTAGGTTTTATGTTGGTATAAAAAAAGGGTGTGGGAATCGATGGTATTGAAGAGTGTTACAATGGGAAAGATGAAATTGAGTCGGATATTATGTTTATGCCTTTTTGCTTTGCTTGCTTTTAATGACACAGGTATTCTTGTCATCAACCCAAAACAAATGTTTGGGTGACTTT
>VZRQ01006457.1:224627-281463 GCA_013397975.1 Machaerirhynchus nigripectus | reverse complement strand
ATTATTTCTTTTTACTTTTAATTCTGCTAGTAAAAAACATCTTCATATTCTTTAAAGTTAGTTTTAAGCCTGCTTTGCATTTCTCCAAATCCCTTATCTCACAGAAGGTAAGAAATGCAAACAAAATCGCTACAGTCTGTCTTATGATTCAGGAAAACAGTAACTGTTAACTCTGTAGCATCATGCAGGGGTGAAGGCCCCATTCTATGTATTCACGACCATAAGTAAATTTTTTTCATGTATAGTATATCTCTTTCCATCAGACCACAGTAAGTGGAGAGGAGGCAAATTAGCAAAAACTCCTCTAAGATATAGCTTCATTTTATACATGTCCAATGTCAATACTTTAAAAGTCATTGGGAAAAATATGTACAGAAACGTACTTGAATTTTCAGGCATGCTGAGACATTGTCCTGGAAAACTGAATTGCTCTTTTATTTTGCATTTTAATTATTCTAATGCTGCTTCACTACATATAGAACCAATTTATGAGTCAATGTAAGTAGTCACAGCAATATGCGCAGACCAATACAGAAGGAACAAGTGTTAGAGATTTGTGTCACGTATCTTAAATGCTTTTGTTTTAGAGGATGGAAATCAAGATAAGCTTGTCTGAGTCCTATTCAAGTAATTCCAGCCCATCAAAGAAATGGGCTAGAGGAATTCAAGTGTTGTATTAGTTTTTTAAATCTCCATTCCCACTGATTCAGTAACAGTGTAGCATATGATCTTCAGAGCAGGTTCTATTGCAAAGCCTGTCTCTTAACATTCCCCCCCGCCCAGTTGATGCAATTTCAGCTCGCATGTGCTACCTGACAGGACACGTTATTTACAAGGCTTAGTAAAAAGTTGCTGAAATCTAACTGCCTCTGTCTTTCCTGTCCTCTTTGATACCCCCATAAACCACATCCTGCTTGTGGCTCCTAGGCTTGCATGAATGAATAGTAGGGAAGCAACTGTTTCTCATGTAGGATGCCTCAGTCTTCAGAGGCTTCTTAGAAAGTAAGATTTCTCTAGAAAGCTGTTGCCTTCTATTTCATTGGGTTTTTTTCTTTTAGCTGTGATGGAAGATATTCTTAAATGTTCAGAAAGATGTGTGGTGTTTCTTTTAAGATCTGTTGTAAAACTTGTCAGGATAGTCCTCTGGGGAGCTTGGTCCTATATGACAAATTTGTACAGAATAGTTAGTTCCAGAAGTAAATTCATTCTGAAATCAGAGGCCTTTTGAAAAGTGTAACTCAGATGTGTTTACAAAATCAAACCCTTCCCAAAGTGGAAAAGAACTTTCATAGAAGTAAATTCTCATTTGTAATTCATTTAATAGCTTAATTTATTAAACACAGTATGTGAAATCTACATTGTTGTTTCACCTTAAATGTTTACACAGGGGAGGATTTTTAACCACAAAGCAACAAGAGCTTCCCATACCCTACCTTCCTATGTGAGATACAAATTTTAAATGCTACAAGAATTCCTGGCTCATTAAACTCTCTTTTCATTGCCTTCCCTTTATTTCCCTCAAGGCCTGGTACAAACAAACAGGCTTGAATTACAAAAGTAATTTTTAAACAGTTCCAAGGGAAAATCTGCTGGTATGAACTGGAAATGGGGAGAACTCCTAGAGAGGTCTACAATTCTTCATTTGACAAGGTTAATCTTTTTTGGATACTGACTTGCGAAAATAATTTGAGTGCCACCACCTAAAAAGTGCTGATACCTTTGGTGACATTTGTGAGAATTCAGGTACTTATTGGATTTCTATTAGTTCTAGGTAGAGGTATTGTGCAAATCCTCAAATGATGCAATTTCACCTCACTTTTCAGCTGCTGGCAATGTACAAAGGGAAAAATACGTATTAGCTACTTTTTTTTAAGAATCAGAGCTACTTAGACTATCTGCAAACTACAGTTAATGCACATGTAAGCTCGTCATGCATCAAAAGCCAAAATTTAACAATATGTGAAAGGCCAATATATATTTCTTTAGCTGGATCCCTGAATTTTGACAGCCTATCCATATGCAGAGGTCAGATGGTACCTTTATTCTGACAGTATTATCACACCATACCACACACTGTATATCTATCTGTATTATTCTAAGATACAACTCTCCTCAGTACTTAAACATTACCCTTTGTTATACATCAACCAATGTAATTTTTTGTTTGTTTTTCCTTTTTTTTGTTTTCTTTTTTAATTACAGAGAAAATGTTATAATTATATAACTATTCTTTATAGTACTCAAATAAACCTAAATTTCAGATTTTTTACAAGCAGGATGGAATGTCCAGTTGTATGTTCACTCTAACAGCTCTTGCAGTTCCTGTTTGAAGGATTTGGCACATGCTCTGAAATGCACTAGCCACCAAAAAAAAGTCTCAAAACACATTAAAAATATACACACACTAAAAGCAATTTATATTGACAAATATGAATGTTGTTTATTAAGGCTGTGCTTCAGAAAGAGGATGTTCAGGGTTAAGTAGCCTTCATCAAGGCACAGAATGGGAAGAAGTAAGCACAGCTGTCTGTAGAAGATAAATTATGTAAAACCACTAGTGAGGTACGCATGCAGCAAACACAATTTAAAACTGCACAACTGGTCTTTATAACAAAACTGAACATAGTTAAAAGGAAATACTGTGACTTTTCAACTGTCACGGTTCTACTTCATTATTAAAAACATGGCAAATATTTCCAAACATAAAATTTACAGTTTGAATAAATGAAATATTTTAAACAAAGTGCTTCACAGATCTGAACCCTGCATGGTTGTGGCTGTCTGGTCTAGAAGCATTTTGTAGACATCATAGGAGCATTTCACACAAAAGTGAAAATATTATTCAGATGAATAATAAACAGGACATTTCTAACATTTTTACACTTCCAAGTAGTTGAGCTCTTCTGACCACTGGGTTTTGTAACAAATGTGTCCTACAGCAGTACAGGTTCATAGATTCCTTTAGCAGCAGAGGCCCCCTTTCAAAGGGCACGTGGTCTTTTTGGGTTGATCTGTTTACTGGCCTGTTCCTCCTCTTGTAGAGCTGCCCGGAAGGATTTCACTTTATCTTTAATGAAAAAGAGAGAATGAGTACTAATGTGCCTGTGCTCAACACAGATCCTGAAACTAAGGCCTGATGCCCCACATACTGGCCCTAATGAAAAACAAAGAACATTCCTCCACAAAAATGACTGAAGATACAAACTACAAGAGGATTGAGATAAGCTTAAATTTAATACTTACCATACAAACAAGTTGCTTAGCAACTTAGTCCCTTCTTAGATGCTACCCCTGTCTCTTCTTAGGAAGAAATTCTTCCCTGTGAGGGTGGTGAGATACTGGCACAGGTTGACCAGAGAAGCTGTGGCTGCCCCATCCCTGGAAGTGTTCAAGGCCAGGTCAGACAGGGCTTGGAGCAACCTGGTCTAGTGGAAGGTGTCCCTGCCCATGGCAGGGAGGGGAATGAGATGATTTTTAAGGTCCCTTCAAACCCAAACCATTCTATAATAACAACTTTTCTATGAATGTGAAAAGCATTTGTGATTAAATTTTTGAAGCAAAAAGAAATGCATCAATCTTTTTTTTTTTTTCATCATAGCTAGCACGGGAATAGGAGAAACCCTAGAAAAGAAGTATGTTATCCTTTCCCATTTATATTCCTCCTCCACTCCCATTCCACAGTAATATGCCCAAGAATGGGAAGAAGGAAACAAAACTGACAGCATAAAAAAGTCAGTCCCAAAGTGACAGGACTAAAAGCTGAAATGTTCGGTGACCATTATGTGCCATGAGCAAAACAGAAAAGTTACTGGGAGAAAGAAGCTTTAGCAGTTCTTCCCTCCTGTAAAGCTGTATATGTATCATGCTGTTTGTAAAGATGCAAGGTGCTTTTAGATATCCTTTATCTCCAGTGTCTTGTTTCAAAAGCAGTATCTAATAAGTTATGGAAGAACAGGGAGTCACCTAAACTGTTTTTTCACTGCTGTTGTCTTGATGCCTTAGGATTTTAGCTTTTATATTTTTCATATATTTGTAATCCTGCAATTCTTTAGTGTGTAACTCTAAACTCCATATAGAGTGTTAGCTACTGTTTTCCCATTTTGGTCAGACAAAACAATTCCTCTCTAGGCCTGGGAATCAAGGACACCTTACTGTCTCAGGCCCCGAGAAATGTAAACAAAAGTGAGTTGGGGGGGGAGCAAACTTGGGGTAAATGACTTAATTACCTGAAGATGTAATTGGAAGATTAGCCCCCAATATGCAAATGGACCAAACTTATAAAAGTATGAAAACCCGTGACCAGTCGTCCATTTTTGGGTGTAGCCCCTGGGGGGGGCTTCATTTGCCCTAAATATACCTGAAGGCCCTTCAATAAATATATCCACTTTTTATTCTCCTAATTTTGTCTGGCTTCTGTTTTTAGGTAGTCCCAAAAAGGCATCAGTCTCAAATTGTCTTTCCCTGAAGAGGAAGCCATCATCCATAAGAAGCAAAGGAATGTATATCTAATTCTTTGCTAAAGTATACTAGTACCAATACATGCATACAAAGCAAGCAGGCCACATCTGATTTGTTTGATGTATTCTAACTTACAGCAGATACTCAGACTGAGTAAAATGTAAAAATTTATCTAATAAAGAGTTTTCTAACACAGATAAAAAAACCTCCAAAATAAACCAGTATAGCGTGTCTTCTGGAATGCAGATACATAGAGAAACTAAAATGAAAAATTAATCTCCGTGAGGTACCAAGCTGACATGCTGATTTTAGAAGACATGGAAGAGTCAATTTTGGTAACTAAAAATTATCTGCAGTTGGTTTGTCAACAAAGAGAGGCTGACAAAATTTTGACAGAAAGGCTGCTAAGGAAAAAAGTAGGCTAAAAGCCATGCTACTCAGAACTTGACGTTACTCTTAAGCACAGACTGAAAAACAACAGCAGGCTTTATTTTTCTTTCCTTTATTCTTTTGGAACAAAAAAAAAAAACCAACCCAAAGTTGAAGGATCAAGTTTATACTTCCTGGAGGTAAAGCAGACTCTTCCATTAAACTAGGATGGATTGAATACAGATGTTAACTTGTTCTTGAATAAATGTTCCTTTCTCAGAACATTAAAGGACAGCATAAGATGAAAGAAGACCCCAAAACATAACCACACTCTTTTTCTCCTCATTATTACTGCAAGTGTCCATGGCATATGAAAATGCACACAAAAGTGATTAAAAGCAATCTACCTCTAAGTTCGGTCAGAATATCAATTTTTTGCTCTAGAATTCCTTCAAGTTGGGTAGCATAAGAATCCACATCATAGTCTACTTCTTCTGTCATCTCAAGAAGAGCTTTTTCATCTTCCAGCCATCTAATAGATTCCTAGGTAAAAGTTAAAAAAACCTCAGCTAAATACATTAACAAAGTTTCAAGGCAAGTTTCAAGACAACTCATGAGCTGAATTATTCCTTTTCTCAAGATGACCACACTTTTACTGTCTAGTCACCTCACTATAACGTTTCAATCCTAAAATGAATCCTTATTCCTAATTTAGCAAAATTGTGTTTTCTACATCGTTTCTTAACTCCAGTGGTCATAACAGCAACCAATAAACCCCAGCTACCCCAGTTCTCTTCAAATTCAGAACTTTAGATGGTTGTAAAACTAAGAAATTAAGAACTTTACTTCATGGTTATGTACCCTTAGGTAGGTATCAAACTTTGAAACCAGACTTCAATTTTAAGTATGGGCTGGTTGCCACTGACAATAATCATTATTGTGTCATTATTACAGTCAAGGAACCAAAATAATTCTGTCCATACTCAAAACCAGTTTTGAGAGAAACTGTATAAAAGAAGAGCTAACTCTCCAGACAGATAAGAGTACTGTAAAAGATGGTTAAAGCACATCTTAGGCATCTTTGCACTCTGAAATTACAAATTAAAAAAAAAAAAAAAAAAAGGAAAAGAAGAAGAAAATGTCTTGCAGCAAAGAAGAATGTAACCAGGAGCTTAAAGCTTACAGAACCATGCAAAGCTGTGACTAGAAGAACTGATCTCGTTGGAAATGCTTTGATTAGAAATAAAGTAAGCAGCTGACAGTTCTATGCATGCTGAGCCTGAAATACTAAAATTAAGTCTTTCCCTCTGTGCTCAGTAGTTCAAGTAATATTGAAAGCATAGTCCAAACCCTGTATATGTTTTGTTGGCTTTCGGGACAGATGGAGCTCTCACATTGGGATAGGATTCATGTCATCTAATGTAAACTTCAAGAAACAAAGGAAAATCAAGATGTCTAGATCACAATTAATTCAGTAAATCTATTTTAGAGATTTTTGTTAGGATAGGATGTTTTGTATCCCAAAATCAAGAGCTTCCAGGAAAAAGCTGACAGAAGACAACTTCTGCATGTTACAGCTCACAGATTTTGTATTTGTGCAACCCATCTTCACCCATGGCATAAACTAACAAGTAATGCTACAAATGAAAGTAGCCGGGACTCAGACACATTTCCTTCTAATGACTGCTGTGAGGAGCAGTAATCTCCAGTATAAGGCCAGATGGACACACAGAGGCAGTAACATCTTAATGCAGCTTGTCTCTCCAGAAGTTGCAAGCAATAGGACACAGCTATGGCATAAGGCATGACTTTCACACTTCTGCATGCTTTACATCAGGGCTAATGTTTCAAAATAACTAAATATCTACATCTGTTGTAAAATGTGTTATTTAGCATCCTTACTGTATTACATGAACACACATCAATATTCCACTGTTAGATACTGTAGACACTGTATTGGTTTGGCACGGCCTGGTTTTAGGTAGCAGGGGGGCCACAAAAATAGCTCCTGTGAGGAAGCTGCTGGAAGCTTCCCACCATGTCTGGCAGAGCCAATGGCTGATGGCTCTGAAGATGGACATGCTGCTGGCCAAAACTGGGCCAATGAGAGAGGTTGGTTAATGCCTCTGTGATGACATATTTAAGAAGAAAATCAAAACAAAGTCACGAGATTTTGGATTCTAGTCAGAGAAGAGGAGGAGGTGAGAACCTGTGAGGGAAAACAACATGGCCACACCAAGGTCAGTGAAGAAGGTGGAGGAGGAGGTGCTCCAGGTGCCAGAGCTAAGATTCCTCTGCAGGCTGTGGTGAAGACCATGGTGAAGCAGGTTGTCCCCCTGCAGCCCATGGGTTCATGGGGGATGCAGAGATCCACCCGCAGCCCATGGGGGAGGTGCCCGTGCTGGGGCAGGTGGNGTGGACCCACGCTGGGGAAGTTCACAGAGATCTGTCTCCCGTGGGAGGGACCCCATAGCCTCACAGGGGAAGACTCCTCTCCCAGAGCAGAAGGAAATCTCAGTGATTAACTGACCAAACCCCCGTGCCCTCTCTCCATGCGCTGTTGGTGGGAAGGAGGGAGGGGCTGGGGGGTGGAAGGTGTTTTAAGGGCTTATTTTACTTCTCATTATCCTTCTCTGATTCTGTTAGTAATAAATTCACTTCACAATTTAAGTTGAGCCTGTTTTGCCCTTGGAGCATTTCTCCCAGTCTTATCTCACTCATGAAGCCTTCGTTATTTTTTTTTCCTCTTCCCTCCTCTGCCCAGCTATGGCAGGGGATGGTGAGCGAGTGGCTCTCATGGGTGCCTGGCATTGGGCCAGTGTCAAAACATGACATACATAAAGAGAGGAGATGTGTGTATTCCCTATAGGTTTAATGTTTTGCTATTTTCTTGCAGCAGATGTTCCAAATGGACAGCCTGACTAAAGATTCTAAGGTTATGAACCGAAACAAATCACATTTCCTTCTGAAAACTAGTAACTCATACATATTAGAATTTATTTTGTAAATATAAAAGGCTCTATGGTGCTGATCAGCATTACGCTATGTGGTCAGTATTCCTTTCAAAGACCCTGACTAGTAGCAAATGAAAACCTTATGTATCCGCAAAAAGGAAGAAAACAGGCAATTAGAAATATATTTGTTTCTTCTGGATCTCAGTATCTCAGAGGAAGATGTCACAGAAGGATATTTAGGGAAAATACTTGGAGGAAGTATGGCTGCATTTTAGAGGGAGATGACCACACAGAAATGGTGCTGATAGGGACATTACTATATCGACACATTTCTATTAATTGCCAGCTTTGGCATAGGAATACTGGCATAGGAATAGTGGCATAGACTGGACAGTGAAATTGAAAATTTTGAGACCGATCTGAGGAAGCTCCCTACAGCTAGAAAAAACAGTCAGTAATGCTGGAAAAGGGCTAACAAAAAAAATAGTAAATAGTTGAAATAGTAAAATGAAAATAGCAACTTTTCTTACAGTGAAGACAGTCTGTTTAGGAAATCTCTGAAAGCAGCAGAATGACCAGATGATATCCAACATCTTCCAGATTTTGCCCTTTCATTGGCAAAACCTGAATTCTTGGATTAGGATAAAACAAAGTAGGCTCCATCTTTTACCTGGAAGACAGCTCTGTGGTCTTCTACTACTTGCTCTTCCATTTCCACCATTTGTGACACAGCTTCATGGAAAGTAAACAACTGTGGAGAAACTTCCTCTTCCTAAAAACAATAGTTAACCATGTTAGCCTGGGAAGAACTGTGGCTACAGAAGTATACTGAATGTGACCCATTTCATCACAGAACACAGAAAAAAATACGCAGAAGGCAAAACCTGTCAAGGATAGAATTTAATACTTCTAAAAAGTATTAAGAAAGTCTCCAGGAATGAACAGAAGGGGCAATAAATCCAAAATATTTACACAGTTAAATTTACCAAAACTTTAAATTAAATTCAATTAATTAATTTAAATTAAATTAAATTAACCAAAAATTTCCAGTCACTAATCCTAGCAAATACTGGAAATCATAACAAGTTATAATCATAACAAGGTTATAATAACAAGTTAAAATAAGGGGAAGAGGAAGTCACAAGGGAAAAATTATAATTTCTAATAGATTTTAATACCCTCAGAAAACTTTGGGTTTCTGTCAGGGCATTTTGTTGTGCATGCTGCAACAGACAGGCAACAATTTTCAAAAAAAGAGAACAACAATTACATTCAATACATTCCAGGATATAAAAATTAAATTACACCTTTGGGAAAAAAAACTTTAATAAATGTGAAGGCAGAAATCTAAAATGTACATAGTGATTGATAAATTAGAAGAATGCACACATGGATTTACAAACTGGGACAAAGAAGGTTTTTTTAGAAATGAATAGTTAACAATAGAAGATGGAAGTACTAGGTAGGCTGCAATTACTGTTTAGCAAGACAGTGTTGTTCCTTATAGAATGCCTTTCAAGTATTTTTGAAAACATTAAGTAAGGCTTAAATTCATTCAACATGAGCAATGAACAAGTGTGATATGAAAGAATATCTGGTGATAGGAAGGACTGTCCAATGGGAAGCTCTAGGAATCACTACTATGTTCTTATAAAACAGAGTCCTGGAAAAAATTCATTTACTGAAGTGGAAAATGTCACTTTTCACACAATAAAGAGTCGTGTGAAAAACGTCAGGATTGTTCCTTTCTGTTTTTCTTGGGCATGTTCACAAATCAAGTTTTAATCCCTTTTGAATATTTAAGGAACCAGGACTAAAGCTGCTAATCAGCAATGAGGGAGAATGCCCTTTAAAAGACACCTCTCAGCTCCCTACTCCTCCAGCCCACAGAGACATACTGGAACATCATATGGCTGTCTTCCCAAACAGTGCACTGGGGTTTCACCCTAGGAAAACCAGGATGCCAGGAGGAGGAAAGATGGGTAGCCAGATTTCTACAAGCAGGGGAAGGTAAACTCAATTGAAATGGGGTTTGCATGCAGGGAAAATATTTCTCAAAACCACAAATGGCGTTAAATAAAACAGACGAGTCTTAGGATACTTCCAACTGCCTAAAAAAATGTGAAGCTATTGTGGAAAAAATGCATACTACCATTCATCATCAGAGCCTGCCTAGACATTTAAAGCCCTCATCAGCAAGGAAGATAAAGAAACCCTTCAAGAAACATTTCTGGGTTTGGTTTTTCTTTTGTATGGAAATGAACATAATGAAAGAGAAAAGGTGAAGAGGTATGCTGTATGTATTTAAGATCTTACTAACAGGCTATAAATACACATTAGTATGGATTTGTTCTGCCACTGTATGTCATCATCTCTTTTCACGAAATTCTGTAAACCACTCACGTTTTGTTCACAAAGCAGTTTGAGATCATCTCTCTGAGGAGAGCTTCCCACACCCCACTGTGTCTCCAAGTCATCCATCTGATTGGGAGCATGGTGTATAATGGAACGGATATCTCCTGCGGCACTAGGATCAACTGTCAGCTCCTTTACCCTATGGGCAGAAAATGTTCCATTTGAAAATTAGTAACCTCCTGTGAAAAAGAGTCACAACCAAAAATAAACCTCTACAGGTTTATGTGCAAGTAATTCATTTAATACGGAAGATGATGATGTCAGCTTCACAAATTTAATGTACTTTCAGTGATAAAAAGGTATTAGTCCAGTTCCTAAAAGGGATGGACCCTGGTATTTTTACTACTTGCATGTAGATTTAGGTAAATCCAGCAAGAAGTATTTTCTGATTCAAATCTTACTACTTGTTAACAGTTAGGAGGGCAAAAATTTCAAACTCCTCAACATTAACTCTTTAACAATGAGTGATATTTCAAAGAAAAGGTCATTTAGCACCCTAGAGCTGACAAGCACACACTTTAAAAAGTACTTTAAAAAAGTTACCCGATCAGCTCTGCACTAGCTGTTATAAGCAAATGAACCAAAAAATTCTGAAGAAAATAATAACTTGCAACCAAGTATTTCAGAAAATAAATAGATCCTTTCATTAATTTCAAAGGTGAAAATATTTTAATAAAATGGCAGGCTCTCGCAGCATGGAAGTAGTCTAAAGATTGATGATGATTCTGTTGAAAAAAAGCCCATTTAAAAGCAAATTTATGAAAGATGCATGAAAGTCTGAGAGCAAGTTTTAGAATGTAATTTTAATTTCCTTAATGGGAAAAATGTTTTTTTCAAGTAGCACTTATTTATTACAATGGAAAATATTTTTAATTTATCTTCCGAGTGCTGAAAAGTTTTAATAACATATATATATAGAGAGAGAGGAAAATTTTCTCTTTCAGAGATATTCAAATTGCCCCAAAACACAGAATTCTTAGATTTGGTCCACTAAATGTACAAAGGTGACATCACCATTTCTATTTTTTTAAATGTATGAAGGAAACTAGCAAGCCTGGATACAGAATATGGATGTTTAAGGAGGGTAAACAAAATACTGGGAAGATGATTGCAGATCATGCAGAACCATCACCTGCCAAACCAAAATAAAAACAAAGTATGTGTGACTCAAGGCAAGGGGACTAATGAAAGGTTGGTCTGTAAAATTACATAGCCAAAAGAAAACTTAAAGATATAGTTCCATGTATAGAATGAAGTAGACCTGGTGTTTGAAGGAGAAAAGTCGTCATACTCATAGGAAGGAGAGAGATCAGAGCGACTGCCACTACCCTGTGAGAAGGGAATGTCCGAAGGACTAATTCCAAATTCCTTTACTCTGCAGCAGCAAAATACAGTGGCAAATTAAAAGAAAATGTTCTCATAAACACAGTTAAAATGACAACTCTTTGTTTAGCATAATTTAATAGTTTAACTACAAAATTACTTCTATAACAAAGTGTGTCAACATATTTAAACTCTGCAAACAGTTCAGATCACTAACAAAATTGAACAGAAGCAGTGCTGCTAATTTGCAGGGGACTATAATAGCAGTGTTTTGAGAAGAGTAGTTCCAGATTTTGGTTTGTATAGTTAATATGATTTGGTCTATATTCAATATTCCACTAAATGGCTCCTTTTAAAATACCAAATCACTACAGCTACAAAAGTGTAAATTCTATTTCACCTCCTCTTGTCACTGCCCACACACTGGTGTCCAGCATCTAAAAACTAATTGTACTATGAAAATGATGTGTTGTTAGAAAAAATAAAAAAAGATACAAAACACACGAAGCAACACTACAGTGACAGGTATATACTCCATAGCAACATACAATTTCAACACTAAGGAAAGGAAACAGTTTCAGCACAACTATTTATTACACTAGAAGGAGGTGCTTAATTAGTTTTGTAGTGACTTTTCATAGAGTCACTTCAGCAACCTGAGTTCTGTAAGGGATAGAAGTTCCAACAAGTCTTGAATGTGCAAGGTCCTCCATCATGTTTCTCTAAGCAGAGAAGATGCCTCATTCTCTTCAGGAAGGAAATGACACAGATTGGTCCAAGCCAGGCAGGTTTACTACTAGCTCCAGACACAGGGACATTTGGAGATTGAGAGGAGCAGGCAGTAAGCCTTCCTAGCAGGTCTTTGTGCCTAGCCAAGCAAAAGCAGTTGTGGTCCTGCCTGACCTCTCACTGGGGCAAGCAGGCCCTCAGATGGTGGCCTCTTCTGGCAAAGCCAGGGCTTCTGATGGCCCAGAGGCTGTATACCACCTTTGTCCTTTGCAGCAAAGCGTGGCATGTCTCTGGGTCACAGGTCTCACTGCAGGGACACACAGGAGCTGATCACCCCATCTCCACAGACTTTAAACACAGAAGAACTGCAGCCAGGTGAGGGCTCCTTGCACATTCACTGGAGAGAGCTGAACACTTTCTTAGAGCAGTACAGGTCTCAAGTGATGCATCTGCCTCTGGAGGTGCTCACTTCTCTAGAGTGATCATAAAGTCTGTTGGATTTTCTGCCTCTTTATTCAGGGTTCTCAGATATTTGCCTGAATTTGGGAATGTATATATAATACAGACTGACAACTGCACACAATTCCACCAAAGGGATGGAAAAAAAAAAATCACACCACAGTAAAGTATTTTAGCCAACACCCCAGGGAATCATCATAAAGACCAACTTATCCCTAATGCAAGAGATGGTCCCTTCAAAGCAAGGGCAAAACTAATAGTGGCATCTCCCACATACCTTGCAACCCACATTATCCATCTCTGGATAAGGGCATAGATGCAGATTCAATAGTCTTTTGTAATGGTTGTACAAAGTGACGATTTAAATTACATGTGAGCCTGGATCAGTAATTCGGTTTTAATCTTATTAAGAAACACAACTACATCAAATTATTCAAGTAGCTAAAATAATCCTACATCATGGAACAACACTACTTCAAATGTCATTCATCAATAGCCAGTATAGCTTTAAAAAATAACATTTTTCATACCTATTTGCGTATCTCAGTGTATTGAGAGTGTTTTCACATGATGCCATTCCTGGAGAAATTGTAGCAATCTGGAGAAAACAAGCCACACGTTAGTATATCACTTGGTACAGATGAAAGGGTAGATGAATTTAAATGTATGTATTTTTTAATCTCCAGTTTCATTTCTGATCTTCTACAAAAAATGTCAGCTAGGTACAGCTGTCCTTATACAACGACATCTCAGGGACACAGACGTCCAGTCAAAGCTTCAATGTAATTTTTTTAACCCTACAAGAAATATCAAGAATTCACAGAAATTTAATTTCCCCAACCATCTTGGTAACATACTATGTAAATGTAAAATTGTAACTGAAAAAATAAACTCCTCAAAAAAGGAAATACACAACTCAGTAGACCCAAGGTCTAATGTATCCTACAAACAATTACCACATTATTTTTTTATGTATCTTTTTAGGCTGTCCTCTGTTCGAGGAGATTCTATGCTGATTTTGGCGACCTCAGAAACTGTATTTAATAATAGTAAAGATAAGCTTGAGTTTAACTATTTTCCTAAGTAGAGATGTATTTTTTCTCAATTAGAAATTATCTGTAAACAATACATGATGGCAAACCTTTAATGAGACCTATCTGGAATCTAAAGGTCTTTCTTTTTCCAGTTAAATAAAATATTCTGAAGATAGCACCACCTTTCCCAAAATCAGCAAAAATTAAAACTGTGATTGGGAAAACTGGGATCACTGTTTGTCCTAGTTTCTCTCAGTAGTCCAATTCTTCCACCTGTGTTCTTTTCTGGAGTCATAAGGGCTCTACCCAGAACAAACACCTCTATGATTCTACACACTAACATTTTTGTGGCATCACAGATTCAAGAGACTGAAACTGATGGTGATTAAATAATCACAGTCTTCTCTTTCATCCTGCTGCTGACATTCCTATACAAAAGCACAGGTTAGTCATCCCAAGAGGAATTTCTCCTTCTGGGGAGAAAGGAAAAATATGTCGAGGAAGTAGGTTAGAAAGTATAGAGCCTGTTACCACACAGACATAAGTTTAAACCTCTAATACTGTAACGCATCAGTTATTAAGGAAAACAACAAGCTTATATTTAAGAGTACATAACTGCATGTCTCTTGTTCTGGGTGGTTATTAACAAAAACCTAAAATTTCCTAAAACCCTTCCAAACTCATATAACATGAAAAATTCATACATCTCTTCCACCAGTTCAGTTCAGTGTTCAGAGCATGCCACAGACAGGCATTTTTAGAGTGATGGCATTTGTCTTCCCAAGGCATTGTTACATGTGATACAGCCTGGGGACAGCTGAACTATCCTGACAATTGGAAGTGGTGATTGAATTCCATGTTTTCCTTTGCTTTATGTGTGTGGCTTTTGCCTTATCTATTTACTACCACTGCTGTAACACCAGCAGACTGCTTCAACATTTTAAAGAACATAAGGTACAGCTGCTCTAGGAAGTGCCATTGTAGGTGCCCTGGTCTGTGTGGATGCCCAGCAAGCCCAGTCCAGGCAGGACAGGAGAAGTCTGACCTCTCTGTTGCTCACTTTCTTGTTCCTAATTCCAAATGAGGATAGAAAAAGCTGCACTACTTATGGACAGGAGTATCTTTAAGACCTGTAATAACCGTTCTTCCTATTTTGAATGTGTCTACACTGCTTATAAGCCATCACAGTGGGATCAATGGCCCTGTTGGGACACAGAAGTCTGCAGGTTCCTACTCCCACCCTGGAGGGCTGAGAGGTCTGACGACTTCAGCTATGACTGCAGCACATCAAGGATGCAACATGTCACAGAGCAGCACTGGTAAACTGGTAAACAGCACATTAAAAAATGAGACTGTTCTATGTAGTCACATTGCAACTTTCAAATGATGATACATTATCCTACAATGCAACTCTTCAAAAACAACTTAAAACGGTTTCTCAAAATATTTAAAGAAAAGAAGAGTAGAACTGCAATGACTGATAAAATTTAAAAACACCTATTTATGCTGACTGTAAATCTCTGGATTTCTTTTGAAGGAAGCAAATCCTAGTCCTAACTGTCCATGTTATGAAGGTATTTTCAAAATATTTTTCTGAAATTTGAAAAAACTAAGTTTCCAAATCGTATTTTAATGTTATATACAGAGAGAATACTCCATCCCTAAAGATGTAACTTTTACAATTGCAATATATCCAGAAACAATAAAAGGAAAAGTCACATAAAAATGAAGCGTAGAAACTGCCCAGTGAGTTTTACTCAAATATCCTCCTTACAGATTTGCATGTCAGAAAGCAAGTGGAATACATGCAGAAGGTATTTTATTATTTCAGGAATCTTTTAGTAAGTTAAAAATCACAAGATTTTACTACATCATTTTATACACATTCCATATTAAAAAGCACCACAAAGTTGCAAAATGTCTTATTCAAACAGTACATTTGAACATTGGATCAAATTTGTCTTGTTGAGAAATTCCTTAATAACCTCAGTTGCTGGCTGGGGTTAAACCACGACAGTACCTTAAGATGAAACTCTGCTGATTAAATTCTTAATTAAAAATTTCATGTAAACAAACACTAAAACCAGAATGTCACAAGTGGTCATACTACTAAGAAAAATAGCAGAAAAATTACTTTGACAGCAGTATCTTATCCTCAAAGGGGTTTCTTAAGCTTAATCGTAAAGAGACTGTACTTATAGGAATGAGAACATAAAAAAAATAATTCAAGCATATTTCCACTTTCAGAGGGGATTCTTTTTATTAATTAAGAACTTAATGAAATATTCACAAATGCTAATTATTCCATGTGCAGAGAGTAACTTCCAACAGGCTAATTTTTCAAACCTCTTCTATCCAGTGTGGATACACCTGCTGGAATCGCACCATCTAGCTATCTAATCTTGCATAGGACTTACGAAGTTATAGAGTCATACAATGATTTGAGTTGGAAGAGACCTCTAAAGGTCATTTAGTTCAACCCGTATGCAGCGAGCAGGGACATCTTCAGCTTGGTCAGGTATGTCTCAATGGAAAAGAAAACAATGCTGTCGTTTCATTAGAAAACTGGAGGAAAAAGGGTTACTAAAATGCTATTTTACCACCATTTCCAAATTAGAACCATACCTAAAACCTAAAGGGAAGCCTAAGCTGCCCTAAGACCATGGTTTTCACATTGTGGTCTGCAGACTTCTCTGGCCTCTAGACTAATTAATTCAAAGGAGCTTGTGAAAAGTAACCAAAACAAACAAGCCTAGTAATCAGTATGCACTGCAGAGAGTTCATGTTCTCATAAGGAGAAATGTTAAGGATGCACAAATAAAACAACTGGACATCAGGACTTTTACCTGTCTTGTCCCCCATCTGTCAGAAGAATTCTGTTTTTCAGACTGGTGCAAATGCACGTTTACAGGCATTCAACATTTACATATTTTAAATATCTCTAAGGATTGTGAGTAGACCACTTCCCTGAGCAGCCTGTTCCAATGCTTGACAAACCCTTTGTAAAGAAATTTCTCCTAATACTCAGTCGAAACCATTGAGAAATGTCTCTGTTGAAATCCCCCTCCACATACAATGTCAATTAGTGAATAAATTTAAGTCCATCACACTGCCAGTAGCAAGCAACCAATTTTAAACATAAAAGCCTAAATTTGTAGTGTCTTTTCTCTTTGTAATTAACCAAATCAACTTACCATACAGGTACGTGAGTTTTCTCCAATGAATGAATCTCTTAGCACCTGAGTAAGTTTACTTGCTCTGAATGGCGTATGAGGTTTATTTCGGCCTAAGGCTCTAATGCACTCCTGAAAGAAAAAAGAGGTTCTTTATCATGGGTTAATTACACATAATAAAAATGTAATTCAGATTCAGAAAATGCATGCCTTATATTTTATGCTCTCCCCCAAAAATATCATTGAAATTTACCACTGAAGCTTGGATTCAATAAGTGTTAGGCTTCTACCTCTCACTAAGCTCAGTAGAGAGGATTTAATTTTAAATTTTTGCATTGTTGTCATAATATTTTGACTGTTAATTCCAGATTCTGCCTTTGCCTTAACAGACATCTCTTCAGATGCAAGGCTTCCTTGGTGCACGTTTAACAAATCTACACACAGAACTTCTACAACCAACCATACTTCAAATGTTTTTCAAATTAGAGCTTTGCTTTTAGCTGCACTAATAGATGGAATGGACTTTGTGTTACATGAATAATTCTACAGAAGTTCAACTAATCCTCCAGCTGCAGACATATCCTATGTTGAATTACCTATGTTGAATTATCCTATGTTGATATGGCAATCAGCAAGTTTAATTAAGATATTTTAATTTACTATAATGATTTTTAGTTTGCTTACTCCTGAAAAATTAGAATTGCATTATTTCCTTATTAATAAAAGATTATAGAAAGACACCACCAACTTCTAAATTTGAAACTGAGTTTTAAACTACTTTTGGTTTTCATTACAGCTCTGAAAACCAGGTAACAAAATGACCACACTACTTCCATGTAGAGATATTACAGAAACAACTTCCCTGTGCCAAAATCCTGAACAGGTTAAGACAAGACCGATATCCAGATGGAAAGAGCAAATCTTGGATTAGCAACAAAGACCACTTTGTCAGAACATACTAGTTTAGTTGGAACTTGAAAATAACTTCATGGTTCCTGAATACATAAATGGAACAGGCTGTGTAATGATTTTGGGGATACACGAATAATGGAAAACGTATCATTGAGAAACTTCTATCTTATTGTACCACCTTTTAGACCTCTGCAAGATCTCAATTCATTTTTATTTCCCCCTTCCCCATATAACTTGGATGAAAATCACTAGTACAGCAGCAGCAGAACCTTTTATTATAATTTAAAAGACAAGTTGTATAAAAATTAACCAAATACGTTGTATGAGCACTATCCAGTTCAAAACAAATAAACTGGAAAAAGAAACAAAAACCAAACCCCCAAAACAAGACAGCTTTATTCAATTACATTTGGAAACTAGTAGTAACATCAGCCCAATGGTCCCTGCATTGCTTACTTTGATGCTAAATCAGAGTAGGCCACAGTTTTGGAATTGCTGCTTCCAATTTTTCAACATGCCATACAATTTTGTAATGACACATTATACATCGCAATTTTGTGGTGTGTTGTGAGATCTGTTTAGTCAGATGCCAGTCTTCTCCCAAGTTTATACTGGGAATAAAAAAGTAAGCACAGTGATCTTGGGGTTCAGATTTTTTATAAAACCAGTGTTGATGCTGACAGTAGGAAACCTAAGCAAAACTAACCAAAACCAGAGATAAATTCTGAGACATTCACAGTTACTGTTTCTCCAGTTTGAAATCAAAAAACTACTTTCCCTGTTTAGACTGAACCTCTTTTAAGCACTATAAAACATCAAACAAAAAAGGCAGATGAATATTTAAGTAGTATTTCTTAGCTCTGTTTATATGTCCTGGAGTGAGGTATGAAAATCTGTAAAGTGACTGTGTCAGACAATTTGCTATGAAGAAGAGTTGTCAAAAATGGATTTCACCTTTCATGGTTCATTTTAATTATTTGCTGTTTTTTTCTGGACATGTAGCTGTTGCTTTGCTTTAGTCAATATATTACCAGCAGTAAATGTATTGTCAGTGTAGTTTTATTTTTTATTTAAAAGGAAAATAAATAGTGAGATCAGTAAGGGTATTTCCTGTTACTATTTCATATCCTGAGTACCCAAGTAAGTAATTTGCTTTCCTATTTTAGATATATATCAGAAATGTCTGCAGATTCAACCACTGGGGACTTGTTGTAAAATTGTTTTCTTGGGGTATTTTCTTTTTTGTTTGTTTGGGGGTTTTGTTTTGGTTTTCAGTTGGTTGGCTGGTTGGTTATGGTGGGGTGGTTTGATTTTATTTTACAAAAATTACATTTAAGTTGACAGCTCAATGTTTCTGCATTGTTTCTACTTGGGATTTACAAAGTGTTCCCTCGGGCATGCAGAGGAAAAATCAATACACTGTTTTACCTGTCATATCAGTAGACAATGTAGACAAGCAAAGCCTGCAAAAACACTAATTTTACTTGTCACTATTATATGTAGGCTTCCACCTACTCAAGGGCAATAGCAACATATCAGTTACCTTAAGTGCTAAAAGGCTCTTGTTAATTTCCGCACCTTCCAGTCGAGTCTGTCTATCTGCACTAGAAGTATCTGCTCCTCTTTCATTGCCAGCCAAATCAATCAGAGAAAATTTACCATGCAATTTCCCTTTCCTTCTGAGAATAATCTGAAACACTGCATGGCTTCGAGATGAGTGTGCATTTGCAGATGTCTGGCCAGATGTCCTTTAAACAAGAGAAGAGCAGGGAAAGACATTAACCAGTGAAGGAGCATACATATTAAACACTAACTTCAAAATTATATGTTTTTCAGGGCAGGTTCCTGTATTTTCTTACATGTTGACAGCACATCTAACACTCTTGTGGACACTAGACATAGAACCCTAATAATTGGATATACATAGTACAATTACGCCTCTTTTTCCATCTTTTCGAAAGGAAATGGAAGGTTAGTAACATTTTGCCTCCCTTTTAAAATCAGATCTTCATATATTTCAGATTATCAAGAGAGCTTACACAAAAAATGCCGATGGCACTTTTATCTGATCACGCAGCAGTCCGTGTTCAAAGCTAATTTTAAAAACAATGAAGCTGAAGTCTTAAAAAAAAAAATTGTGCTTAACCTCTGCCAGTATGCATCAAGGCCTGTTAGAGATGAAGAACCTGGCAGCATTCCAGTTTTTAAATTATGTGAATTCAAGTCAGTAAGCTGCTTACATAATGCATGCAATTCACATCCTCTTCAAAAATCAGTTATTTCTCTCTAGGAGGCAGAGAACTCTAAATGTTTCTATTTAAAACATAGATTCCTTACTTGCAGACAACATCATCAAAAAATCCATTTCATATTAAAAAGCATCACTACAAAGAAACCCCCAAAAAATCTTGTTCTGATCTTTTAACGTACAATGAAAAACTGGTGTAAGCTATGAAACTGGTGTAAGCTATGAAAGATACCTGCAGCTGTTGCCTACTTCAATAAGCTTCAGAACATCTTCAACACATTTGACTTCCCGCTCCTGCAATCCCACCACTTGGACTTGCTGTTTGCCATCTTCTAACACTCTTAGTTTTGTCTTCCTGTTCAACAAGTCAAAAACCTTAGAGGAGGAAAACAGAATACTTGAAAGAAGAGCTTTAAAAAAAATTCCTGTTTCAATTTCCATTTCAAATAATGCAAAACATTCCATGGAAATACATGATTGGAAGGGAAATGCAAAGAACTCTTTGAAATACAGCTTTTAACAAAAACAGGGGAAAAAAGTCTTTTACGTGACAAGCTCAAAATCTTGTGTATGAGAAATCCCCTCTTAGAAAAAGACCAGGTACTGACCTTACCACTGTAGATCTCAAAAAATGTTGCATATACTTGAAGTTCTAACTTCTTATAGTTTGGCTTCTTTAGCATTAAAAAGACATCTCGAGCTGTGAATACATTTCCAGAATAAAAAGAAATCTCATCATGTGTTTTCATTTAGTGAAGATTCATTCATGTGTAACAGTTTGTTTTACAGCATCTCATATTTTGCAAAAATGACAGATAGGGTCAGTCAACCAAGTCTAAAACAACGCAGTCTAAACTACCACATAACACTGGAAGATGCAGAAGACATCAAAATTATTCATTTAAATCATCTGTTACTGCATTTTTCTTAAGTAATCTACATTTACATTATTGTATAAAGGATACACATCTAGGAGCAACTTTCGATGTTACCAAAGCTCCACTGTAATGCTAAGTATGTAAACAGTTATATTTGTATGACAAAGAGGAGAAAATTTATTGATCTCTACTAATCTGCCCAAAGCCAACTGATCAATGAAGTCTCACCTGCAAGTGCATATATTCCTTTAGAACAATCTTGGTTCTTTCCTGAAAAGTCACCACCCATAGTCTAAATTGAAAATAAAATAAAAACAAAGAAAAAAAGAAAAGCACCATAAAAATCACAGAACTGTAGTTAACATATTTCTTATTTATTAGAACCCATCTAAGTGTGTCATATATAAAAAAAAGAGTATTGCTGACTTGTAGAAGAACTACTTACATGAGTTTTTCCACTGCCTGTTTGTCCATACGCAAAACAAGTGGCCATTCCCCTTTCAAATATGGTCTCCACTAATGGTCGAGCTGTAAACCTTAAATGCAAAAAAACCTGTACTTAACAAACTGAAGTACTTTAAGATGCTACTACCACAAGGAAAATTAAAATCTTATGGCCAGAAGCGACAAAATTGACACTTTATATCCTCTATTTTGGGAGGTCAAAGGACATTTATACATTCCTTTCTGAAGTAAGGAGACTACCAGCTCTAAGGTATTAAAATTTTCCAAACCGTCACAAGCTACAAGGTCTCTCTCATTTGTTTTACAACAGTATTATTCTTCTTTAAACCCCAAAACAATGATTTCCTTGTTTTACTGATCCAACACCCCACAGTTTACTAAAAGGAGTCTGGAGCTCCCTAAAGATGTCAGAATAAGATACTGAAGTATGACAGTGTAGCAGATAGGAGTTTTGTCAATACTAAAATTCTGCTGTAGGGCTTTTTTTCTCCCCAAATCAACTTCCAAGATTAAATTTGAAAGACAACATTGCACATCTCAATTTTTGGGAACATGCATACATTAAGAAAGGGCTCAAGATAATGGATACCCAAGCTCTTAAGAATGAAAAAATCTAGTTATCCCTGAGGTACTATTTGCTGTGTCAAAAACACTATTTGAAGTATCATTTCTTTTTTTAGAGAATTAAATTTTACTTTAAGAAAAACAGAGTTATTGTTCCTACTTCAGCTGCTTATAACCATTATTTCATTGTAAACTCCAAAGGCAAAGGGTAAACTAATGGAGAGTTACATATGGAGATGAGTCTCTCAGCAAAACTCTTTCTAAACTTTTTCCAGTTGTTTACACATAAATTACCTGTAAGTAACCAATAAATGAAAAAATTAATTACAGAAACACTGAGATGCTACAACCTTCTTTTATTCTGCTTTCAAAAACAAGATCACTGACAAAAATAATATGGGTAAGACTGAGACATTCAGCAGCAACCCAGGGTTATGTAAAGAATCTATGTTAGCTGAATCAAGAATTTCCATCAAGAATATACTAGATGATTCCTGAACAGCTTTAGTCTTTCTTTCTTTGCTTCTTTTAAGTATATACCCCCTGTCTTCTCAAGAGGAAATTCCCATTTTCATGTTTGTTCTTTCTATATATAAAAATTTTAAAATTCACAAAGTCTATCCATCTTAGAAGCACACTCCATTACTTCCGTTTGATTGAATTTGAAACTATTTATTTTGCTGACTTATTAAAAAGGGACTTAAATGTATTTGTTTTAAAGTAAGACAAAACACAAGCATAAGTAAAAACGTTTTTATAAAGGATTATAAAACTCCAAATGATACTACTTTTGCCAGAATTTTCATTTGTAACCTTGGTCTTTCAGAAATGTAAACTGGTTCTCCTTTAAAACTCCTAAGACACAGCCATTCCAAGTAGTGAGTGTTTTTTAATATTAAAAAAAATTTGCAACTCAGTTTTGTGGCTCATGGATTAAAAATACTTAAAATACAGGTTAAGCAAAATATTAACAGTAGTAATAATGGTAATAATAATGGTAGTAGTAGTAGTAGTAGTAGTAGCAGTAGTAGTAGTAGTAGTAGTAATAAGAATAATAGAGTAGTACTTTTCTATCTTGGACTGAACAACACTTTTTCAGTATAGACATACAGTAAATTTAGCATATTGGAGAAAACTGGAGCATCTTCACACAACATTTTTTCCCTCAGTATGACCCTGAGGCTCTGACGAGAGCACATGATGATACCTATCTTGCTGTTACTTGTGTTATTACAGGAGACCTTAAAGCAGACTGTCCTTCAAGTAAAGATCATTATTGTGCCATATGAGGGAGAGGGACTAGAGATTCACTGTTTCAGTATGAATACAGTAATCTTCAAATATGTTCCTGTATTGCCACTAATGTATTACGTAACTAATAAAAAAGCTGAAAAAACTCAGCACAGAAATACAACACTGTATACCAAAACCACTTCTCACATTTAAACACTATGTTCACACAGATAAATAAAGGAAGGAGGGAGATTAGAAGAATGGATTGTCAAGCAACAGAACTTTTTCATGCATCATGAACCAGCAGGCTCTCCGAGAACTCCTCAGTATCAAGGAAAGGAAAGATGCTACCAGCAGACAACCAGCAGAGACAGAAATCTCCAAGGACACAGCTTTGCTGTTTAGAACTCTTTAGTTAGTGTTAGTTTTATAAGATTTTTCTTTCACCCCCTTCTCTAATTATAACAAGCATAAGACAGAAGTTTTTATTTTCACAATCTTTCAAGAATTCTTTTACTATGATATTTCTGTTATCCACTATCAATCAGGTCATGATCCTAACTTTCACTTCCTATTTCTGGATTAAAAACAAGAATTTACATATTTCTCTGTCAGTACTCTTTAAGACTATGGGAAGCACTTCCCAAGCATACGAACAGTTATCTTCACCAAATTTCTTCTTAATATCAATATTCCCTGCAAAAAGCTTCACAGTATTTAGATGCATACCAAGATTTTGACCAAGATTATGTCACAGTGTCTAACCTTGCCCACTACCATATGTACTTCGTTTAGTTACTTATTCAAGGGAAATAGTTACTTCTAAACATTCTTTTAAAAGTGCTGTGTGAATTATTCTGTACCAACAGTGGAAGTGAAACATAAAAGCAAAAAACAAAATGGAAATCCAAATACCTTGGGCCTAGAAGTGGGTATGTGTCTTTGTTGCTGTTGGTTTTTAAATCAAAAAGATTTGGCATTTTCAGCTAGATAACTTAGCTCCATACACTTCCACGTTACATCAGCCAGATTGCTTCCAGAAGATAAGGTAACTCAGGTACCTTGGCAATACTGCAATATAAACTCACTCACTTTATTTGTACTCTTTTCTCACCCTCTACTGATTTGTTTCCATCTCTTAATTATCCTATATTCAAACTTCAAGCTCTTTGGTGCTAGGGCTCTCCTTTTCTTCCAGGTTTCCTGATGACCAAAAGCCATGACTCAGGTTTCTCAGGTGCTGCACACACACTAATAATATGACAATAACCCAGAAGCAAATGGAGAATTCAATACATGGCTCCAGTAATCAGTAGCTGAGAAGGCAGGCACTACTTGCTAGAGCTTGGAAAGCAGCAGGGCTTGGAGGAGGACTGGGAGCATGACTGAGGTCAACAGAGGTGGAGATGACATTGCAGGTGAAGAAGTAGGGATAAAGAGTTAAAACAAAAGTGAACAGGTGAAAGAATGGAGGTAGCAATATACCATCTGGTAACACATAGAATAAGAATAAAGTCTATGACCAAGGTAAGTGTAACAGTTATTAGCATGGAAAAAACATGACAAAAAAGATTCACCAAAAAAAAGCATATACACATACCTGTAAACCATTTCATTAGGAGCCATGTCATCAAAGGTATAATCAAAACGAAAAGTTTGGTTTTCTAGGTACCTTGTTAAATCCACCTTTTGTTTTGGTTCATGTACCATCACAACATCTTTACTAGGAATTGTTATTACATCAAGGTCTTTCATTAAAGTTTCTATAAAATAAGTGAAATATATATTTAACTAACAACACATCATTATTTTTACATTATCCCATTGTTTACACTCTTACAACATCTCAGATAACACAGCTCCTCCAAGTAACAACACTGCAATGGATTTGGGCTTCTGATGCCTAGATAGTAATCTGCTAAGCAAGAGATTTCATTCTGGAAGTCTACTCATCCTATCCTACCAACTGCTAGAAATTAAAGAGAGGTACAAAGTTGTTTAGAAAAACTATGATCATTAATCACAGCACTATCATTGTAACACGTTATGTCTTCTATAACTCTTTTCATGGACTTGAGGTCTTATTCCTCAGCAATTATAAAGTCTTCTTACAGTTTACTGCCATATTCTTTCAGTTTTTAAAAATACCTTCCTCTAGTGGAGAAACTAGATGCTAGTACTATACTGCTTCGACTGTCAAAGTTGAAAACACAAAGAAATTAACATCCTTATGGTAGTCTGTCTTATTTTAAAGTTTTGTCTTTGTATTTTCTTTAAATTTTGCTTTCATTCCTCACAGACATCATCATTTATGTATTCCTCCTGGAACCTACAGTACACATCTTTAATATACAATTCCTCTAAAGTAAAATCCTTTATAAAGATTACCTTGTAAGCAAAAAAAGCTGAAAATTATAATGATCCTCACTATCGCTGTGACTTTAACAGTGAGATCCCAGATTGTAATTACTATACAGGACTGCAATTTACTGCTAATTGTTGTATGGTATATGAGTCAGCAAAACACAGAACCCAGTGATCCATAATATGCACAAAAATAAAGACCCTTTTTGTGTACAGTCGGGATTCACTAATGTGTCCTACTTGCATTTCTATGTAAAATTTCTTAAGGCATGCAGTTCAAGGATTTGATGTGACATTTTACAACCAGATAGAAACCTTTTCGTGAGTTAACATCCTGATCAAACAGTACAATGGTTACCACTGCATTAAATTACACACCAATGGAAACACACATTCTAGTCACAGTATAATCAATTTTTCAACTGCACTGCAACAAAATAAAATGGAATTATTCTGCAGTAATCACAGAGAAAAAGGAACAGTGACAAAAAGAAATGTATGATGGACAATTCTTTGCAGCAAACGCTTTTTAGTTTAACCAGTCAGAACAGGATTTTTCCTAAAATTTTTTTTGGAATAAGACTTTTACTTCCTCCCAGCTATTTGGTATGAGAACCTGCATTTCTTGCTGATGGAAATTAGGAATAGTGTCTCTGAAACCCACCATACATTTCACAATTATAAATACATGTCACTGAACTAAAATCTTAAAGTGTCACTCTGAATACCTACTTCCTGCAAAGTCAATCCGCAGAAAAATTGGTGCTGAGAACACCTAATGTTTTTGGTGATAATTCTGCATTTGTGAGATGACAAAGCAAATTAATTTTATTTTTTCTATTCATAGGGTGACAGTCTAGTATCTTTAATTCTTTTATACTTTTCTATGATTTTATGAGAAATAACTGTTTCTTATGAACTGAGATTGTACCATGTGGGTACTAGATTATCGCCCCCTTCATAGATTATTTGGTTAACACCTTTTTTGCTGCAGTTTATTCTTAAAAATGCAAAATGGCTTTAGTATCAACCTCATTTTTAGTTACACATTCATCTTTCTGCAAACACCTCTGATCCACTTTTTTAATAGCTCCCAACCACTAACACCTAAGATACGTCGCTTTCACAAAATCCAATCGTACTTCTGAATCCCAACTCATGACCCATAAAAACTTGTTTTCATTTACTGCAATTTCACTTTGTCCACCTTCAGCACAGGTAGAAAGTGTGCCAACAGTAAAAGTAAAAATGAAAAAAAAATAGAAGCAGCAATGTGAAGGGGAAAAATAAGACAAAACCTAACTATGTACAGGTATCAACTTAAGTATGGGAAAAGGAAAAACATTTCTCCCATTTTCCTCTGGATATGCTTCAGCTAATCCTAAATGTGTAGTTCTGACAGTACAGAAACAATAAATGGCATCCCAAGTTGCTTTAGCATCAAAGTGGTGCTCTTTTGAGTCCTTCAGCTGAACAGAATATAAGAGAAGGAAAGAAACATCTTGCAACACTGGATTCAGACAGGCGGCAATCCAGTAGCCATTTGTGTTCCTAAATTCCCACTGAAAGTAAAGAACTTCCTAGAAAGACTGGGATTTAACTGGAGCTGAAAGCTGAACAGTTTTTTGTTATTTGGTTTTGGTTTTTCTGAATACAGACTCCAGTCTGATGAGCAGGCAGTAAGAAAAATAGTTCTAACACTCACCACATTAAAAAAAAAGTCATTCAGGAATTCTTTTAGTACCTAACAGATTTTCAGTAGCATTTGATATGCTCTAGGGTAATTTTGCCATCCCTGAGCAGCAACTCCAGAGTGTACAAGTCTTCTATTTGTCTGTAATCCGCTAGCCCTGTGAGGATGTCTTGAACATGTTTAGGCATCTACCATGTCAGAAGACACTTCCTTTATGTCTGATTCAAGACCACTTGAAAGTATAAAAATATATGTACAAAAATACATATGAAAGTTTTCACTGTGTTACTCTCTGCTCAGGAGATCACTTGAAGGATACTTTAAAATAACAGTGATCCTAACACAATGTAAGAATACTGAAGAAATTACAGTAGAATTCATTTCCAGATCAACTAAATACATCCTAGACCACCTTGGGAAAAAACCTGTGCCTCAGCTCCTAATACATAAAACTGTGGCAGTTAAACTACTTTTCTCCCCGTCGCTACCCAGGTTATGATGAGTCTATGAATTTTCTAGGTCCGTCACAATATTGTCTTTATATATAGAGTGTCATGTTTGATCAGTATTTCTAGAGTTGTTTAACACAAATTATGTTACTATCAGAAGCAACTTTTCAGATAAACAAATGAACAAAATCTTCAGTGATCATACCTTTTTTATTGAGTGGTCGTTTTCGTACACAAACACAAATCCTGTGCTCATCAATCTGCAAAGGAAAGTCTTTTAGTGAACTATACCCCAATTCCAGTTACAAAATGTTTAACTTTATTTGACTTCTCTTTCTGAGTTAAATAACCAATCATTTAAAGAAAGAGAAATTTCCAAGGCAGTAAGACATGTGAGCATATAAAAGCCCCTTGTGTCTGCATGGCAGTCAAGAACCCAAAAATGAGAACCAGACATTAACAAAACTCTCTGCAGACAGTGATCTAATCCTACAGAGCAACAGGTAGTACAGGACTACTGCAAGCAAATCCAGCTTTAACAGGGTAGATATGCTATTGACAGAAATTGTCATATTCTCTGATTTCCATAGAATCTGACAGTCTTCATCATTTAAGGATTCTACTCCTCTGACTTGTCTGCAAACCAGAAGACCACATCACCTTTAAAGGTCAAATATTGATCATTATGCTGAAAACGGTTTTTCAGATAAGCTTCATGGTTTTGTGTTCACATTCCCTAGCATCCCAGGAAAATTTACCAAACAAAGGCTGAGTGACTACTTAGTACATGTTGGCATTATTTAATAGTAAAAAGATATTTAAATAACTTAAAAGTAGTTTAGTAAACTAGGACTTCCAAAACCTACTTATTTCAATATCAACAGATTTCTGAAAAAATAAACCCATGTTATATTGAATACTAATTTATATTAAAATACCCACTTTTCACATTAATAGACAGAAGTATACATTGAAAAAAGACGAAAACACACAGCAAAAACACAGAAGGGTAACACATTTCCATGTTTGCTGGCATACTTACAGGATCTGCAGTTGTCAGTGGTCTATAATCCAAACTTCCCCTGAAATCTCTTATCATACACATAATTTCATAATTTGGGTTTGTAGCATCAACATCCTAGGAAAAAGCAACAGAATTTCAATTATACTTTTCGTTTTCAGAAAAAGCCTAAATTAATTATCTATAAGAAAAACACATATTAACTGAAACCTTTTTTTTCTGCAAAACACCAGAAATGTCTCTTGGAAGTTTAACATAAGGTTTATGCCTTTTTTACACTCTGATGTAGCTAATTTACTGACCATAAGGGAAACAACTATATGTTTTTTATGTCATGTTTTTGGTTGGTGTATATTAGAAAATACTTTTTAATTGAGGACTCATTAATAGTCTACTCAAGAAACAGAAATTCTGCCTTTGCCAGAACCTTTTGGTTTTTTTTGCTGCCTTTGCCATAACAATAATTTGCTGCCTTTGCCAGAACCTTCACACTAAAGAAACATATAGTCAGCACTTCTTAATCTCCAATATGGCACTCTGACAGATGCACAGATACTCCACTACGCAGGTACAACACACAGCACAGAGGACAGTGCAGGAACCCCAGCTGCTCCAAACACAATTTTGCTGGATACAAGTCAGTTAAAGTAGCTTGGTCATAACTATTGGTCCTGTGTTCATTTGTACAGGTATCTGGATGCATTGCAAATTCTTCCAAGGGTCCCAGACCTCCAGCAAAGCAGAAGCAATCCCAAGGATACTTAATAGGCTACATCCAGGCTGTGAGGGCTTTGGCTGAGATAGAGTTAATTTTCTCCATAGAATAATATGGTATGCAGCACTGCTTTGGATTTGTGCTGAAAACAGGGTTGATAATATATGGATGTTTTAGCTATTCCTGAGCAGCACTTACACAGCAAAGTCCTTTCTTGGTCCTCACCCCACCCCACCAGCAAGGTGGCCAACACAGCCAGGACAGCTGACCTCATGACACAGGCTCAGAAGACAACCCATCTTTAAACCTGGAGCCATCAGTACCACAGTGAATGGACATGTAAGAGGCCATGCATGGAGCACCATTAAGCTGAGCCTGAGCCTACCCTCTTCTCTGCAGAACTGATTTAACAACTTCCTGTCACTTCTCCCTGCAAATACACATTTTACAACACTTCAGAACATGTTGCTGATGCCAAACACAGCCAGCTCTGGTGCTCAGACCCTACTAAGTTTTGCATGGCTACCCCCACGATACAAAACGTCTGAATCACAGCTGACTGTGGACACAGTGTAGGCACTCAGAAAGCACTGGATTTGGGTTACTAAGCTGAAAGGGAGCCAGCTCTTTCTTTGCACTTGTGACACAGCCAATCCTCACCTCAGAAGAAACCGTCCTGGTAATCAGAAGCTGACTGTACCTTGATGTCAATCACTCTGACTACAGTGAACTAAAAACTGCTGACAGGAAGTATTCACAAAATGTTTCTTTCAGGAAAGAGTATTGCTTATCCTGGAAAAAACATTTACCTAATAGTATTCTTAAAGCCCTGTTTAAAGGTTTTGCATACTAGAAGTCAGTGCTTAGTGAATTATTGCTGCATTTCACAACAACCTCCTCATACAGAAGTTTAAGACTCAGATGCAAAAGGAGTGTTCACAGGAGAAATACAAAGAAAATTTTAAAACTAACACCACTTCTAAGTATTTTAATGTATAAAGCCAAAAATGGTCATTCCTCACACATAAACACATATTAATGTTTTGTGTAAACAGATGTAAATGATAAAACACAAATTTAACATAGGTGATTTTAGATCAACTTGGAAACATCATTAAACCATGAAAAGTAAATTGTATGAATGATTTACTTGATGGTGGTAATTCATATGTCAGCAGCAGATTACACTCCTAGTTTTGCTAAAGCTTTTACACCATTGTGACAGAAAGTCATTTAATATTAAGAGATTTTTCTCAAAGGATTAGCAACTTCGTTTCTTTCACACGAGTTTTTAACAACTGTCTGCCAAGCTGCTTGCATGATGAAATTGTAAATGTATAGACTAGTTTAAAGAAAGAAACATTAAAAATCACTATTAAAACTTGACACTCAAATAGATCTATAAAGCATCAAAGATCATAAAGAACAATTTACCATAATGTCATATTACCGCCTATAGAATAACAGACCTCTCTAAAAGTCAAAAGGTTGGTTATTGTCAAAAACATATTTTCCCTAAGAAAAAGCTTATCAGTAGCTGTTCTCTGAAGAACATGCAGTAAGATAGCAATTGAAAACAATGATTTCTGTTGGAAGAAAAAGGGGGGAAAACCATCTAAAGTAGCAGTTATGAGAGCAATGCTACCAAACACCAAAATATTTGTCAAACCTGTATACAGAATGAAAATATTTATTTTCAGGATTATCACAGTTCATAAACACTGAAAAAGAACAATGATTTTGCAAACTTCTCTTGCTGACATGCTGACATGTGATTTCCAGTTGAGCTAAAAATACTAACCTGAGCTCTTTTTTCTCTAAGTTCCTGCTGCTGTAACCTTCTTTTTTCACGTTTCTCTTGCAGTTTTTCAACCTCTTTTACACAATTGGATTTTCTACGTGCTTAAAGAAAAAGATGCAATTTAAAAATATTTTCTGTACTTACACTGTAAACTTCAATTTAATTAATGTATCATTAATTAGAATGCATCAACTGTCAACTATATTTTCAAGCAAATCTGTATTAGTATAGAATCATTAGGGCACTTTAATTTCTAAAATGCATAAAATTTATTAGAAAAATGTCATGAGAATGGGACAATAATTACACAAACAAAAATATATGACCTTGAAAAAATATTTGGACAGATACATGTGATCTCTTGGTTTGAATAAAAAGTAAGCCCAGACCAAAAAAAAAAAATTAAAAAAAGAAGAAGATAAACAAAACCACCATGGTTAAAAGAAAATAAAGGAAAAACAAATTCCAAATACTAGAACAATTATGATGAAAATGAACAATTGTTTAACCACAGCTTTCTGAAAAAGCTCCTCAAGGAAGCTCACAGACAACTGAGCATGTAGACCATTTGTTATTTATGGATAACAACATAATCCAAGAGAATGTACATGTAATGCCCAGAATGAACGAGTCCTTGATACACGGTTTACATACAAGGGGGTCCAAATTCCTTTTTCACAGCTTGAACTGGAGATATATCTGAAACACTACCATTCTGTTGGGAGGAGGAAGACTGTTCAGGAAGCTGAGTAGGCCGTGTGCGTGCAGAACCAACCACTGCAAAGGAAAAGCGCAAAGCTCATCTGGACATGGAGGAGTAACTTTCCCACCCATTTCTGAAATACTTTGTTAAGATGAGATAAAATGAGGCCCCTTTCCAGACACAACAATTTACTGTGGTCGAGGAGGAGCTGTACTCACAAAAAGTCTATTAATAAAACATCTGCTATGCAGACTTCTTTATCCTAGTCCTGTACACTAACACAACATTGTTATTAAGTACCAATGGTGCACATGCATATTTTTAAATACCGCAGAATCACTACAACTTACTATGTGCAGAGAATGAAGTGTTTACTTGGAGATGTGCAGTCCTGAAGCATAAAGTGCTTCAATTTTATTTATATTGTAGTTATATTCAAAAAACTAATAAGAAAAGAAGCCCCACTGTTTCACATTCTCTAGATTCTACAAAATGCTCCAACCCCATTGAGCCTATGATCTCTGGAGGAGCAAAGAACTAGAATTTAAAGCTAGTGAAGAATCTGTAAGTGGAACAAACAAGCCTTTTTGCCTCTGTACCAGAAGTGATACAGATACAATCAACATGTCTAAACTTATGCATTGATTCCATACATGCTAAGAATGCCAGTTGCTGAAGATGCTGTGATGTCTTTTTCCAGTGAATGCAGTGGGAGTGGTGAGCATGCAAGCCTCTGTGATTGAGCTGAATGCTTTAAATTGTTTTTCAAATAGTTGCTTCGATCAGCTCTGCTTCACCTGGCCCATTTCCTGCACACACTTCAAACAGTGTGCCAGAAGAGCACAAAAGTAAAGGTATCAGCTTTGATCAGCAGCCAGAGATGACACTCCAAGTGAAGGCCAGCTCACTGTACACCATGGAAACAACTACAGAAACAGGTTTTGAACAGGACAGACAAGACAAATGCCCAGATCATTCCACATATCATAGGAGATCTAGCTTATAGCACAAACTGACTACACAAAATAAGACAGTGTGCTGAGAAAAGCTGAATTATAAGGCCAAAAGAGAGAAATATTTAGGCCAACAGTGAATAATGAGAGGCACGGTACTTATTAAAATACAAGTTACAGGGTTATTTCATACCAAACAGATTGTTTACTGCAAATGACAAAATGTATGGATGTGGGGACAGTCTATTAGTAAGACATCTCATATTTAAACCATACCAGGTCAGGGAAAAAAACCAAACCACTCTTGTATTTTCAATCTGCTTAATACCCCCAGAGCCAAATGGCAGAAGGGCAAAAGTGGTCCCAGTCAGAAGAGTCTGACCACTTGCAAAGATATGCAAGCCCACTTGCTCTTCAAGTTTAAACAGACAGACTGGAATCTAGTCTGGAGTAACGTTAGTAGATCAATGTTTGGATGAAGAGCCATCATCACCATCACCATCATCAGTACAGGTTAGTTAAGCTGAACATAGGAGAGAAAATGAAAACAATAAACAATAACTATTCTTTCACATGCTATAGATGCATTACATCTGTATTCATCCAATACATACTTTTCACCTATTATCCTGTGGTATTTCAGCAAATTTTTTCTGGTTTTTTCACTATTAACTGTAGAGTGATAAAAAAACCTGTAGGACTTAAGTATTCTTTGAATAACTGTTTACACACAGGCTGCTACAAAATAACAGACTGTTAACAAAAAAAGTTAAAATATCGAGAATGTCAGGAATTTAAGTGCACTACTTAGTGTATACTGAAGCATTCAAATAAGCTGAGGGACACTTATATGGAAAGTCCATGCATGTTTTAATGCTGCATGATTATCTTCAAATTTTTGCACTTTCAGTTAATTCAGCTTAACTTTCATAATGCTATATTGCTTAAACTTGCATATAAATATTATCTGTATAGTATGAATTCCTAACTATACATAGGTGTATGTATATATACCTATGGAATTATATATATATACCTAGGAATTACATACCATGTCTTTTACATGTCATAGGCATACATACCAAGTAAGAAACGCAAAACTATTAAGGAATACCAGATAAGCAGGAGGTTAAAATGTTACCTTTTTTTTACTTCATTGAAATGGAAAGAGATAGCATTTACCTCTATTATCTCTGGCAGGAGGGTCATTCTTAGAAGGTACCACAGTACGTCGACTCTATAAAGAAAGAAGTCTCTCTTATTTGATCACCATATTATTGAAAACATAAACTGCAGCTGTACCTCTGCTTCTTTCCAGTGAATGAAAATAACATGGCATGAACAATAGAGAACTTACTGCTGCCAAATCGCATAATGAAAAGTGAAGGGGTGAAGGCTGATTGAACTGTATGTACTGTTTCAAAAAACTCCAGAACTTTTTCTATATTTTTCATTAAGACATTTAGTTATAAAAATATTAGTTCCCAACTCCCTCTCTGCCAAACCTGTTCTCAAAAAAATTTAGAAATCCCTATTCACTGCAGGAAAAAGAAAGGAATACAGTTATCAAACAGCACCACAGACACAAAAGTTAAGTTACAAATTCTAGCAGAACACCATGTATAGAGCTACTGTAAGTTGCCATGAACATGTTGCATAGGTATTACCAACCTTCACAATTTTGTTTACTTTGGATGATGAAGCAGGTGGTGGTAGTGTCTCTGGACTAGGTTCAATATCTTCATCAGGTGCAAGATCTGGGTTAAGTGAAAATATGCTCTCCAAATCAATCTGTGAAAAAGAGCATAAAACACATTAATGACTCTTAACATAAATCCTCTCTATGTCTCCTGTTATGTTTGACAATGAACAGTTAATATATTTAGTGGTTTTGCCCCACAACTTGTTTATTCTAAGACCTGAATTATTTCCTGTTCACTAAAAACAGACTAATCTTTGGACTTTGTATTATTTGAAAACACATCATTCAGTCAATGGATGAATTAAAAATGACCAATAGATAGTATGATTTTGTAAGGTGATCAAACTAAAAGAGAAGTAGCTAGTATTATTATGGTAATTTGACAACTACTGCAAAATATATAAGACATTCTGTAACAGAACACAAAGATTTCAGTTATCTTTAATTTCCCAGACAGTGTAAAAGAAACAAATTGCAATGACCAAAAAATCAAACTGTAGCTGAAACCATGTTAAATATATCATGCTTTTTCTTTTCTCTAAAGTATTATTAAGTGTCATTCAAACTGCTGTAAAATGTATGGGAGGAGGGGCAAGATCTTAAAAATATGATTTTGTAAAAATGTTGAAGAGCTCTGGTCTCTATAGACTTCTGTTTCTCTTGGCTGGACCTTTCAAAGACCTCGGTGCAGTATAGATTCTGTGTGTCTTCAGCTGATGGAATCACCAGGACGTTCTCATGGCTTCATTTTTTTCTTTTTCCTGTGTTTTCACAAAACCAGTAAAGTGTAACGTATAATTATTTCTGACATGATTCTCCAAATCGAAACTGGCTAACATGGTCCAAAATTGACAGGAAGATGGAGTAGGAAAGTGTTACACAAAAAGACACCGTTTCATAAGGAAAGCAAGGCTGGAAAATTGTTGCCAAGAATAACTGAATAAGCAAACAAATTGGCAGTTAAATTCCTCAAGAATACAAACCCAAGATGACTTCTAGTTTAGCTCTCCCCCTACTTTCCTGTCTGAACTGTGTGTCATTCTCCCTCTCAAAAATTTGATTTTTTTACTTGTAAAAATAGGGTAACAAAGCCAGCCTTTGTAATCTGGTTCAAAATCAATAGATGAAAAGAACTGCTTAAAAGCTATGACACAGAGCTCAGGAATTCAAATTTACAACAGAAAACAGAATTTGCTCAACACTTTCTGTACAAAACTGTCTGTAACCAAAGAATCATCAAGTAAATTATGTCTCATTTTTGTTTCCAGCACAAATTCTAAAGTAATATTCATGTAGATTACACATTTTTTTAAAAAAGTTCTAAATAAATAAGTTTACCTCTTTCCCTTTAGTATCTCCATTTTCAATCCATTCAACAGTTACGCTTTCATTATCTTCATTTAGAGATGTTACCATAGCTTGGTGAATTCGGCCTAGAAAACAAACACAAGTGATCATTTATTAACTTGGTGGAAAAAATTTCCAGAATTTATTTCCATCCCTGCACTGAGACATACAGAGATAGGTAGGAAGAAGATGGTTGAAAAAACTGAGGTGATCAATAGAAGGTGATTGCAGGCCACACACTGTGAAGTGGCTCAGACCTGACCCACCAGTGGAGGCTGTAATGGGACAGTAAGCATCCAGGTAAAAAGCACAATGAACAGAAAATCGAGTGGTAAGTAAACAGAACACCTCAGGAAAGCCACACCACTTAGACGCTCTCTCCTTGAGAGCAGAACACTCCAATACCAGAAGATGCCTCCAGGTGCTAAAAGCCCCTGAAGTGCACTTCACAAAGGATCGTTTGTCCCCCCTTCTAGGCTGATACAACATTACACATCTCAACACAGAAATTAAGGCTTTTGAAATTGTGCTCTGATACACATTTTTTAAAGGCACCAATAAGGTGGTAGTCCAACTAAAATTAAAACTGCCTGGAACAAAACAAACCATTATTTTAGAAAGAGCTACTTACACAGGCTGCTGAGCTTGAGTTAAGGTGCTTTTGCATTGACTTCTTCAGTGAAAGACCCAAAGGAAGCAAGCCCCCATAGAGTAAAATAAAACCAGTAAATTTTCAGTAGGTATAAGGATTTTTCTTCTAAAATATGTAGTACACTGAAATTTTTGTATGTCCTATTTCATATGCACAGTACAGAAGAGCAACTGGAAGAGCAGGATAGCCATTCAGTGACACAAAAGGATCAAGATCCAAGTGTCACACTGATTTCACATCCATGCATTGCCCTAAACTACCAAGAGGTTTCTAAAAGAAAACTACTGAGGTTTCTAAAGAACACGAGTCCAAAGCAACTTCTCCTCTCACACCCTTCTGTAATGAGGGTCCATACTAGGGAGAAGCAATCCCTTGCTCCACCTGCCATGAGCCACCCCCTAGGACTACTTGCAGTTCCCAAAGTGTGAGTGATCATCCTGGAGCAGTTGGGCATATGCTGCTGCTCCTGGGCATCTACTCAGGGTGAAATACAGCACAATCAGCATACATGCTTCAGTCTGGGCCTTCTCTGCCTTGTACTTTCTCTCCTTTTCCAAAGCTATTGGCCCCACAAATCCCCTTTAGTTTTCTGCTCCACTGATTGTTCCAACTTTTTGTTTTAGCCACTTCAACCACAATCTGACAGTTTTCCAAAAAAAAAAAAAAGGGGGGTTTTATAGTCTAAGCTTTCTAGGGCCTGCAGAGGAGTAGAAGGAAAGAAAAACCTTGAGTGATATCCCAAATTAATTCAGCTAACAGTGAGAGGAACAAATGTATACCATTAGTATTTCTTTTATTACAAAAGCTGCCTAAATATTCACATCTAGTTAAGACTCAGTAAGAAGGGAGTCTACAGGAAATGTCATGGAAGATAACAGCAAATCCCTGTACTGTCACACTGTGTGTGGAGGAAGAGCCTAGCTGCAGCTCAGGTGAGGTGTAGCGCTCGGGGAGCTCGCAGAGCAGCTGGCAGCCCTGATCAGCATCGCTTTCACGTCTCCGGCACTCACCTCGCCAGCAAAACACATCACACATGCATTTACAGCCTCCACACTTCTGGCCCAGAGCATAGCAGGCACTCCCACACTAAAGAAGGTTAAGTAATTTTTAACATTATAAGTAAAAAGCCTCCCCTTTTGCTTCACTTGGTTTCTGTCCTCTGGCATTCTTTTGTTTTTGTTTCCCTGACCCTTGCTTTTTCTGAACAAACCCTTCCATTTGTGCTTCCTGAGAACAATTCTCGCCACCCTCAATACCCCTCTCCATTAATATGTCAGCATTTAATAACTTCCCAGGACTTAATTTTGTGCAAGAATACCGTTGTAGAACTGTTTCAGTGAGCTATCTGGTCCTTCAGCGAAGTAGCAACAGAAGCTGCTGTCTTCCTGTAGCAATGCCACTCCTGCCTCTTCTGAAAAGAGTGTGCTGAGACCAGGCCACAAGTACACAAAAGCTCTGGGAACTGGGAATTTAAGCTTACATTGGTATAATCTCCTGCTGCTGTGTTAAGGCTTGGCCCAGCTGTCAATTCAGAATCAAGAGAAAAGCAGTGTATGAAAAATATCTGCTTAGTAAAATATATTCTATACAATATTATAATAACACTTAGTTCATTACCAAATTTTAAAAATTTTGAAGAAAACCACTATTCACAGCTGAAACCTGTGACACTGTATTAGTGACAGAGCCATCATGTAAGTCCGACTACCTGTTTCCATGGTCTGTTACTTTTGACAGAGAACAAGTAATATTTTAAAAAGGTATCATCTTTGCCATAACAAGTGAAAAGAGATCAAAGCAGGCTGATCAATGGACAGAAAATACCCCACACTCTAACAAACACAGTAAGCCAGCATGCCTTAACGAAAGAATCACAATATATCTTCCATCTCTGTGCCAGATTTCATCCCTTCCCTGGCCAAGAAAGTCAGGACTGAATAAAAACCACAAAAACCCACATATTAACAAAAATAAAAGTTATGTCTATCTTCCAAATACTTAGAGCTCAAACAGAAAATGTTCACTACAGTGTTTAAACTGGCAATGTACTCACATAATTTGTTCCTAAAAATTCTTTGTGTTACTGAAAGTTTACATGATACTGAAGTGCCAGATAGAGCATTTACATCTTTACAATTGCCTCTTGCTGTCTGGAAACAGTATTCCATTATATTTTTCTAGTACACAGCTGAATACAGCAGCTGGGAAATTCAGGAATGCCAGCAACCAATTAGGCTGGCATAAACCTCGTCTAGCATATAAAGCAAGACCAAGCTACAAATGCTAAAGCATAAGAACCAATCTGCAGAGAAAGTTTCAATGCAATGACCCTAATTTCTGGTGCACTTTCTAGAGCTAGTATCAAAATTTGACATGTAAGCATGTCCATGTAAGCATGAACCAGCATTAGAAGCTGAAGAAGTAACAAGTGATTCAAGACGACCATCTTCACACACACCTTAAAACCTAAAGAAGTAGAGCTGATACAACAACTTTTCACTTGGCATTTCCTTTATTTCTAGTGCCTCTCCTCACATGATTAGAATTCAGATCACAAGCAACATTTTTTTCTGAGAAGTTGTTCCATTTCTGTAGGGTTCCTCACAAAAGTGGTCACTGCACCAAGCCTGTCTGAGTTCAAGATGTGTTTGGACAACACTCAGGCATATGCTGTGACTCTTGTCCTTTTCAGGGTCAGCAGTCGGACTTGATGATCCTGACAGGTCCCTTCTACCTCAGCATTTTCTATGACTCTATGGGGCTCAAAAACTAATGGAGAAGTTATTTGAAAAAGCAATTTTTTGGCTATGTTCTGTCATACAGCACATGACATCTGGTTAATCTCCTACTGACCAGAAAATACTGCTGTGTAAAAAATACTGCTGCCAATACAGCAGTACCACAGAAAAATGTGACACCAACACTTTACAATTACCTTAAATACAGAGACATTACAATATTCTCACTCTAGTCAGGTGAAAAACATCAACTCGCCATTCCCTTTCTTCCTAGTCATCTGATGAACATTTGACAAAGAGAAGGAAGCAAGCATACTGATTTGATCTGCAGACACATGATAAACATATTCTCTATCACAGAAGTTCTTAGAGCAGCTAGTGGTGCACAAAAAGGTTCAGGAAGAGCAGTGAAAGCAAATAACCACGGCTAAATCAAAATTTTAATTAGCCCCTAGCCTAGGTAGCAGTGGCAACTCACTGCAAATATCAAGTGTACTTAGATCCTTACCTCTAAGCAAAGAGAACATTTTTTACCTGCCGAACTTCTCCAAACCACCACAATTTTGAAGCAATGATCAATCATGGCACTAAACCCACAGCCCTTTCATCTTCCTCCTACTTTTCAGAAACATAAGTTATCAGTGTGAAATATGGGTTGGTGTCTAAGTTACAGTCTGGACTACAGCAGTGGCTGACATGTGACAAACTCCTCTGCATTCTCCCAAGTGACTCAAGAAATAGAGCTGGACCACATTCTTCCCCACCCTTCCACAAAACTGAAGTGTGCCTGCCGCAAAAGACATTCTACTCACACAGCTCAAGCAAAAGCTTTATGAAATCTTAGAAATAGCTTTGAGCTGTAATAATTAAAAATTTACACTCAGGCTCTGGTTTGGGCTATGGAGCAGAGAGGGTCATAGCTTCCACTATGATCCTCTCATTCCATGCCCAAAACAGGAGGACCCTACCCAGCAGTGTTACATTATGACCATCATACAGTTTAAGCCTTGTTAGCCCAAAGCCAGGCAACTATTTTGAGCAGGACCAGGCTACGGCAATGTTAACAGACCTAACCTTGGCTCATGGGTTGTTAACGTTACATCCCTTGTACTTGCCACATCTTCAGGAGCACAAATGTGTTATATTAGCTCTGGCAGTGGACCATCAGCCAAGCACTTAGCTTTTTAAGGTGCACCAACAGAACATGTTCTTAGGTGAAAGTAAAAATATACTACAATTTCACACCTACTACAGTCTTGCTGAGGATGACCACTGCAACAGAAGCTACTCATGCCTTAGAAGATTATAATACACATTTGTGAAATAGCCAAGATTTTCCTATTCATGTTCATGAGTGACTAATATGAATGTTACCATATCTAGAGACACCTGGACATGACTGATCTTCACCCTCTATCAATTGATAGTAAAAANATCACCAAATAATGCCTGTAGCAAACTTTAAGGAAAAAATCCCAAAGAAAAAGAGAACTCTTGGCTTGGTGTCTCCATCAATGTCAACTATGGGGATATCCCTTTTAAGACAAATCATCATTTGTCATGGTCCTCCCCACACTACACAGACATTCCCGCTGTTCATCCTCCAAGGAAAAAACAGCAGTAACTGCTGACTGATGTTACTTTCTCCAGAACACCTAACGTACTTGATTTTATTTTGTTTCAAAGTTTCATTTATCCATAAACCAGTGGATATAGTCTTTTCTTTTCATTGTATCTACCACTGTTACAGCACTTTCATTTTACTTAATCTTGTATCTACCACTGTTACACAACTTTCATTTTACTTAATCGTACAGATTTATTACCACTTTGCCAGCCCTCCCTATTGTCTTGTCTGTTACCTTAGTTACAGTGTTATCACACTGTCAAATGGACATTAAACATGCACAGTCCCTACAATATTTCTGAAGCAAGTTCTTAAATACTGAAAATAACATATAACTTAGTTAAATACATATTTTAATAGTTATTTTTGTGAATAATCCCTAGCTGCTACCAACTCATTTTGTTGTATTATCTAAATTATCACAGCAATACCCAAGTCCTTCATATGACACGTTACAACCACATCTTACCATCTCTGTAAACATCTACAATGTAACAGACAGGGATTTTGAGACCAAAAACCAGTATTACCCAAATGAAGTTTCCCATTTCTGCCTGTATATTCCAGTTTTGAATTAAAATCCAACTTAATCTACTCTTACCGCTACATAAAAAGCTACCAAACTCAAAAATAACCCAAGCTAGATATGTAGGTAATTTCTGTGCAAGTACCAATCCAACACAGCACTTTAGAAAAACAGAGTTCACAGATATTGCTGACAGTCCACAAAGAAATGAGGAGGGGAGAAATAAACAACACACAGACATGTCACTGAGCTGTCTATAATATTTAGCTTCAAAATACAAATAGTACATTTAATGTCCCTCATACAGCAAACAGGATGTAAGTGACTTTTTGATTCCCTATTCATCCAACACCAAAAAGCCCCTCCACTCTGAACCACTAAATTACAGCTCACGGTGCTCAGCCTAGCTGAACTTGTTAGCTGTCCATACTTAGGCACCTTCTCTAAAGAAGTTACTAAGAGCTGTATCCCCACCTTGCTGTCATGGTTTTTGCTTCTCCAATAATTGTCAATCTCCAGTCTTGTCACATTGTGATTTGGTGGGTTTTTCTGCTAATGTTTCATTTTGCAAGCTGATCTCTAAAATTTCCCTTTACATTCATAACAAGTTTTCTATGGTGTCCCCAGTCAGAGGAATACCTTGCTTTTTACTTCCCTTCAAGGCAGGTCCAATCTCTTTTGGGGTAAGGGTGCTAATATCCTTTCAAGTAGATTTCAAAGGGCATTCTTTTACATTAATAAGCTCTGCTTAAAACGTCTTTATTTGCTTTCAGAAGCTTCAGCTGCCAGTGTAATCAATGGCAGTCATACTACTGGCTTCACAAAAGGTTTTCAATAGCATCTCACCATGGTAGCATTGAGAAGTTTATGCTACATATTGCCCCTGGAGGTGTCAGTGTCAGAGAAGAAGAGGATACATGTTACTAAAGCAGCTGAACTCATAATAAAGTGTCCCATTATGATGCCAACACATGCACTGATACCTTGATATTTACCAGCAACTTACCTCAGCTGTAGCATGCCAGTCATCCTATCATTTTTAAGAGTAGATGAGCTCTCAACTTACTAACTTACCCAGAAAGAAAGGTATTTGGAAGGAAGCACCTTCTAGTCATATCTAATACGTGCTGTTGTAAGTCCCCTAGAACATTTTCAATAAACTGAAAACATTTCTGAAATGAAAAACATTTTATGTTATTAAGTGGTCTGCCTCTGCTATTCACCCAAAAAGCTGCACTAGCACCTTGCTGTCAATATATACAACCTCTTTTAAAGACTGCATGTGTTCACAGTCTCTTAGTACTCTACGTTCTCTTTTACGGCTTGTACAAACACACCTGTACAGGAACTGTCTCTACCTGTTTCAGTCTGTTAAGAGTATCTGCTTTTCCAGCATCAATCAGGAGGTGAAATACCCCAGAGAAGCTGCAGATCACTTTCCACAGCAGCACTCACTGCCAAATAACAGTAATTCTGAAATAGCACTCACTTTTCCTCTTGGCACTTCACCCTGTCCACACTTACTTTGTGACTAGCTAGAATATGAGGGTTTCATGTCTGTCATTTACAGTTAATGATCTCCTAATCTATAGCAAAAGCACATTCACTTTGTGCCACTTTTACCCCAGTTGTTTCGCTCCACACCTCTTAATCTTCCAGCATGACATATATCTCCAGATAGATGATAATGACACTCTAATGAAGTAATGAAGTCTCCCAAAAGCAGTATTACTTTCTGTGTTATGACCAGGCATTAATAACTTCAATGGATGGGAAAAACTAGCCAGCCAGTCCCAAAACTGATTGCAGGAGGTATGTTGTTAGTTAAAAACTACCAGGTACACTATCATCACCTGTCTTGAGCACATTATCTTTCTTGTGTTAAACTTCATCTGAAACATTCTTCACACTCTACAAAACAATTTATTAAATTCAGAGAAACTTATGGCTTACCTTCACACAATGGTTGATACTGGTAATACTGCACAAAACCTCTCCCATCCTGATGCCCTGCCATGGCCAATGTCAGGTCACCCCACACTCAGCTCCAGGATTCAACATCATGTTAACCTGTTTCATCTCTACCACAATAATTTGGGACACAGAGACTAGAAGCACTTCAGCATGTGTCCTCCACTGTTTGCTACTACTTTTAGTCAAGGCACTGTACATTCCTAGAATGATTCAATTAGATTTGTAATTTTTCCCTTTAATTTAGTGCACAATCAAGCAGGACGAGATTTAATCTCCTCTGAAATTGGTATTTATGTGATAGCCAATTGCTCCATGGCCTAAAACCTTTTTATTCACTTATGCTAGTTTTGTTGTTGGGGTACCACAACAGTCTTTCTCTTTGTGATGGACAGGGGAAGCAACTCCTACGAGGATCTAGCATTTGCTGTCAAGGTAGATTGTGTCATGAGCCATGGCATAACCCATGACCAACATCTTCATTCTCAAGCATGAGGCAGTGCTAGGATGTAACAGAAAATGTCCTAGAAATCCCTTCTGTGCCTTTTTTTCAGACCTCACTATGGACAGACACCCTAAGATAACTGGTATGGGGTTGGTTCATGTTCACAACTGCCCTGAAATAGCATCCTTCATGGCATATTGCTCGGATGTACAGCACTTCAGTGCTCAGCCCAGGTCGCTCAGCTGTGCCTGTGGTAGCAAGTAGCACACTGCTGCACCAGGTGCCGAGAGGTCTGCAGAGCAAAACAAGTGGTGCTGGGATCAGACGTTCATACCGTATGTTTTGCAGGGCACTGGGGGGGTCTAGCACCACAGTATGAACACCCTTTGCCAAGGGCATCACGTACCTATCTTGAATGTATACTCCAGTTACATTTCATCCAAAAGGAATTTGGTGTGCTCCATGGCTACTTTAACGATGAACTAAAGCACAGCAAAAGGAAGTGATGATCAGAAGGTATGTGTTCAAAGTCCATTTTCTATACGAACTGAAATCCTTGTTACAGATGCACCCCTTACAGATGCACCGCTGTGGTACCAAATGGCACATCTAGAGCATCAAGACCTATTAATTCACCTTGACCTAAACAAAAATGAGAAAACTGCATTGCAATCTCCCACTATGATACTTTTAAGAGTATGAATAGGCACCTGTGCTACATATCCACATACAAGCACAAGAATATGAAAGTATGATGCTTACTAAAATAAAGGACTGTCCAACCACTGACAGACAAAATGATGCAGTTCAGGCCTCTCCTCAAGAACCAGTCACAGGAGTTCAGGTTTTCTGTAGGAGGCAGGTTATCTAGTTCACTCCAGATGACAGCCTGGAACTGAACTAGCACATGTGCACTGAGAATTATCATGGTACCTGGACACTAGACTGAAATGAGGTGCAAGACAAATTTACAGTCAAAACAGTACAAACTGTGAAATATTTTCATCCTCTGTATGAGAAGCTTGCATGCAAACAAGTACTAATGAAGTAGGGCATCAGGAAAGAGAAGCATGTTTTCTTTTATTCTACAGGCCTTTCAAAACATTAGCTACAAACTTACAGACATCTTGAGCCTAGTGTTTAGTAACACTCTGTATTACACTGAATTTTCCATCTGATCCTTTCACAAGACAGCTTTTTGTGTAGTTAGATGTCATGACACCAAAAGAGCCTCCCAAAAAATAAGGGAGTACAGAAAAAAAGTAGCAGATGAACTTCAACATTAAAACAAAGGAAAGATAACAAATTCAGAGAAAAGTAATCTTAATTACGGCTTTACAATGCTGTATCTGGAACTAGAACTTACAGCTCAAGAGATCCTTAAGTTGACATAGCTCTCTAAAAACATCATTGCCTAAACATGCACCTGCAATGACAAAAAAAGCTCTTGAAACTTAAAAGCAAGTATCCTTTTCAAACTACAAATAAAACTTTGGTACACCCACATTTCAAGTACTATGGCAAAGTCCTCACACCTCAAAAAAATGTAGTGGAATTAGAGGAGGTTAAGAGAAGGACAACTAAGAAGACAAAGAGAATGAGGATATTAAGCAGGTAAACACTGTTCACTTTTACGGAGAAGACTGAGGGTGGACTTGGTTGCACTTTTCATCCATAAAGGACAAAATGAATGAAAACTATTATTGACCAAATTCTGCAAGACTAAAGCTAGGAGTAGTCTCTTAAGGCACAGGTTACAGACAGATGAAAGTGGTAACGTACTTCTGTATGCAGAAAGCAAGGAACTTCTCAGTCTTGTGTCTGCAAGAGGCAGACTGTGTAAGTTTGGTCACAAAGAATTCAATAAATTCACAGACAACTGGTCTATAAATGGCTAGGACTAGGCAAAGTTGTACTTTTAACATCCTAAATGCAATTCTGGACAGCGAGGGAAGACAAAGACTTTGGACAGAGATGAGGCTGATGTGCTTCCCCTGAATAGCCTCTAGTTGCTGGGCTAGATGAACCACCCATCTGATCCACTAGGGTTCTTCATATAGAAGTCGTGAGCTTACTGGAAGTATTGTAAGTAGTAAGGAGACTGAGGAACCTCCAAAAAAAGCAAAAATACTTCAGAACATTAACAAAAACAAACAAACAAACAAACAAACAAAAACAAACAAACAAAAAAAAACCACCTTTCTCCAATTTCAGTAAAAGTCTTATAAGGAGAGTAGGAAAAAAGTTTTCATTCATATTTCATAAAGTAAAAATTCTGTCATATATTCACACAGCAATATGCCTTCTGCAGTGCAAAAAAACCCCAAAATGAAACAGTAATAATCTACCCATTTTCAAAATTCCTGCAAGGTTTTCCAGCACCTGCTGGTCCCTTCCATAGACCATATGAACTCCCTCCAGTTCTCATATTTAAGAAAGATTAAGCAATCGGAGACGCAAACTCTATTCAAACGAGAATAAGACATCAATGTACAACATGGCCATTTTTCTTTTACTGATGTGGCATAAGTAAAGGCTTCAATTCAATTCCTGGTAACATTTCCACCTGTCCCATGAGTTCATAACTTGTAAACAAGATGCAGGAATAGTTCAGTATCATATTTTTTCAGATAGCTTTGAAAACTGAATATAATTTGACATCTTTTTGTGCATTTAGTCAGCAGTTCCTTGAAGACCTTTAGAACAATTTCACAGGCAGCTTCTGTAAACTTCTAAAACTGCTTCTCAAAGTAACTCTCAGAATATTTCTTCACATATTTTTTCAGAACGAGGCCCTCTGTGTTCAGTATAAATTTCACTACATTTATGATGTGTAAGCAAACTTAGATTCAGCTCAAGTATGTCCTTGTACAGCATTGGCTGGGACAGAGTTCTCTTTCTTCCTACCAGCCAGTATACTGCTGTGGTTTTGATCTAGTAAGAGAATAATGTTGATAACACACTTACGTTTTGGCTGTTGCTAGTTAGTGCTTACCCCAAATCAAGGACATTTTAGTGTCCCACGCTCTGCCAGTGAGCAGGTGCACAAGAGCCTGGGAGGAAGCATAACCAGGAAAGTTGACCTGAACTAACCAAAGGGATATTCTTTACTTTTACAAGGGCATATAGTGATGGGTCTAGGGTAACAGCCTCATAGATAGTAGGTTTAGACTGGATATTTGGAAAAAAATGTTTGTTGTGAGGGTGATGAGGCACTGGAACAGGTTATTGAGAGAAGCTGTGGATGCTCCATCCCTCGAAGCTTTCAAGGTCAGACTGGATAGGGCTCTGAGCAACTAGTCTAGTGGAAGGCATCCCTGCCCACAGCAGGGGTGATGAGGTGGTGGAAGTGGATGATTTTTTGGGTCCTTTACAACCCAAATAATTCTATGATCCTGTCACTCCATACCTAGTCTCATGCCCACTATAAACACCAGGGCGAGTCAGCTGGGAGGGCCCAACTTGCTGCATGGGGACAGGCTGGACATTGGTAAGCAGATGGTGAGACCTTGTTCTGTGCATCACTTGCCTTTTTTGGGGCTTTATTTCTCTCTCTCCTACTGTTATCTCTCTTTTCATTACAGTTATGTTACTGTTTCTACTACTACTAGTAGTAGTAGTAGTATTCAATCATTAAACTGGTTTTTTTTTTGAACCTCCAGGTTTTAACTTTTTTTTTCTCCCTAATTCTCCTCCCCATCCCACCAGGGGTGTAGGTGTTTGGACTGAGCAAACAGCTCTGTGGTACTCAGTTGCTGTCTGGGATTAAACCTAGACAGTCTTTCAAACACCATTTGGATGTAGTGGTTGTTGAAATTTGTTTAGTAACAGGATTTAAGATTGTGGTGGATTAAAACAGTGTGGTGAATATCATCTGCAAAAGACTGACATGACTTGGCCAGTCTTCTCCCTCCCTTCCCTCCTTTTTCATACTGTTTGTTGTTTGAATAAATGGTGGAGACCTCCTTTTCATGATTTTCTGTACTTTCTCTGAAGCTGACTGTACCTGCGTAAAAACAATAGCTTCTTGCATCACACAGAAAATTTTTACCAGCACTTCTATATATCTTTCCAATTGGTACCCTTTGCTTTTTATGACCCATCCTGTCAAACAGGGGTTTGCTGTTTGTTGGAGCTTTTTTTCCCTTTTACTTTACAAACTTATATTTAGTAAGAACATGTACCATTACTTAATTCATTACAGAGCTGCCAACTGTTGCTCCAAGTTAAAAGTGAGAAGTCTTCACTCTCATGCAAGTTTTAAGCTTGTATTTTATCTTAACAAGGTTCTAAAACTTCAAACCAACAAGAAAACTTGAAGTAGTATTTTTTCTGTGCTTAATGAAAGCTTATAGTAACTTCAAAATCATCTGGTCATGATTAAAATATTGACATTATTCATCACCACCTGAATTCCTATTATACTAAAATGCCAAAATTTACGCTGAAGTTCAAGTCATAAAAATACACAAGTACAAGAAAACATAACCCAAAGTGGGATTAGAAATTTTGAGTATTCAAAAACCTAAGTGTTCACATGCTTTTCAAGCTGAATTTACTTCCACTGCCCTCTTCTTAAAGCCACAGATGCTCATTAGCACATCACTATGCATTCCTGCAGCTCTATAGATGAAGCACTTCTACAGATCAGTTGTGCAAACTAGATCAGTTGGAAATACTCCTCAAACTCCGTATGTAGTTTAGCCACAGAATAAAAGTAATACTTTTTAGTGACTGCAAAATGTGCAGCTCTGTGCAACAAAATTTCTAGAGCCAAACTCCGCAAGGGCGTAAGTATGCAACACACCTTGCTTCTAAAGAGAAAGTTTTAAACAAATCCCACTGTCCACCTCCCCCCACCCACACATTCAGTGTGCTCATCCACTGAAGGCAACTCTTAAGTACACAATTCTGTAATGAACAGAAAAGACTAAAAATACAATTCTGATACCTGGGATTACACAGATCTTTGAGTGCCTAGGAGAACATCAAATTTAGAAAACTTGGCAAAGCTTCAATCAGATTCTGATAATTTGAAAGTAAGTAACATTCTACTAAGTGAACAGCATTACCACACACTCTTAAGAATGAAAACAAAGTGAAATACTTTTTAATTATCTACAGGTTACTTTGTTACTAGTTGGGATTAGACAATTAGTTTCAGACGGTGCTGATGGTACATCAGTGGCAGAAAATGCAGCAGACTGTCCCCTTTGAAAGCCTGGGAAACCCAAAAGCAGTTTAAACCTGATGGAACCAAGAACTGCCACTAAATAAAAACGAAGCTACTCTGAAAGCATGTTTATTTGAATAAAGCAAAATAAAAAACTCTACTACCACATTCATGCCTTTAAAGCAACTAAATCCCCCACTCTTCTTTCAAGAGTCAAAATACAATATCAGATCCAGTGTGGCTAAAAAAGACCCAATTTAAAAAAAAATGACAAAAGAAAAAACTGATCAAGTGGCTTAATTAAATAAAATCTAATTGATAATTCACACTTTCGAAAACCATTATTAAAAGTTTTAGTTAGACACAGTTTTACAGAGCCTTTAAGAGCCCCCACCTACTCCTTTTAAGCAATTCTAAAATTAACGTGGGTTCCTAGCAACAAGAAACAACTGAATTTAGTCTGTACTAGTAGAGTTATGAGCAGGCTTCTAGGCATGTGCTGCTCATGTAAATGGTTCAGTGCACTACACACATTAAAAAACCTTACAGTCTGATAAATTCATACCCTTTTCCAGGAAAGGTAAATCTAATGTATTTTTACACACAGCTTTATTGCCTTTTGTGTAACAGATGTAAAACCTAGTTTTTATATATTTAGCAATGACCAAATTCAAATGCAGCAAAATTAGCTCTGCAGAACACTTTTTAATGAGGAAATGGCAATGCCATCTTTCTAACACCCTCCCTGAGAACCACTACCTGTGGCTGCTCCATTTCCCTGGAGCAATTACCAGGCATGAAGAAGAGTGGCACAAGAGACCAACACCAAGCCTCCTGTTCTATCTCCACAGGGGGCTCCATGTCAGGAAAGCATTCAACAATGGTAGATGAACTCACTGACTTCTAGCAAAACAATGGTACATCAATGCTCTAAGCTCACAATTGACCTTATCGTGATACCTTCTGAGGATATGAACAAAGCGTGTTTCCAGGTTATCAGACACAGTCAACACTGTCTCATGGCTAAACACTTAATACAGAATTCAAAACATCCCTTTACAGAAGTCAAAGGTGTAGGAAAGTCACGTCAATCACCCACCTATCTCTGTATTTGGAACACTATAGGAAAATACAGACTGTTTCATTCTTTGAGTGAAAATAAAAAAAATTGTACCCAAAAGCAATATAAAACTGTAAATGTTTTTTAGGAAAGGAAGTAGGGCAGGAAAAGAAAACAGTACATGTGCCTGTATATACATAATATGAATGGGTTTGAGGATATAGCTAATAGCAGTTTTAGACAATCTGTACCTAAATGATATATCTAAATCATAGTTTTAGTTCCCTGCCCTCCCTTCCTCATTTCCCTTCAACACATCTAACTAAAAGCTGATCCCAATGCAGCAGGCAGAGAAAAGCAATCTAAAGTTAAACATCCTAAACGTCAAAACTAACTGTAGCTAATGTAATTATGAAAAGTGTCTAACAGTCCAACATAAGTACGGAAACATCTGCCCAAACCCAAGAAAAATTACTCCGAACTCTCTAGCTAGGAATATCCGGTTTCATGTCTACATTCAGTCCATTACTGAGAGCAATTTAAATAAAGCCCGAAATACCAAGTCACAATAAAATCTAAAGGTTTGGAATATACATCTACAAGCAAATGTTTTAAAAGGTTGTTAGAAGGAATTTCAAAAACATAAAAAGACTTCTGAAAAGACAGGAGTTGTACACCTGGAAATCATACATAAGCTTTCAAGCAATGTAAAAGAACTGTTCATATACTTGAAAGCTTTTTTGTGCTTTTGAAACAGACGAAGAGATATAACAAAGAATGTATTGCAGCTACACAAAAATCTTCTATCCTACATCTGGAAATACACACTGAAAGCAAATACACCTCCAAATAGCTTTATCTATGCTACAGAGACGTAACGAGAAATTGACTATTAAAATCCAATGTCTTCTTAAAAACTCTTCAATTTTAAATTACAAACACCTTCATGCCTGATCATATATTATATTTTCTATACATTCTCACTACTGGACAATGTAAAGACGGCTTAACAGTCCTTACTGTGAACTTCCCTCTCTTACTTCATGTATCACATTAGAAATTTAACTTAATTCTGAAGTTAACATAAACCTTTTATGTATCAGAAGTAACTGAGTTCTTTTCCTCTATGGAATACACATAATGTGAACAATTATAGGGAACACATTTTAGTAGTCACCATGGGTTGACCACAGCATTCTCTTCCTGATCCTGAATGCTGTCAGACAGTATAGTGAGGATACAAATAGAAGACAGGAAGAAAATTTGGAAAAAAAATCATACTTCATGGTATACGCAGTAAACATTTACAGAGGAAGAACTTAAACAGTTACAGAACAATGAGGTTAATTTACTCCATTCTGTTACTTATTCCTCAAGCACAAAAAAACCAAACCAAACCAAACAAAAAAAAACCCAAACACTCCACACTAGCACATTCTACAAGTCAAGACAATAAATATGCTACAGATTTTGTCCTCTGAGAAAAGAGCTCACCTGGTAAATACTTCACACTCATTTCTCTACCTTGTTCCACAGTAACTGGATGTATGAAAAAAAAACCTCAAAAGGCTAGTTTATCTCCTACAGCAAACAGAGATACTTCTGCAATGACATTACTCTTCAGTCAAGCATGACTTCTTCCCCATGATTTATTGTCTTGTCCCACCCCAACAAGGCCAAAAATGATGCTTGGTGCCACAGCAGTACAGCAAATTCTTCCATTCATAAAGCCATAAGAAGAAAAGATGAGCAGCACTGGGCCCAGGCAACAGGCCATCACAGTAGGCATGGGTGCAAAGAACAATAATTCTACCTATTAAATAGAAACAAAGAACAGATTCCTCCATAACATGAATACTGGGGGTAAAACATGCAATACAAGCTGTGTGATCCTAGTTGCCATGTACAGCTCTGAAGACATTACTGCCAGTAAATAATGCTGTATTAAACACTTATGCAACAAAAAGGAGAAGATTCTCCGAAGATTAGGACTCAACTCTTGTTATTCATCTTGCAAAAAAAGCTATTTCCACAAAATACAATAGGCCTACATAAACATCTGAGAATTTGTAAGTTACAGTGAAAATTCATGGCTTGAATGAAAGCTGAACACTTAAAAAGTTATTTCAAAAAGGGCACAGAAAATTTAACATATCCTCCTGGTCAATTCTTCTGAGGGAACAATCCCCAAAAGCTTTGGATGTAATAATGATAACCTACACCGAATAAGCCTAAATGTTGGATCCATTAGCTGGGCCAGCAACAGCAGACTTGAAACCCTGGGTGTGTTCTGGCTATTATGGAAGCACAAAGATACATTGTGTCTGTACAGCTTACATAGGGATTAGGTAATTGAGTCAAAAGATTTAAATGTGGTAACAAAAAACTCTTAATCATAGGAAACAAATAGATGTATGTCACCAAAGGAAAGAGTAAAAACACATTACCGTTTAAATCTATCCTCAAGAGCTTGTAAAATAGGGTGACTACCCAAACCTGAACAGAAATTTTATAGCATCATTAAACCTTCTATCCTGCTATAAAATCATTCTTGCTACTGGGAGTTGTACATGAAGATATGGGGTTAACCAGAAGACAGAGGACGCTACTGAGGTCTCAACTCTGCAAAACATGAGTTTTATAGAAACTGGGTTTTAAAGAAACAAAGTATAGCCCTAACTGTTGCTAAAATGTAGTTTCATTTGTGTTTGAGGGTGAAAACAGTTACCATGATGTTTTCCCAAGACTAAGGAGAAAGGAGCTCTCAGTAGATTTTTGGACTGAATGGCTTATCCTCTACCACAACCAGTTCCAGCTGCTCCAGACACAAATGAAGAAAATTCTTAAGCAGGCAATTAAAAACAACACAGCCATGGGCAAGATTTCTTCCTACCTCACATCAGTAAGACATTATTTAAACTACAGACTCAGAAGAACAGAAACTACTGTTTACAGTTGCTGGTGTATTTTTTGTTTTTATTGAAAACTGAATATTCCTATCATCCTTCTTAAAATTCTGCTATGCTTCTACATTCAGTCTCCTCTGGTAACAAGCTCCATGTGATAACTGTACCTAGTCCTTTCTCCTTTTAACAATTTCAAGTTTTCCTCTTCAAACACTGACAGCTCTCCTATTCTTGTATTAGAAAAAAAAAATGGGCATAACATCATGATCTTTTTTACACCAGTTAGTGGTTAATCCTTAAAAATTTAGCATTTTTCCTTTACTGAAAGTTCAGTCAGATCTTAAGTTACTCTCCTAATTACAAGAGTGTCCCTTCTCCTCATGCCTCTACATTATTTCTGATACAGTGATGTCAGAATTGTACTTGCCTCTCCCTCCCTCCCATCCTACTTTCAAAATGAGCAAATTTCTCTGTCTTTGTAGGTAGTATTCCAGATATGCAAAGACGAAAAGGACAGCAACAGTCTGAGGAAGAAATGGACAGAAAAAGAAAAAAAAATTATCAGCCTACTAAAGGGCTGCAGGGCAGAAGTGATTTATCTTATTTCAGCAAAAGACTGTGTTTATGGAGAAAAAAAAATGTGAAAGATTCTTTCTCCAAGTAGTTATACAGATCTTTGTCATCATTGATGGGATAATGCACAAGAAAGTGTAGATACAGGTGTAAGTTCACACATAAAATGGCATGCTGTTATTATTTGTGTAACGGGAATTCATCAGCAGACAAATGCCCATCTTTAGACCTCAACAAGGGGCATCTTCTGGACAGGATCATTACAGTGAGCCTGGCAGGTACCTTCTGGTTTCCTACTCACTGCTCTCAGCTTCCATGTAATAAGGCACGCTTTTCAAATGTGGAAATGCAGTCTATTCTTAGCAATTTGCAACCTAAAACAAAGAAATTCTATCCCATTTCCAAGACAGACTACCAAGGCATATTTTGAGCAATATGCATAAATTAAACCAAGCAGTAAATTTCAGTATCAGAAGTTACTATGAAAACCCAAACTAGCTAACCACTTAGCACCTCTTATGATACATGAACAGAACTAGTTATTCCAGTTGTAACTGGAAATACTATCTGCAGCTGTAGGCAACAGTTATAACAATGTTTACCCACTGAGAAAAAAAACAGCAAGCAGCTCTGCAACATCAGTCCTTGAAAATGCTGGTGTTTATCCAAACTTGTTTTCATGTGTTTTCGGCCATGACTTCTAACAATGCCTTTCTTTTGTACAATATTTATTTTCTATTCAGTCCTATAATAAATATCTCACTTCAGGCTAATTAGAACTTGTCAAAGTGACAGAATATGCAACTTTTCTTTCCAGGATGTTCTGGTCTTACTTGTAACAATCATGTTTCATCAAACAAATGCATTTCTTTTAGCTTTCCTTTTTATTTAAAGAAAAATAGTTCTCTGGAATCAGTAAAACTCCGTATTCAGAAAAAGTTCGATGGTATAGAGATGAAAAAACCTGCATACTTTTTCACTGACCCCACTAACGAAGTAAAACTATTCTCTGGATTCTGCAAATAAACAGGTAAGTAAGAAAAACTTAAAGAATTACTATATCTACCTCTCAAAATAGTATTTCGTTTTAAAAAAGACACATCACTACAGACAAGACAATATGTAAAAGAAAAGCCCACATGAACACATCCCTCTCTCCAAAAGTTTCCTCAACAGTTTCAATGGTGCTTCCTCAGCCAAGGGCAGCTGATATGATAGACAGCCTTGATTCTTCCTAGGATACAGCTCTGGGGAGAGGAGATCCAGAAGATCACATGTAAAGACTTCCATGTCACCCTGACTACATATTTCCTATATCCTGATACTGCTGGGGTCACAGATCCCTCTGTTAAGCTATTGGAACACACTAATTGTGCACAAAACGAGCAAACCCAGAAGTTTTCTACTGTTTAGTGAATCAAATAATCATTTAATGTATTAAATAATCAGAAGAAAAAAATCATTAGACACACTGTATGGGAGAGAGTCTGTAGGAACAACTCAGCTGACAGAGGCACAGGCAGCAAGACCCTCCCCTTGTCAGCAGCAACAAGATCAATTTCCACTGCTGTGAAATCACAGCTCAGGTTAGAAAACTACCTTTTATGAGGCAATGCAACCTAGTGCTGGCTGTCCTTCTATACCTCTCCCAAAATGCTCCCTTCCACATACCTAGGACAGTTTCTCCTAGAGTTTAATGGGAAGAGAATGACACTTAGCTGCAGTAGCCTAAGCCAGGACCTCTCCTCCAGTCCCAAAGAAAAACAAGGACACCTCACAATAACCAGGACCCACCACTAGTTATGATACCTTAGTCTCGTTCACACAAGGACCAACTTAACACAAATACTCGAAACCCTACAGTTTGAGCAACTGCTGTGAAGATATCCCCCTAGAATTATATTACTGATGTGTAATCAGTAATGCATTGCCTTTTTCAGTGATATACCTAACAGTAATGAAAACACACTAATAGTAATGAAAATAAGTATTGTTACATTTGAGAGTTACCAAACTCACTTCTGATATTAAAAAGTGTGTAGAACCCCTATAGAGGGGGAAAGAAGAGCAGCGAAGCATTCTCATGCCTTAATTTCCAAAGGCATACAAACCAAACTGCAACGTTTATTAGGAGTTCACACAGACATCAGAAAAAGTTTTACAACTTGTTACTGTGAAGCTTTCTGAAACCCTAGACATACACAGGAGTTATGCAAATAATTGCCACACTGATCAGATTCTTCACGTGGCAGACAAGCCATTCAGCACAAATTGAGGGGTTGGGTGTAATCCACTGTCCAGCCAACACCAACCATTATTTTATTGTAGGGTTGAATTGCAGCATGGGACACAAGAAAGACAAGCTGCATAAGGCTTGTTGGCTGTTTTTTTCCTGCCTCATGACGAAGTCATGCTAGCTTCAGAGCCTTTGACCTCCACATCGCTTTTCCCTTAGAAACATCTGCTTATTCTTTAGCAAGCTCCTGGATCCCAGCGAAAAAAAACCAAAAAACCAGTAACAATAAAAATTTTCCAGAAAATCCCAGCAGAACCCCACCCCAGTTTAGCAGGTTTCATAGACCTCACAGAGGCTGCGAAAAGATTACATATTCCCACTCAATCCAAGAGCTGCAGTCATGAGTGACCTGCCATTAATTCAGACAGTCAACTTCCCATTTCAGTTGTCTCCTAACAGACAGAACCACTGAATTTTTGGGATTGGAAGGGACCTCTGCAACCTTTCTGCCAAAGCAGGATCACCTAGAGCAGGTTACACAAGAACACATCCAGGTGGGCTTTGAATATCTCCAGAGACAAATATGAAGAGTTGGCACCCTAAACCTGTCACACACGCCTCCTTGATTCACATATATTTCCAGATAGCATCACACATCCTCCCACCACGAGAAGCTGGGCAAGACGAGAAACACTGGATCCCCAGTGGAGAAATTACAACTCACGGGCATAAATAGCAAGTACTCTTCTTACATTTTAATCACAAAGAACATCTGAAATAATAACATCATGCTTTCTGCCAAGTGATGTAAATGTCCAAAGGCATTCCTGTCAGGGCATTACCGTTGTGTCATTTTTCAGAGCACTGGAGCAGACAAGAAGTCACCTCTTTCACAGAAAGGCCTTTCCTCCCTTCCTCCCTCCCTCTCTCCATCACCTCATCCCCTCCCCAAAGACCCTCCTACCTC
>VZRQ01006457.1:212175-224120 GCA_013397975.1 Machaerirhynchus nigripectus | reverse complement strand
CGGCACTTCGGGAGGCTTCGGTCGAGGGGCCAGGCCCGGCCGGTGGGCCGGCCTCGCATCGGGGTCCTGCCCTGGCCGGCGAGACACACACACAGCCGCGCCCCTGCGGCACCAGATGGTGGCCAAGCCGCTCTGGAGCGCTAATGTAATAGCTTTATCTGCCTGCTCGTGCGGCTCCCATGTGAACAGCAGAGCATCTTAGGAGCAGTCGTCCTGCTCCCCAGCCTGCCAGCACCTCTTGTGTCCAAGACAGGCACATGGTGCGGTTCCTGGGGGTGTCCTGTGCAGGGCTAAGAGTTGGACTCGATGATCCTTTTGGATTCCTTCCAGCTCAGAATACTCTGATTCTGTGAAGGCCACCCCATCAATAGCCTCCATCCATCTTGGGAGCCTACAGGGAAGCTGGAGAGGGGCTCTTTGTCAGGAACTGTAGCGATAGGACAAGGACTAATGGGTACAAATTGAAAGGGGAAATTAGGTTAGATGTTAGAAAGAAATTCTTTGTGAGAGTGGTGAGACATTGGAAGAGTTCCCCAGGGAGGTTGTAGGTGAAGTCCCAACCCAGTCGGTGTTCAAGGCCGCGTTGAATAAGGCGTTGAGCAACCTGGTCTAGTGCGATGTCTCTGCCCCATGGAAGAGGATTTGGGACCAGATGATCTTTAAGGTCCCTTCCAACTCCTTAACATTCCACAATTCTATGACCTTTGCCTCATGCCCTGTGTCTTTATACAGCTTAAATAAAAATAAAACATGCTTCATGTTCCACATTTCCCTATTGTGATTTCTGCATCCCGGGCAAGCCACTGTGTTACACATTGCCCCTTGGGTTTCTCCTCTGAGGGCAGTTCCTGACATGATGAATCTGCCACCGGTTTAAAATTGTCCTTCCTGCACAGTTCTGGTGACCTTGAACAGCATCACAATAAACTCCTTAATTACTTGCCAAGCAAAAGCCAGTCTAGTAAAAATAATCCCCCAATCCACACATCAATGGGTGATATGGAATGACAGCTGACACTCTGCCACCCCACTGAGAGCTGTAGCCTCCCAGTCAGCCTGTCACACTCCTTGCCTCACATCTTCCCCCAGCCTCCTCTGTAAGTTTCATACTGAAATCAGTATGATACCTGGAAAGTCAGAGTCAAGAAATCAGGGCTCTCGATTCCTACAGCCTTTGTTCGTGTAGAGTAACAGCTATGCGGGACAACTTCCCCCACCACATTATGATCTCAGAAATACTCATTATGCCTTGATGAACAGCACCTGAGCTAAGCTGCTCTTGGGCTTATCAGAAACTGTCTGCTCTCAGGAACTTACCTTGTCTAATGAGTTCCTGTGTTTTAATCAATAAGCTTGGAAACTTGTGGTTTTGCCTGCAAAACAATCCAGGTCAAACAACATTTTTTTCATTAAACTTTCAAGGAAAGTTACAGACCTAAATTGTGGCCAGGATGGAAAATTGCTATGACTAAAGCCCACTCTCTTGTGACCCTATGCACAGTGGTCATTAAACCCTTTGTGCTCACTTGCACTGTTTTATTTATGATCAGTTCGATTAAACCTTTCCTGATGTTTTTATATAATGTGACAATAAAGCCATTCAGATTCTCAGGTCAGATGCAGAATAATGGAAAAGTGCTTCATTTGAAATAGTTAAATAAGAAATGATACATTATATTTTGTATTATTTGCTTTGTGTACTCCATGGATATTAACATGTGAGTGGTAAACTATATGTGCTTTTCTGGAAAATTATTTGACTCCTGTCATTGCAGAAATAAATGACTGCTTTTACAAACAAATTACCCCACTGAGGTAACAAAGATGTATCCTAGAAAAATATACACATCCTTAAGTGTTTACAAAATCAGGTTTTACTCTAAAATAAAATAAGTCTTAAGCACACATAGATCTGGGGGTAACCCTGAAATCTCTGGAACACTTTGACCTTAGTCCAGCAAATAATTTTAAAATACTCTAAGCACATAGTTGAATTTGACTTATAAAAATAAGACCCACAATTATTGTTTTGCTGTATATACTGTGTTAACTGAGATTTTTTTTGTTATTGTCATGAAATACACATAGAAGCTTTCATAGAGCAAGTCAGCAATGTCCAGAAAACTGCTTGTTTGTGCCTGGAAAATGAACAGGGCTAATAGTTAATAAATTATAAATATTTTAATTATATGACGAAGCATTATAGGAAGTTTTCATATAGAATTAAAGATCCCTAACTGGTTGGGGTTTTGTAAGAATATATTCTTTTTATTTTTTTTAAGAAAAACCTTCCAAAACTTACTCCTGAGTATCAGGTCTTTCTTACCTAGTATTCTAAATACATAGCTCTTCAAAATTTCCATTAATATTAGTATGTATTCAGCCCAGTGTTAAAGAGAAGAATGAAAGCTCTGAGTTCCAAAATCTAGTTATGCATTTTTAATTGAGGTACAGGAAAATTTTATTATATAGAAATATAGCATTTTATCAGCTCCCAACATAGAATTACCCTAATCATTTTTTAGAAAGCATATTCATGGCTTCTAAAGTAATGTTTACAAAATTCCAAGAGCCGTATGTGTCTACTTTTTATGCATGAAGAGCACCAGTACATACTGCTCTTGCCAATACAGAAAAATAATACAATTACTGAAGCTTTGGCATTCAGTTCAAAACTTTGAGTGCTGTTTGACTAGTCATCCAAAATAGTGGAAAAAGATCATGTACCAGTTACGTTTCAACTGTTAGCAGGAATTCTTCAGTCTTTAACAAAAACTAGCATCTGCTTGCATTTCACGCAGACACAATTAAAAATTTTAATTTGCTGGTTTTCAATATAAAAATTGCTTGATAACTTAGAAATCATTTTTATTAAGTATTTTAACTATTTCACAGCACTAATGAACAAATATGATTTATCACAGTACACAATTATAATCATACTGATATGAAATTATTTATTTTTAAAACTCAGTTCTGAAAATATTTTTCTGTTTCCCTTAATGCATCTGGTACCAAATGTGTATGCAGGGCAGCCAACAGTCAGGTTAAAGGAACGTGTGGTCACTTGTAAGATTAGAAAAATAAGTCAATATATTTATTACACAGAAACAAATTTTAAAAGGACACACTATACAGCTGTGTCTTTTCAGGTCATCATGAGAACCTGTTACCAAAAAAAATGCAAATTTAATAATACTAGATGATTTCTTCCACTTAAGGATAAGAAAATATGCAAGAAGAGCATGAAGTAGTTTGCCCAGTTGCCCACTTAAACTGATAAGACTCTTCTTGTCCACTTCCTTACCTTGGTGAAAATAGTTCTTTTGAGCTGTCTCACAGATCCCTTCCTGCTCTTTTATTCCTTTTAAGCATCTCTTCATCTGTATTGTATCACTGTTTAAAACTACCCCCGATGGCTACAGCACTTCCTGAGTAATTGCACTATACAAGAGTATCAGAAAATAATAAAAAGAGAACTGCCTTTCTTGAAGATAAAATACTTTAACTATTTCCCACTGTATTATATGTAAAGATCTGATTTTCATGTAACTAATATTCATAATTGTGCATAGCTGCCTTATCTGAGAGTCAGAATGTTTTCAACTGGGCACTCAAAGTTTAATAACTAACCTTGTGTCTTCCACACATGCATTCTAGATTCCATTGTTTTAAATGTCTACAAATCTGCTTGTTGTCCTCCACAAGTTAACAGATGACTCATTTGAGTAACAATGCTTTTGGGATTATAATTAACTAATTATATATTAGAAACAACACAGATTATTAGATTTTCAGATTTAAACAAATATGTCTAAGCATAATAGCTTTCTCTGCATAGAGAATATAGGCGCTGAAATGGTTGCTGTGAAGCTCAAACATGCTTGTCATATGTCTAACACAACAGAGCTGTCAGTAAGAGTAAGCTAGCCAGGGTCACTGATCTCAGCTCTTCCAAACACTGTCACTCCACATGTGCAAAGACCAACACTCCACAAGTTTTAGTACACTTCTACTGGTTTGAATAGTCAGCCAAAAGTGTGGAGAAAAGTAATCACTGAGCAAAGTTGTCCCCAAAGCAAATGCAACTATAGAAATAAAATTGTTATTTCACTTAGTGCACTATTATTCCAGATTGAGCTGCACTCTAAAGAGCTTCTGCATGCAGAAAATCAGAACATTGCTAGGTACTAGATAAAGGAGTGAAAAAAGTGTGACTGTATTTCAATCTCTTCAAACCAGGAGACATGAGAGAAAAAAAAGTTATTTTGGGAAAAGCATACCTCCCTCTCTTACCATGCCCTTCACTCCAGCTCTGCATTTGTAGTAGTGGTGGTGGCGTCTTTTGCTCTTCCCTGTATTCACGGCTACTTGTGCACTTGGTGGGATTAGTTATAATATGGACCTAGGGCGAAAATGACAGTACAAGAAAAAAACTACACTAGTTCAAAAGTCACAGGATAATAGAGGAAGCGCTGAAGAATAAGAAAGCTGGGTGTGCTTATTGCAGTAGACAGCAATGTGGTCATTATGGCTGTGGCACATACATTACGTATTCTCTTACTCATTCCATATGCTGCTGCTGAGTGTTTGGCCCAGGCAACTATGTATCTGGAGTCATATTTCATTATGCTTCCTTACTGGTTGTACTACAGACAGGCAGAATTCCTACTAGATAGCAAACTACTTTGGAAAAAACTGAGGAGAAGATGAACCTCTGTCCAAGCTTCTAGCTGCCTACAGGTTAGCCCAGAACAACTATACTGTGGATATTTACATTTAGCCTTCACCCTCCTCTTCCTTCTTCATTTTCTCCCTTTTGCACTCCTCTCCAAGTCTTCATGGGAAATCTGAAAGGGATTGTGGTAAAACAGTGTTCCAGTCAGGCAGTTTGAGTGATAAACACACATTTCTTACATCCTTCTACTATCCAATTTAACTCTTCTGTCAGAAGGAAATATCCTCTTACGTATTACTTGTGAAAGTAACTTTAGCATGTATGCATCTATTTTACAGCTTAATCTAATATTTTCATCCCATCTTTGCACCACCAGTAAGGCTTCTGCAACAAATCATGCAGAACTATTCTACCTTTTAAAAAGTGAGGGGTTTCTTTACTAATCCTTAAAGCTGTTATTCTATAGATGTCTGTAGGTTTCTGCAGAAGTAGCACACAGTGTTAGCAAAACCCGGTATTCTCACGTGGGGTACTTTTGTCTTAACACACAGCACTTCAGCACATTATTATGTTGAAATTTGAATTAATGTAGATTGTCAATGTGCTTGTTTTGTGGTTTCACCCCTTTTTGATGTCCTTTCATACATCCAGTGTAACATTTGTGTAACTAGCTAGAACTGCATGGCATAATACTGTGTCAACATCCAAACAGACACTGGGCTTGGTAATATGCCCGGCAGACACAGAGCTCTATCCTGAAAATGCCTGTTCCTAAACATACAAGTGAAAAAAATGCAAAAAGAGCTATTTGCAGTTCCTCAATCATATGATAGTCAGGGCCTAAATTCAAGCTAAAAGTATATTTATTCTAAAGGAAGACAGGCAGTGGATTTGGTTGCACAAATCCTGGAAGACAGAGACATTGAAACGAGCATAATGGCACAGCGATCCCACTGTTTGTTCCAAGCACTAGCATAGACCTCTGACAGTGGATATCCTTCTACTAATACCCTGCTTGTGCAAGTGAAGTGCATTTGTAACTATAATGATGTATAATTTCATGAAGGAAAAATCATGAGAAAACTTTTTTTTAAAATCAAAATAATAAAACCAGGTCTTTTCATCCATACCCTCCTATGGAACAGTCAGGCATGTTTTTGTTCCCTGTGTTTTTTCATATAACAAACTTTCATCAAGTCTTCTAAAAAAGGAAAAAATAGCAAAAGTTACTTTATTTTAAAAAATCACTGCTACATAGAATTATTTTCTTAAAATGGATTTGTCTAATAATTTGACAGATTCATTGGAAAAATTAATTAATTTGCATGCAAGTGGAGTCATGCATGTTTTTGTCTTCATTAATGTCAGAGAAAAAGTAAATTTGCAAAGATTTATCAGCTTTTATACCATTGCAAATCTCACTGCGTTTCCCTATTTATTGATCCTGGAAACTAGAGAGAAATGATACATGCAGACTATTCTGATCAATTGTGCATTTGACCAATTAGGTTGCATGTATGTATCAAAATGAAGACCTGTAGGAGTATTGTAACAAATGTTATTTGTGTTTAGGGAGCTCTTATAATTTATAAGCACAGCAAGCATTATGTTTCTGTCCTCAAAGTTTAAAAAAACCTTAGACATTGTAACTACTTATTGCAACAACCACAAAAGCTTAAAGTTATTAATACCCCACCTTTTTTTGTAAAACAAGCCATGTGTTATTTTTCTATATTTAAAGGGTTATAGTCAAATTGTGTTCCTTTTTCCTGGGTTTCAGAAATGGTGAAACTTATAAAATTGAATAACCCTGCTGTCTTCCAGTCCCTAGGCAAATGTCTTACCACTTCTTACTTTGCCAAATAAATGAGAAGTTATGATTTGAAGAACTTATTGCAGTAACTTCCCAGTCAAAGCAGATATTTACCGCAGTACAGTTGCAGCTGAACTGCTACTTTGAGATCATTTGAAATCAAGGATTCCTTTAGATTCAGTGTGTAGGAGGGCAACTCTGAAAGAACACAGGCATTTTTTGGCAGTGAAACCCTACCCATTTTTAAGAAATAAACTGTACTGGAATGGATTCTGCTGCACAGACATCTCTCAGGATCAAAATATAAACAGGGAGAAGCTGCACGTTTGTGTGGAAAGACTCCAGCAGGCATTAGTGCTTGGGCAACTCCTTTTCTGCTCAGAGGAGGTGGTGGGGAGTCTCCATCTCTCTCAAGCTGGAGACATAAAAGTTGTCGTACTGAGTAGTGGACAGAGTCACCTTTGAAGAAGATCCCGTGGCTGGCTGAAAGGCCTGGCATGGCTACAGTCACAGACAGCTGCTGGTGGCACAGGAGAGCAGTTATTTGAGAATATCAGCATGCCTCAATACACTGTGAATCTGGTGTAAAGTTTTTTCACCTTAATATTCATAATTGAGTTCAAATGTTTCCAAACTCACTACATTAAGTGCATGACAGAAGAAATTTTTGGGTCCACCTAATGAAATACTTCTAAGTATATTTAAGACTTTTATCCTTGTACTAAGTAGCATACAGAGAGTGAAAATATACTGGGGAGAAAACTGCTTTTTATGTTTAGCTCTGAAAGTGGAGAGGAAATGTTTTGAAGTTGTGCTCTTCTTTAAGCTTAAAGAAATATATCTGTATTAATTTCTGGTTACTAATCTTCCAATATATACTTCTAAAATCTTATGACGTATCAGCTGAGTCACAAAGCTTACCCTAAGAAAGATCCTTTCTTATTTTTCTTATTTCCTCTGGCAAAGGTATAACTGAATTTCTCATTTTTAATTCAGCATTGATGAAAATCCAGGCAAATGGCAAAAAAGCTTCTGAAAGATAAGCAAGTTTCATTTTATCTCCTTTGGACTTGCTAACAATGATGCTCTGTAGAGTGCCCTCAAAAGCTCATTCACAGGATTTTTTTTTTCCAAGCTTCATTTTAAAAGAGACATTTTTTCTTCTTCTTAACATGCTGTTAAGAAAATATATTGGGCATGTGGAAGAAAGTTACAATTCCAAAAAATTAATATATCAGCAAGATTAAATGTCATAATCAAAATATTAAACTCCCAAATAAGAATCAAAATATTGAAATGTGTGATAACAGTGCCTTGAAAATTCCCGTAATATATAAAATAACCATGCTTAATACAACCTGGTGTCAAGCTGCTCTTGCAGAAACAGCAGTTGATTCAGAACCTGGATGTGTTCTTGAAGAATAGCATGGAGTATGTTGTAGATTAAAAAAAAACATTTCTGTTTAAGTGTAGTTAAACCCTGGATCAGATTATATGAAGTGTTTATTCACTTAAAAAGTATAATTCTCCAGTGAAGGTGATTCAAGAAGAGATTAAGTATCTCTCAGAGATGGTATATACCCTGTCTCTGAGCAGGAGGATGGGCTAGATGACCTCTTTCAGATCCTTGTGACCTTACATTTCTATTGTAATCATGACAAATCCTTTTTCTCCTGCTTAAACCTTCTCCCCCACCTGGATTAACAGATTTCATTTGAACTTCATGGCTGTTATAATTTTAGCAACAAATTTAATGCTGTGTATTCAACCACTGCCCAAACAATTTACCTGGTAGCTTGAGCATGCAGCTAAGGAATTTGAAGAAAGATTTCTCTGCCTTTCAATATGCTGGCAGAAGAGGTGGAGGATTTTTTTTTTCTCTATAATTATATGCAAAACTATCTAAGTGCCCTTCAGTGGCATTAAAATAAACTTACTCAGTAATTACTGAGGTTGTTAGAGTTACTAGCAATGTTCATTTCTGATTCTGAGGTTATAACCTCCTCTATGGAAATCAGAAACAACAGACAAAACCAGGCTAACCCAGGCAAATATGGATATGGAGTACATGTACAACTATATCAGAAACTTCCCAGACAATTTGTTTTCTGTTGCTCAGATCTCAACAGCCATCAATACAAAGCAAGTAGAAAAGTAACAAGACCTAGTTAGTATGAGAATAAAATTCCTATCGTGTAACTTTCCTGTCTTCATAATTTACAAAATTTTTTTATAATTATCTCCTTCTGGAACAAGAAGAGGTTTAGACAAACAGGTGATTTTTAAACAAATTTTTCATCCTCTGAGTAAAGTAAGTTACTAAAATAATGCAACGTATTAAGAAATTCTGAAATGGGGGACATACAGGTTTCCATTCTACAGGTTACAATCTACCCATTAAGTTGCCACACATTTTAGAGAATGGTGCTTAATTTACAGAGGCTAATTTATATAAACTGTAACTTTCTTTTTCCCTCAGCTGTGACTTCTTATTTTAATTAAGTATCTTTGAAGAATTTGATTTCATAGGTCTTATGGAGACAAGTGTAGGTACTAAGCACTCTACAAATGAGGTATTGTAGCTAGATACTCAATTTATGTGCCCCAGATATAAAAGATCATCTCAAAACTTCATTCTGTGACTATCTTATAGATTGTCACATATTTATTAAGCCATCTTTCCATGATTTCCTAGTGTTCACCAAATAAGACACAAACAGAATGACTCTGGGTGATGATGGCACTTAGCAGACCCAAAGTGAACAATGTACAGCTTTTTTTTTTGCATGAAGCATTACTGTGTTCACAGAAAAGTCTTTAATTTGTCATAATCCTTAATAGTGATCTGTCACTGCACATGCAAGTGTAAAGTATTCACATCAGAATAATTGGTAAAGAAAACTTGCGTCACTGCAAAATACCTGCCACACTGGAAGACTGTGATAATAACTGTGTAAGACTGTGGGAAAGGCTTACTTTAAATAAGCAACAGAGTGGCATATTGAAGCAAGTTGTGTGAAGAGGATGGCTCAGCAATACCTTATCCAGGTGTTGCCTTTTCCAACCTAGAAATGAAACTCGAGATAAATTTAGGAAGTAATATAAAAGTAGATCTTTATTGAAGGCATTCAGGGGCCATTATGGAAAGATGTCCACAAAAGCTCATCCACACAAGGTGAATACAGTTTGTATAGGTTTAGCAAATTAGCATAATTGACAAAAAGCATGAATTAGGAGGACAAATGGTAAGGCAATTCTCCCCTGGGTCAAGTCCCTTCTAAGTCTTGCCCGCTTCGGTACTGGGAGTACTTGTTTATGAAACTGTGCCTCAAAGATCTTGTTCTCGACCTTGGTTCCCAGGAAGAACCAAGATAGGATAGGGGCCTTGTACTCCCTGGACCTTGGAGCTCTGGAATTTGTTTTGTCTTCCTGCCTAGGGAAAGGGCATGGAAAGGTACTGGGAAAACTAGCTAGAATACACTAATAGGCTACAGAGTTCCAAATATATGTGTGAAGAATACAGACTATATATATAGAATACAGACTACATATANNNNACAGACTACATATATATATATATATATACTAGACAACATATAAAAGAGAAAAGGGCAAAAGCCAAGACAGCATCACAGGAAGCTGCCTGGTAGAAAAGTCTAAATATTGTTGCTATGTAGAAAAAGAGTTCTCACTAGGCCTGGCAAAATATTTTATTAAGACATTCTTGGGATTAAGACATCCTCTAAAAGTTGATTTTTACTTAGACCAATGACACTTAGACTCCATAGCTGGTGTTAGGACACCAGGAATGTGCAGAATTATGCCCCCCCCGCCCCAAACAAGACCATCAACATTCAGCAGACCTCCATGAAGCCAAAAAGAAGACCATTAACCCTGATTTTATATCTGCTAGAAAAGCTTGTCTTTTCAACCCACACTGGTATTTAAGAAAACAAAGCTAATTATTGAAATTGTTTCTGTGGTCCAAATTTGATTCTTGTATCCCAGGAAACTGGAGGCATGAAGAGTCCTCCAGTCCAAATACACTGAGTAAGAAAAAAAGTATACATGCAGAAGGCCAGCATTTCACATATTCCCTATTCTATGGTGGTTTTTTCCAAGGGCTGAACAAACGTAGCAATTCATCTAACAGTTGATACGTCTTTTGGTGTGGAATTGGTGCTATATATGAAGCTGTATGTTAAATACCAATCATCCTAGTGACAATATAGCCTATTATTGCTGTGCAATCAGTAATAGATATGGTACAGTGCAGTACTATTTGCTGAGATAAATACTCACGTATCGTAGTCTAGTGCTTTACTAAGGAATCTCACTAGTCCAAGTGGACAAACATAGTACCTGTGTTGGCTCAAGGATGTGCTTTATTACCTGAGAGGTTTTCCACATTTTTATCTCTTCTTTTGCCATTTACAAAGCTCAGCAGTTTGCACTGAGCAATATTATATCATTTTGGTAAGATAAGATCCTTCCTTTTAATGAAATTCCATTAACATTTCTCTGAAAAATATACGTCTGTCAATTTGTAATTTCGGACATTCTTTCTTAGCCCCTTTGTGGATATAAATCTTCAGTTTGATTTTCATCTGAGCTTTTTCTTTGTGCCTTTCATTTTTCTCTCTGCTTCTAAAGTACGTCAACAGGAATGTATTTCCAAATGATAGCCATTTCTGCAGAAGACAAAGATTTCAAGCAGATAGAAAATTAATGTGATTTCTCCCTTGTAAGAAACTTTCAGGTCTTGCCCAAGATATATATGTTTCTATGACATGTGGCTCCCCAGCTTCTTGATCTGTCCTTAGTATTTTTATAAATCATACCTATCCAAAGTAAAATTCAAACATTTCTCAACACTTGCAAAGCTGCTGGTATTGGACAGGAGAATAAACGTTTAATGGAATACCAATAATAAAATTATTAGTAGAGATTAATGGTATCTTTCTAACAGATGAAAACATATGATCAGGAATTCAGTACATAGGAATTCTCAGCTCTTACTTTCTTGTCTGTAACCTTACAAGGCCCTTGCAGTGTGAAATGCAGCAGGCTCACCCTCATCCTGAAGTGCCCTGAAGTACCCTGTCCAGAAGTCAACCCAATCCTTTTCTGTGATGCCCATGAAGAGCAACTCTCTGTTTTCATTGTACCCTCTTATAGTCTGTAATTATTCCACATGCATTTAGAGCCTTCTTTCTCCCTGGAAAAGTGTAACTGAGATATGGCAACCTGTCCTTTTAATAACTTACTATCACCTTATCACCTTTCCAGGCAATTTTTTATTAGTTAGGGAAATAAAGTCACTTACCAAACATGCTTTATCCGGGAACCCCACTGGGGTGACTAGTGTGTATACTGCTGTGGGCCAGCTCAGACTTTTCAACTTCAGCAGCAGAGCTCCTCTTTCCAGCAGTTACCGGGTGGCTTTGAATCTCG
>VZRQ01006457.1:197085-212127 GCA_013397975.1 Machaerirhynchus nigripectus | reverse complement strand
ATCTCGGTTTGCACAATGGGCCTGTGCACAGTGAAGCTTGTTCTGGGGGAGCTGCAGCACTGTCTGTCTCCTCTCTTCACAGAGTAGTAAAATATTTGAGTTGTGACGGACCTTTAAAGGTCAACTAGTCCAACCCCCCTTCAATGAGCAGGGAGATCTTCAATGAGATCAGGTTGCTCAGAGCCTGGTCCAGCCTGATCTTGATTAAGCCCCAGGGATGGGGTATCTTCCACCTATCTGATAAACCTGCTCCAGCATTTCACCACACTCATGCTAAAAGAATCCTTCCTTATATCTAGTCTGAATCTGCCCTCTCTAAGTACTAGGACAATAAGATCTCCCCAGAACCTGCTATTCTCCAGGCTGAACAACCCCCGCTCTCAGCTTTTTTTCATAGAAGATGTGCTCCATCCTTCTGGTCATCCTCATAAGCCCTGCTCTGTAACTACTGCAACAGGTCCATGTCCTTCCTGTGCTGGGACCCCAGAGGTGGGTGCAGCACTGCAGGTGGGGTCTCAGCAGAGCAGAGCAGAGGGCCAGAATCCCCTCCCTGGCCCTGCTGGCCGTGCTGCTTTGGATGCAGCCCAGGACACGTTTGGCTTTCTGGGCTGTGAGTGCCCACGGCTGGGTCATGTCCAGCCTCTCACCCACCAGCACCCCCAAGTCCTTCTGGGCAGGGCTGCTCTGATCTGTTCATCTCCCAGCCTTTGTTGATACCAGGGCTTGCCCCAATCCAGGTGCAGCACCTTGCACTTGTTCTTATTGGACCTCATGAAGTTCACGTGGGTCCACTACTCAAGCTCTTCCAGGTCACTCTGACTGGCGTTGTACTGGTTTGAAAACAAACCAGTGGGAGATTGCAAGTCAGGATTAAAAGTAAGTGTAATAATACAAGGAAAAGCACTGACAAAGTCAGATACAATATGACACCCTGTTAGAGGGGTGGTAGCAGTCCAAATGAAGTAGCTCAGTTGAAGCAGTGATCATATGGAAGGTCTGGTCTCCAGATGAAGGTGCAGTAGTAGCTCTTTTCCTCTGCGAACTCAGTAGACAGGGCTCCCCTAGGCAGCTCCAAGGCCAGATTATATCCCGGTGGGAATGCTTGGCTCCTCCCTCCTGGGCGGAGCATCTCACAATAGGATGAGATAAGTCCATGAGTCATGGAGTGGTTTCTTGATGGCCCATTGTCTGCTATCAGGGGTGGGTCATAGCAGGAGATAACAGCTAATGGCCCACAGCTGGTGGTAATAGAATACTTAAATACATCTATATTGTAACCTAGGACAGGCATCGAGTTGCATCTTCTATGATGAGTCTCCAGCCATTGCCCAGACAAGCCCCTTTGAAAATCCTGGGGGTAGTGCTTGTCAAAATCCACTGTGATAAATGTAATAAATACTTTCCTAAAACTCCAGTGTCATAATGTTCTTCAGTAACTTCATTTTTAAAGACCAGAGCAATGATTTATATTTCCTGTCATATCAGAATTTTTCCATCTCAAACCTAGCTATTCAAAGCAAAAATTGTTCTTACTAGCTTCAGCTAGCCTACCATCAAAGATGGTTTTTTTGGAATGGGAATCTTCCTGGTTAATCACGAACATGATGATGAAAGTGATAGCCATGTATCACATTAAAAATGGAGATGTCCCCAGGATCAATAAAAATTTTAAAGTCTATTTCCTGTAGGATGGCACATTTCTGAAATGCCCTAAACTGGTTCCTAAAAGATGCATGTGAAGAAACATATTTCTAGTATTTCCCATACATTCTCTTGAATTAGACTGGAAATTGTTCATGGTATCAGTAATCATACATAGAAAGCAATGCCAGCTTTGCAGCCATATATGGAATTTTCCTGATAATATTTTTGAAACTGGGTCACTTTTATGCAAAGTGCTAAATATTTAAATTCAATCTTAATCCTTGAAGTGTGCTAATTCTGTCTTTTTAAGAATTTGATAGGACTTGCAAGGCAAACTCAAAGGACTATTAAAGCTAAAATCTACCAGAATTAAGAAAAAAAAGAAAATAGATCCCTTAATATAAAAATAAAGGGAATTTTGGCAAACTGAATAGCATCTTTTTACTCCAGTATAGAGTTACATTCAGTCCATACCAATAGGTTCATATTTATAATCAACAGTGAATTCCATGCATAAGGAGAGATGAAGGATTAATTGGTGCAGTTCCTCATTTGCCCAGATTAAAACAGTAACATGTTCATAAATAAGCATTCCTTAAGTATCATATTTTTTACACTGAAAGGAAATATTTATATTAGTTAGATTAGATTTGACTTCAGAATATTATAAAATCTGAAATCTAGTAATTGAGGACAATCTATCTCTTGTGTTACAGGGTGACAGAGGCTAGAAGATGAAGAAAAATAATTATTTTTAAAAGAGGAAGTACAGCAGAATTAGGGTCCTTGTTCATACAAGCTATGGTAGTAATTTTGTTTAGAAGAGACATGATAGAGTCATGACTTTACTATAAAAGGCATAAATAGATGAAAGATGTAGAAGAGTTTACAGAATGTATTTATAAACAGTTTAAAGAAATAAATAAAAATTCAGCAACTCTAAAAATTATATATCTTTAATATTTTAAAAGTTTAAAATATTTAAATTGCAGTATACTGGATTGATCCAAGTGATAACATTTACCGTGGCTATGATAAATTTTGATAAAATGCCACTCCTGACTGTGAATGCCAGTTCTCCTTTCACTTGGCAAAAATATTTGGCAGCCTTGTAACTTAGGAGGTCATGGCATCTCCCAAGAGATGATTCAGAGAACCTTCAAGACAATCCACTTGTTAGTTAATATTTTAGAAAAGGATTTGAGAGGTTTATTCTTTTTTATAAGAAAAGGCTGTTGAATTTTAAAGCTGAAAAGTAGGGTATCATCTTGGATACATGAAAAGAAATCCTCTTTTATAGATGGAGAAGAAACTGTCATTGCCTTGTAGCTTAAAGTTATTCTGAACATTCTTGTGCCCTAGATTTTTCCTCAACACTCAGTATATGTTTTGAGATTAAAGTTGTTCTTTCTGATAATCAGAAATAATGAATGTAACTGCAGTAACTTCATACAATGCAATTCTATGAGTTTCAACAGTACTTTGGCACTCCAAATACTAAAATTATTAAAAGACATAGGAAAAAATACCGTGAAGGGTATAGACAAAGATTCCTTTCTTCCCTTTGCATTTTGCCTGATAACTGGCTACATAGGCTTAGTTTTGTTTACTTCCCTACAGGAACGGTGTGTGTATACAAAGTGTAATTACTGGTACCTGGAAATTAGTCATTGCTGTAAGAGTCTCTGTGGGACTTGTTCCAGCAGTGACACCTAGAATCCTGTGCTAACCATCTATTCTTAGGGAAGTCATGCTAATGTTTTCAGCTCAGGATGGCATGGTGAGTGGGGAGCCTTCCAGGCTGGGTGGTTATGCCAGCAGTGTTTCCAGCAGGCACACTGGAGAACATCCTGGTGAGCAGCTGGGAGAGCAAACCCCGGTACTTCAGAGTTTAGCAGTGAACTTGGCTCACAGCCATCCTCTCTGAGATAGAGGGACTGTGTTTAGACTGCTCCCTTGCTGCAGGGCAAGACTGGTCTCAATGCAAGCTTCTTCATGGAAGACACTTTATCATAAAGTCCCTCAAGATATCCACATTTTTGTGGTGCTATGGGGATCATGTTGTATAAAATGATCACTGTACCAGTGTGGTGGTGCATCCTCCCATCCCCATCCCACTCCTTTCCCGGCTGCAGTGTGATCTGAGAAAATGCTTGTTAGGCCTTGTCCTTGAAAACACCACCTGGGCTCAGCTCTTTCTGAGCTTTTCAAAAACACTGTACGCTCTCAGGAACTCCTAACAAGCTTGTTTTTCTTGCAACAAGCCTTGGAAAATATTTCTCTGGCCTGAATGGCATAACATTGCTATTCTCACACTTTCAAAGAAAGTGCCGACCCAAACTGTGGCCAGGATGAAACACTGTTATGACTAAAGCCCACTCTCTTTGTGACCCTATAAACAGCAGTCCAAAATGGGGCCCGTTGAGCTCTCCTGGACTGCAGCGGGCCTGTGACCAGCAATCTCCCTCGGATGGGGACGCCCCTCAGAGCCAGCTGTACCTGGAGAATTGCCTAACCACGATGTGTCCTGGGCTGATACCCTCACTCCCCAGGGCCTGACGCTTCACCCATCAGGAGATGCAAAAGCATCTAAAGCTAGTATTTTCACTGACTTCTGAGGTAGATTGTTCCATGGGTACCTTATCTTGCACTGACCCTTTCCATCTGTGTGCGTACCCCTTTGTGCATATGCTACAGCAAATCTGAAAGTTAAGATATAGTTATAATTTAGGCCAAATGCTATTAAGCGTTATTTCTCTATTAGGTTGTTAAGGTTAAGATATAAATTAAGGTGTAAGTTAAGTTAAAGTACTGTTGAGTTTAAGTGTTTTTAAGCTTTAGGCCGCATTCCTTTTCAACGTTGTTTACACTGTCTTTACACAGACACACACACACACCCCCCTAGGTAGTTTCAATTAATTTCTGTTTTGATTGCCTGGATTTTGTTTAGTTTTGTTGTTGCTTGCTTTCCCTGTTGTGCCTTAGTTGCCCTTTGTAAGTAGAGTAAATCTTGCCAATGAATCTCTAGTGCTTTGTAGTTTAATATTAAATCTGACTTTTGCTCATACCCTTGCTGGTGATTTTTTGAGTGATCCCAAGCACACTCGTTTGGAACAATCAGAAAAGGTGCATTGACTTTTAATCCATGCAAACCAGCACTGTCTAGCCTGTCCACTTTATGTATGAATGCTGTCTATTTTAAAGGTCTTTATGCTCACTAGTACCTAAAATCTATACCATTTATTTATGGATCTTACTTATTAAATGTTTTATAAAAATACAAACAAACTTGGCCAATCCATTACACATGTAAAATGCAGTCATTTGTATGCCACTGTCACAACTCACCAGATACAATCCAAGTGCCAGCCTCTACTTTTTCAACAAATTTGCATAAAAATATACAATATAGTAAGCAGATGTTTCATTTGTTTAACACAGGATGTAATTCTTTAAACCAAGTGACAGTTATATCACAATAATAAATGGATTACACAGAAGTGTTTGTTAAAAGAAAAAGGTAATCTCTTCCTAAATTCCTTTTTTGCTGACCTTTGACAGATTCAGAGCAGGTCTTTGGAGTACACATACCATCAATGTTTTAAGAAAGCTTTTGATGTTCTGTGATGCTGAGAGCTTTCCTATTACTTTGAGAACAGCATGATGATAGTAGGATATGTGGAGTTCTAACAGCCCTGTACATAGGTCATGGGTCTTTTTGTCTTCATGGTGACTGCAGAGATGGGATGTCACAGCTGTGACAATTTTTTTGCAGATAGACCTTTCAACAGAGATACAATTCTACTGTGGCTAAAGTGGATTTCTAATTGTCTTCTCTGAGAAACGAACTGATGTCAGCAGTAGGGCCTGTCAGTATTGCCTAGATCAAGCACAGCATTAAGATCATTCTTTGCTATAGAGACATTCAAGGAAGCCGTGACGCTTTCAGAAATTCCAAAAATTTGGGTTTGTGTTCTGTTCTCATCAGTACAAATCCCACTCTGTTGTGTTGGTAGGTTAACACTGTGGACATTACCAGTGTAATCAAGTACAGAATCTGACACAGATACATAGAGCCATTGTATTGTTAGGGTCTGTTGAAGATCTGTTCTTCTGTATATAAAAGGAGAGTTGGACAGATGTTTATGTGTCTAATATTAAGTATTTCAAGTTTGGCACTCAAGCCACAGTACAGATTTTGAGATAAATTTGCCTGTGTAAAAGACTTAATGGTGCAGCTTTGGTAAGAGAAGTAAGAGGATTAACCAAAGTTTGTTGGAACAGGGAAAGCACAAGCTGCAGAAACTGTTTGGGTATCTTCTGGCGCTTCTGCAGACAGGACTTCTGCAGTTTGTTGTCCCCAGAAAACAACAACCCAAAAGAGCGCTTGTTGAAGTCTGATGTGTTTTTTAAGGTAAACCACAAAAAGCATCTTTGATGTTTACAGTGGGAATCAAGATCAGAGTTGATCAGACAGCTGCTGACAAGTTCTCCTGAAAACACAGCACAATGAGGTTGCTATAGTCAAGCGGGTATTTTTGCTTCTGTTAGGATGAACATCTGTTAGGAGATCTGTTAGGATCTCCTTTGTTTTGTACAATATAAGGAAAAAATCTTCAAAGTGGAGCCTGGAAAATTCCATTTCCTGCTTTCTGCCCTTGGTTAGATATCCCATAATAATAAGTTACAATACTTGTGAATAAATAACTATCTCCCAATATACCATGAATGTATTTTCATTAATTATAACTTATTGAAATGTAATAAAGATCTTTCTGAGAAGCTTCCTTCTATTACTTTCTTTGCTTAGAGTAAATAAGGAAAATTAAAAAGGAGCCTATAAAAGCAGCAGGAGAACACTGTGAAAGTTTTCCCATCCTTTCTTTTCCAAAGCTCTGTAGATTATCACTTAGTGGACACAGCAACTTCACAACAAATGAACAAAACACTCAAACCAAGTATCAGTGTAATAAAACCATCACTGTGATTGACTTGGATCTTTCTGTGTTACAACAGGTCTAATATTAATCAAAACCCAATCTTTTTGTAGGATGTGAAAAATAAAATTAACATTTACCCTTTCCAGAGCTAATCAGGAGTTACAGAGTGTCAGTCCATAGATTTTGAAACATCTAGGGATAATTGTCTGGGAAGAGATGGACTTGCTGCAAAATTCTGGAGCCTTTTAGGACATGAGTGTTCTCTGCAGACTGTGGCGGGAATCCATGCAGTAAATGGTAGAGGCCACTGAGTCATTCCAATGTGCTTTGATACAAGTAACAGCTTAGTTAAAGAAGTTACAGTGACAGATTAATGTCAGTAATGTATCACTTTTGATAATGCCTTAATTTTTTGAAAAATGCTACTTTATCCCTTTCAACTTTGAAAAACATAATTTGTTATTAAAAAAATACCAGTTATAAAACCTTCAAATCTTATGCACAAAAGAAGTAGGACCTCACTGTAGCTGCTGAAATACTGTTGAGGCAGAAAGGAATGTGATTTAACTTCTGGTCACATTAAGTATACAATTGGCTCCAGTTATGCAGCTGGATGTTTCCAATGACTTTTCTGTTTTATGTGGACTCAGTTAGAATACTTAAACCTGGCAGATACTTTTTTAGGCCAAGGATTACAAAAATATGCTTGTGTGCTCTTATCTCAGTGGATCTTAGTTGACTCAGAATCTTTTAATTAAAAGGTCTTTATTTTCTGCTGTGATTGTGATTTTACTTAGGTGCTCCACTTTTTTCACTCAGAAGTCTGTAGTATTCTTGAAGCTTCGTAGGAATGGAGCTTGACAGTATCTGTTTAAATATAGCCATACAAACGCGTAAGTCAGCCTGTTGAAATGATGTTATTTCTTCCAAATTCTTGATAAAAACAGAATAGAGCTATAGAAAGTGTTTTGGCAGCTGCAGCAGTAGCATTTGAAGCATCTTCATAATTAGTCTTATCTACAGCTTATTTACTATTTAGACTCACTGAAATTTGCTGCGAAACTAACAGCTTTTGCTCTCTTGGGACTTTTAAAATAGCATGGTCCAGCACACAATTTTACATCCAGCTTGCCTCCTTTGCCTTTATATTTTTTTACATATTTAATAAGGCTGATTATTTGCCTATGTCTTTCAGACTCCTTTTCTGATGCTGATGTGCTGCTTTTTTTTTGCCTTTTTTTTTTTTTTTAATGGACAATGTGGACAGATTTGGGATTAATATGGAAAAAATCCACAGTCATTAATACATATAAGAGAATGCAGAAGAAATCTACGACACTTAATCTGTTTGAGTGCTATACTACTGTTGCCTCTCTTGGCCTGAGCTGTTACCTCATAGCTGAGGCAATCTGCTAGAAGGAGACACTAATGATGCAGGAAGCATCATTTATTACCACAGGCACAGTCAGGTTTTTTTTGTTTGTTTTTTAATGAAGACTTAGTTGTTGAAGAGGAGGTGGAGCATAGCAATACCTTTTCAGTAAATGTCAAAAAATACAACTGCTGTTTCATGACAAAAGTAAAATGACTCCAAAACTGTTGCTGACAGACAGGTATTGCAGTAGAGAGAGGATTAAGCTATGAGTTTACCAACTTACTTTTTAGTCCTATGTGGTTAAAAAGATTTAAGTTGTTCCTTCCCACTTCATTGATCTGTTGGCAGTAACAGTGTAAGTCTGCTGCATGGTTCTGTACTTTGGTTGGGAGAGAACAAGTCATTTAAAAGGTTGGTGTTCAGCTTCCCTTTCCCAGTTTCAGCCCTAGCCAGAAGAGGTGAAGTCCTAGTGCCTGAGAACACTTGTCTGTGATTCAGCACTCACTGCAATTAGCAGAAGTGTTCTCCCTTAGGTGAAGTGGCCTTTAGGTTGGGGGATCCAGGGAGGAAAGCATTGCCTGATGGGTTATGCCTTCTTGCAAGGTTTCAAACAGGAAATGGCAGGACAGCACTATCTATTAGCGTACCTCTCTTCTTCCTAATGAAGAAGGATTTGAGACCAGGGCCATACTGTAATCCCTCCTGGTCACCACCAGAGTTTGGCAGCTGTAGGATGGATCGGATCCATCTTCCTTGAACTGCCATGAGGAGTTGAGTGAGAAGGATGTTCCCCTACATCGCATTCCTCTGAGCTGATTCCGTATGAGAAGCCACAGTGAGATCCTCTGTGGTTTTGCAAATGGTAAATCGTCACACTGTAAAATACAAGTCTTGTGGAGCCAGTGACTGGAATCAGTCTCCTTTTAATCCTTTGTACTGATGTCAAAGCCTGGCCTCACTGGTGTGCTGTGGGACACCACTTCAGAGATAGTCCATAAAAATAAAATGTGCACTGCAGGTCCTGGTAGGTTTTCAGACTTTTAATACCCCAAGTGGATTCTTTCTGAATTTTTGTGAGATCTTCTCATGGAGGTTTATTTCTGTCTGAGCTTTGATAATGTAAGTATGTGGAATGCTTGGGGTTTTCTTCTTGCAATTTGATAGTAAAAACAGAGGACTGCTAAATATTTTTTCCCCTGACTAACAAATCCATTTTCTTTGGCATTCACAGAGTGCCATATCAGAGTGCTACAGACATTTAAAACAAGGTTAAAAATGTGTGAATCTGTGAAGTCCTCTTCTCCTTTCAGTGTGCTTTGCTTGATGTCACCGAGCTGCATATGTGTCTTGCCATACCTCAGCTGATAGAAAGCTGGTGTGGAGATGCTGGACACAGACCAGAGATGGACAGCTGCATTTCAGAAGGGTTTTGTTTCTTGTGTTCTATACATGGCAGTGCACAGTAAGGATTAGCAGCTTCCCAGGGGCCAGGACCATGGGAATTTCCCAGGGCAGCAAGACAGGACTTCACAGCCAGGGCTGTCTCACTCCTGCTGCATTAAGGGTATAGGAATTTAGCAGAACATAAAACTCCTTGTGTTCCAGCTGGTCTTCAGATATCAGAAGAGCTGGGTGTGGCTGGGCTGAATTTCTGATTATAGCCAGTTTAGCACTGTAAGTCTGGTTGAGCTCAAAAGAAGAATTTGCATGAGCACAAATGCACAAATAATCCCATTTACCAATTTAGTACTGCAGGTATGATCACATTCAATACGGATTTGCTTGATCCAGATTCATGAATAGTGTGGTTTATTGAAGCAGCAGGAAAGCAGGTTCAGGACAGTTGGTGATACATGTACTAATTAAAGAGTGTTAACATGTGGTACAACAGGAAGTATAGCGAGGGAGATTTTTTAGCACTATATATACACATGCACAAATACATATTCATGGACCTACACAAACACAGTTGGAGGCAAAAAGCTCACCTAAAAGAGCCCCTTCAGGGATGGAGGAGAGACACAGCCCATTGACAGATCCCAAGCAGGCAGAGATGTTTTACTCCTCCAGAGGTGTTTCCTCCCTGCACCCTGTTCAGCCCTCCCCTTTTACAGCATAGATTCCCATTTCCAAGGGAATGGGACAGGCCAGAATAATGTCTTTTGAACAATCGCATGTTATAGGTGGGGTTTGGCAACATATGTTGTGCATGATATACATGCCCCATGTTCTCCTTCAGTGCATCCTGAGGGGTATGTAAATTAATATCTAAATGGGGCTTAATGAGCACCTCAGTTACTTCCACTCAGGATTTATAGCTGACAAAAAAAGTAGAACAAACACTTTGGTCCTGCTCCATGTTCTGAAGTGGCAATAAAGGCTTTCTCATCAGAGGATCATTGCACCTATCATTTTCTTCTTGGTGAACTAGATTTCCAAAAAGGCTTGTTTTTCATGGTGAAGGGGGTGTGGCCATTGACTGGTACAGAGGGCAAGTGAAAACTACCTTGGGCTTGTGAGACCTCCCTTCAGTGCAGACATCATTCAGGTGATAGTCCTAGCTCAAGTTGGGTGCAAGATAAACAAGGGGTCCAGCTCATGTTTTCTCAATCAGTCTCATCAATTCTTCTCTGTCTTAAAGCAACACTGTACAGTTCTGATCCTTTACTACAATTCCACAGCCAAAGAGCTGGGCAGGATGAGGGGACAGCAAAGCAGCCCTCTCCCCGGGCCTTAGGCATCTTCCTGGGGATGGATTGGTATCCACAGAGGATTGCTGCAGCTTTATATATATAAAGCACGTGCTTTATTTGAAAACAAAAAGGCTCAGTTGACTTGAATTTTAAGTGTGCTACTTGCCCACTTTTACTGGACAGCACCACTACTGCCACTGAAAAAGAAGGACTCAGAGGCCCTACAGCAACACTTTCGTAGCTTTACTGAAAGTAAACTGCACCTTTTTGAAAAATATCTTACTCTGGGGATTGTCTATGACTTCAGAGATGCTATTAAAGGCTACGAGGCCATGGACAAAGCACACTGTGCATTAATAAATCAAGTCTGCTCCCGTTCCCTGTGACTATATATTCGCTGCCAAGCCCCTCAGGTGCTCTGCAGATGGTAAAAATTCATTCTTGTTCTCTCAAAGGCTCTGAAGTCTCAAGAGAAATTATGCTCAAGGTGATAATAACAGAAAATACAAAAACTGATAATCCCAGAAAACAGGATCTGACTAACAGCAGCAATGGCCCCATAGGGAAGAAGCATCCAGGAGTGCACACGCACCTGGACCCATTGGAAGCGGTAACAAAACCCCACTGACTTGTAGCAAACTGAGGTTCTAGCACTCATATTTAGCAATTCAGCTGCAGAGTTAGTGGCAAAAAGCAAGGTATTTGTATGCAATGCTGACTACCCAAGAGTTGGGACAACAGCCCTGGCAGCGAGCACAGAACAAAGGAGTGTTGAGCTGGATCCACAGGCGCTGCACAATACACTGGCTGCATTTGTACAATTAGCCCATCATGACATGAGTCACGGGTAATAAAGAGCTGTCTGTAATCCCACGCAGCAGCAACGAGGCATGAGGAGCTGGGGCTGTGGCTCTGCAGGCAGGATTCCTTAAAGAAGAATAATCAGGTCACTTGACATGTGTTTGGCATCTGTATGGCCAAGCCAATAACTCAGCCGGACACCTGGGAACATCATAGGATTGGTAAAACCAGATGTGTGACTAACAGGAAAATCCTGCAAGCCAAATTTCCTTTTCATTGCTCTCAAAAGTGCCCATGATTTTCCCATGCACACACTGCTGCAGATAGACCCATGTAATTTTTTTTGTAATTAAACTCATTTTTAAAAAATAAATGAAATTTTGTGCTACTCTCACTGAGGGCCAGATGTGGGTAGATTAATGTAAGCAAGTTTTTCAGAAAATGTTATTTCAGTTTATCATGACTTCAGTTTCAGCCAGCATATATTATCTTTTCATACATCTATGAGAATGCTTTTTTGTTTAGCTGCGTGCTTTGTTCTTTTGTGAATCCTAGCAGAGGCAGATGTCATTTTGGCTAGCTTTACAGAAAATTCACAGCTCCCTCCTCTCTGCCACTCCTGTGATGGCTACCAAGGCTCAGTGGGTTGCTGCAGGGTGACAGGCAGGACGCCATGGAAAACAGAACAACAGAACTTCAGTTTCAACTCCAGGAGACTCCTGTCAATAGCTTGAAGCTCCCTGAGAGGTGTTGAGTATTAGTAGTTCTCTCTAACTGGAAAGAGATTGGAAATCACTGATCTGATGGATTTAAACTCACAAAATCTAGAACCTAAGTCTGTGTTCTCTTCCTAGGTCCTTCCCAGGTAGCTTATTTAGTTCAACCTCATAGTCCCTTCTATAAAACTAGCACTCTTGTGTTTTCAGTGATGGCTGAAACATTTCAGGCTAGTATTTTTTGAACAATCCTACCTCCAGGAAATAACTGATTCTATGAATAGGTTTCTATTGATTCTTACAAGGAAACAATAATTTCACTAAACTGTTAATTCAGATATCATCCCTGTTATTGTTTTCCATTGTTTTTTATGTTGTTTTGATAGGACCTATAGTGGTGACAGCTCGTATCTAAAAATCCTGTAATTCACTTGTCCTTCAATTCACACAAAGACCTTTAAATGAACAAGGAAAGATCTTTCTATCCGAAAAACACTGGCAAAATCTTCATTCAAAGGAGCTGGTGAATACAAAAAAAAAAAATTCATTGGAGTGTCAGTATTAGACTTAACACTCACTTTGCACTTGTCAGCTGAGCTGGTTTTATAGAAATTTGCTTAAATAAAGGGCACAGGAGGAAGTTAATTCCTAGAAATGTTCTGTGCTCAGCACCAAGAAAATATCTGTAAATCTGGACAGGACGAGCCAGAATTTTTATTGCTCAATCTTGTCAGACACAGATTAAAAAAGGGTTTAGAAGGAAACATTGTTTACATTTAAGCAGGCAGTACATAAGCCTCACAGATTGTTGCTGTGCCAGGCACACTCTACTCCCATCCCATGGTGAGTGGAGAACATAGCAGCTCTGGGACAAGAGCGCCTGACCCTGGGATGTCTGTATTTTGTTGGAACTGTGGACATTTCCAAAATATATACATTCTGCATGAGACAAAAAGTGAGATAAAATCGCCCCCTAGAATAAGATTTCTTCAAGTCATACACTTGAAAATAAAATGTACCATTCTGTTTTAACTTTTTAATAGCATGTATCACATCCTTCAAATGGATTCTTTTGCTTTGAATAGAAGCATTAGTCTTTAAATCCTAATGCTGCTGGGGAAAAATCATTTGTGAGTTACAGTGAATAGTACAATTGAGTGAGAAAGGACATAGGTCACTAATGGATACTTAAAAGCAACTCCACCACTTAAAATTGACTCTGCTTGGACAACCCATCATGTGACATAACTCTTATGACTATGACAAAAAAATCTCTCCTTTCTTTTCTTGCACATCTATGGCTTATGAGTAAAATGGCAATACCCCATTTGTGGACCCTTCCGGCCTTACCCATTCTGTGATTCTATGATTTATGGTGGTAGATCTCTTTAACAGAAATTAATTAATTATTTTCCTTCTAAACAAGAAAATAAAAGCTGTATCCTTTTCTATCCATGAGCCAGTGCTCCATGGCTGGGCACTCAGAGCCCATGACAAGACTTCTTCAATGCTCGATTGTGTAATCACCCTGTTGGGTTTGGGAGATACTCCTGGTGCTGTCTGGCATGCAGAGTTGCTTTTAGAGGAGGTCATAGTTTTAGTCAGAATCTTCAATTAACACATCTTTACTTGCATCAAACTCCTGCTTTAGTCCATTGTCACTGATTTTTTTACATGTCTGCACATGTAGTTCATCCAGTGTGAGCCAGCTGACTCCCTCACTGTGGAAACTTGGCTTTCTAGACTTTTTTCCCTTCCTGTATGCCCCTATACTGACCACACTTCAGGGCTCAAAACCTTATCATTATACAGAACAGTCTTCTCATAAGACAGAAATTCTGGTGTATGGGGGAGTCCTTCAGCCATGTCTGTTCAGCTCTTGAAGGGTCAGCTGCTTGGCTGACCAGGACACCAGGAGACACTAGAAAAGCATGAAGGTATACATTTTGAGATGAAGAGTTGAATCATCCTTCCCTGGCTACAGGCCTTTTTCTGATGTGTTATCTGACATCCAGGGAAGAGAGAACTGGCTGATGGCATACCATCACGGAAAATGGGCCTTGTCCAACATCGCATCAATCCACTGAGCCTTGCTCCAAAACTGGAAAAGTGAAATTTTGTGCCAGATACAGCTGTTGTAATTTGGAGGAGAATCCTGGTCTAGAGACTCCTCTATCTGATTTTTCTGGACTTGAACAGAGATGAGACCTACCAATAACAAGGTCTCAGGGTAACTTTTGTGTGTCTTTGGAAGGTGCTATTGACAGGCATCTTGCATGGGCATACAGAACCATGGGAAACTTGCAGAGGGATCAGCAAACTGCAAAAGGCTGGAAACCTGCCCTGTTTAAATCCTTTGGGTTTAAACAAGGCACAAGAGCCCTCTGATTGTATTTGGTCTTAGGTAAAATGAAGAGCCTCTATTGGATCTTACCTGACCTATTAAAGGCAAGTTCGCACTACTCATGTAAGTTCATATTATTGGCTTGCGTTGGGGTTTTAGAAGGTCTCCTTTTGTTTTTCTTTTTCTCCTAAAGAATTTTCCCCGTACATGTTGCCGGGAGACAAACTGCTGGGTACTTAACAGAGACAAAAAGACCTGGCAACAGGGGGAGGGGTCCAGCTGTCCTCTTTTACCTGGAGCTTTTCTCGGGTAGGGGGGAGATGCCGCGAGGTTTGAACTGGGACAAAGGGGGTGGGTACAGCGGCTAGGCCTCTTATTCTCTGGGCATTCGGAGGGGAGAGAGAGGCTGCAGTCGCAGTAGGGAGAATTTGTGGTCGCTGTGGGGTTCTGCCTCCTTCCTTCCTTCTACCATGAGTGGAGCTTGCTGGTTGGAGCAGCCATTTGCACTGGGACCCTATTTAACACCCTA
>VZRQ01006457.1:169895-196906 GCA_013397975.1 Machaerirhynchus nigripectus | reverse complement strand
GGGGAACCACCGCCCCCGCCCCGCGCACCGGGAGCCGCCAGCGCCCCTGCCGGCCGTGAGCGGCACCGCACCCACGGGAAAGGGCCTGGGGCCAGAGGCGGCACTGGGCTCTGGTCCTGTTTGGTGTCACTGACACAGTTAAAGCTGTTTGTTTGCCTTGTTATATATACATATGTTATTAAAGAACTGTTATTCCTGTTCCTCATATTTTTGCCTGAAAGTCCCTTAATTTCAAAATTACAATAATTTGGAGAGAAGGGCGTTACATTTTCAATTCCAAGGGAGGCTCCTGCCTCCCTTAGCAGACACCTGTCTTTCAAACCAAGACAGTTTGTTCTGCTGTAGTAGATAATATGTGGCCTCTCCAACCCTGAAAACATGTCATCTGTAGCCTGGGCTCCTCATGGAAAGGGATAGGGCTTATTGGCCTAGAAAATGTTTGTTTCCTGGCTTCCTAAGGGGGTGTCATTGTCATCTTCTGGCATTTTCTTGTTGCTAATACTTTGCCATTATGGCTTGTAATGTGCAAGTTACCTCAAAATTTCTTTATTGCTTGTCTCTTGGTCAAGAGCAATTGTCTGACCAAAACCGGTCAGTTTTGTAATGTTCTTGAAGGAATCAATAAATTTGTGCTGTCGGAAATGTCTGTGACCTCTTGCCCCTCACGACATTACTGGGGCCTTTTTCCCCACTGTCAGTCTTATCTCCTGAAGGACTCCAGATGCTGGACATACAGTAGGAGACCACACAGGTAACATGAAATACAGGAAAGAAGAGAAAAAGCTGGTGGATTTGTGAAATTGTACTTTTGAAGATAGTCTGTTGCAGATGGAGTGATGCACTTCATTTGTCAGAGAGAAGACACAATATACTTTGTTGATATAACAAATTTCAATGGTAGATGTGACTGTGTTTTAAGAAGATTTGATGGCAAGGTACACACAAGTATTTACAGCACAGAGGGCAGAGTCAGACAAAGCTGTCGGGGAGGCCCATTCATTGAGCCATGAGTTCCAGACAGGGGCCCCTTGCTTTCTAGACTTCTCAGAGAGGAGTTTAGGTAGGGCTGGATCCAATCCTAGAAATGCAGACTTGGACAGTGGTTTATGGCTGAAGGATTATATGTACACAATCAATCCCTTGCATCACTTAGATGAGATGTCAAAGTTTAGCATGCAGTTAATCACTTACTGAGAATGTGCTGCTGCAAGGGATGGCTCACCCTCGAGGCATAACCTGGACAGACATTCCTGCTCAGGAGGAGATCCTGGTGTGCAGCCCAGCACCCTGCAGGAGAGCCCCGGGCCCCGGGCCCACTGTTTATGGGGTGAGGTGGCTGGCTTACACAGCTGCAAAGCAGCAAAACGTGTGCCCTTGGCTGCCAGGTTTCATCCATGCCCCAAAGTCCAGAGTAAGCTGATGCAGCCATCACGGCCCCCACTGGTGATTACAATGCCAGCTGGGGCTGTGCTGAGGGGAGCACACCACCATATAGGCCAGGGAAAAGGATGGATTTTGGAAAAAGATGCACATGGGGAGCTTGAGAAGACCCATCCAGAGGAACAACGTTAATGCCATGTAGGCTAAGAAATCATGCACTGTGCTGCTGTGCACTGGAAATACAGCTAGTTCCAGGCGTGGTCTTCCCTCATAGAAGCTCTTATGTCTGTAGTGATGGTTTCAAGTTGGATTCACGAGACCCTGAGTATTCTCACCAGCATCAGATAAATCATGCAGCACGTGACAGGCTGTGATGATGCACAGTGCTTAGGGGATGCTGACAGCAGGCAGGCACCCCCTGGCTCTGGTGTGTGCCTGGAGACATGCTCCATATCCACCCTGCAGTAGCTGGGTGGGTGCTGGATGAGGGCTGGCATCAGGTGAGCAGGAGCACAAGGATGGATTGGCGCTGGGTTTGTAGTGTCACCCACCACATAGACTCCTCTTTGTGAGGAGGAAGATATCTGGCCCAGGCTGAAAGTAGACACTATGTCAGAATTAACCTGTACATCTTGTTTTTAACCTTATGGATGTATTTTCTTCTGGAATTTTAGTCTTTATTAGTGTAATCACTATTTATCCTTAGAAAGAAAATATACTGAGATAAACCTTTTTCATTTCTATTATCCCGTATTGCTTGCCAATTCAAACCCATCCAGCAAGTTTAAGCTCGATAAGTTAAGCATTCTTGTGTTTTTTAAAATAAATGCTTCAGGAACTAGTTGTACTAAGCCAAAGAGTTATAGGACCAAAGTGACATTGAATGAGGTCAGTTAAACTCTAGATGTTCAATCTTTTCAAAAGCAAGAGTAAAAGATTTGGTTCAAAGGTGATCCAAGTTGTTTCCTCTTACAGGCAGGTACTTGCAATCAAAACAGAATTTAGGGGATCAGATCTATTTTTGATTATGGTAGTGCACAGCCATGGCAAAACAGTGAAAACTGTGAGTGGAAATGGGTGTGTTTCAGAGCCATTTCAATTGCTTTGCACAGACCTTGTGTCAAAGTAGGTATCAGACCTCTCTTGCTTTGGCTTTATATTTGGAGAGAGATGACTGTTGTTAAGCATGTGCTTGTTTGTGATATTCCATACTGGAGCTGAGAAAGGTACTGATTTCAGCTCTCAGAAATTCTTCCGTACTTCTTTTAGGATAAGCCATTTTTCACAGCTAATTCAACATTTTTGATGATAGATTTATAGATATTTCAAAGCATTCCTTTATTTGTATCTCGAAAGAACATTACAGTGGGAACTTAAATATTTCATAATCATACAATATGCTGAGTTTTAGAGCCCAATTAAGTAATTCAGGTTTCTTTTCTTGATATATGACCTAATCATAAATGTCCTTATTAAACTAAATTTGTTAAAGCCAGAAACATTATTTATATGAATATATTTATGCGAAATTAATTTCATTTTCAGAGGTTCATTTCTCAAATTTAGTTATTTTTCCTAAAATAAATTAAAAATCTGTTTAAAATGTTAATAATATAAATGCTCATGAGTAGTGCTATAATAAACCAGCCCTTTAATAGGCTGCAGATGCTTACTTTAGTGAAGGAATAGATTTAAGCTTTGAGTCTCCAACACGCCATGTATAAAGAAAAAAAAAAGGGTCAGATTCAATGCTGATTTGGGTATGTTTCCATGACATTTACCCTCTCAGTATCTAAGCACTGATTTATACCACATGGAACTTAACAAAAATTTTTTTTCTGCACAAACCAAAGCTTTACCACCAACCTCGTGCAGAACCTAGTATCATAGGAAGGCTGTGGTCTTCCCTGGGGAGCAAGGCAGTACAGGAAAACTGCCGCGTGCACATAAAGGAAAACCCTGAAAAAGAGACAGGCAAGAATCCTGCCTGTGTGCAGTGCAGGAGCCCGGCTGCTTGGCAGTGACTGTGTGCTGTGCCCACGTAAATCTGTGCCTGGCAGTGCAAAGTGCAGCCACGTTAAATTAAAGGGCTCCGAGCAATGGTTAAACGAAGGCGGAAGGCTGATTGTGTGGGTGGCTGATTGTGTGGATGACTCAGAGTAGGTGGAAGCAGCCGAGGGCGGGGACAGTTTGTGGAGGTCTGAGGACACCGTGCAACTTGTGGAGAGAGGCTGGCCAGGCTGGGTTGGCATCTGAACTTTTTGTCCATGCTCAGCAACAAGCCAAGGCAGATGGTTTGGGGTTGCAAAAACAGCATGGCAGATATTGCTGTGATGTGACAGGAAATATCTTTACAAAGCAGACAGGATAGGAATCCAGGGGACAAAAATGGTGAAAAAGTAAAATGCTATTTCATATTATATGTATGAACTCCTTTGAGGTAAAAGTCTTTGCTTCCTTCTACCCAGTTTAAAAGCTCCCAGTTTAAAACAGACATCCGCTGCACAGATGAGAGTAATATGATAGTTAAGAAGTATTCAGTGTTTCCTGAGATGGAAACATCTATTGCCCCATTAGAGAGGTCTCAGATCTGGATGAGATACAAATACTCATTTTCCAAACCACACATCAGCTACAGAGTGCCAAAGTGGTGAAGACAGGTCTATAAAAAGTGACTGCCTAACAGGCCAGTACAGATTTTGGGATAATCCAAATCCCTTCTCTGGAAATGGGTGGGATTATGTCCACCCTGACATTCTTCTTTCCTAGCTACAAGAGCACTGCCATCACCAATATGCTACCCAGCAGGGCTAATTACAGCAAGCTCTGCATATTGGCCACTGAGTAGCCTCAGGAGATTGAAAGTTTAGAAATTAATAATACCAGTAAGACAAAAAAAATACCCCAAACCAACCCAAAATTCAGCACTGCAAGGTAAGCATCTTTTTAAACATTAAAATTAATTTCACATCAGGATGAGTAGGCACTTACCTCATTCTAGAGGAAATACATTTCAGTATTCCTAATAAAAATATTCACGCTTCTTTTTTCTTTCCCTCAAATTAAGAGGTCAAGACATTGCTCTTTCTCTGTGTCCTTTTTGAGGAACAGTATCATATCATACTTCCCAATAAGAACACAATAACTAAAGGTGTCTTGGTCACAGCACCTGAAGCAATTTTTACCTACAACATTTTTTCATTACAACTCCTTTTATTTCTATATTATTCTTCATTCTATATTGTAAATTCAGAGGTTATGAATATGTATCAGTAGTAGCTCTAAGAATATCCAAGAGTACTTTATATGTAGTACATTTATTAAATCAAAGAGAGTTTATTTTGGTATATTGTCTCTCTAGATCTTTTGGTGTTATGTTTAGCAATTTGAGCCATTTTCTTTCATACTGTGAGCCTGTATGTGTGACACTGAGAAGTCTAACAGCTTGTGTAGTGTTCTGTAAAAATAACAGGCAGAATCAGCTGTTATAAACTCCACCAGAGACTCAAGGATGAAATAAATTCACATTAGTATGGTAGGTGTATCTAAAACAACCAGTTTTCCTCTGCTGCAAGAAGTGGTGTAATTGTTGCAGGTAATTGATGCTTCCATTTGTATCCACTGAGAAAGACTGTTTTCCATCATAGTTGAATCACCACATTCGGTGACATCCTTATGAATTTGGACAATAGTGATTATTTTGGGCCTTTCTATATTTAAGATTTATTTTATATTAAAGGAGGACACGGTATTTTCAGCCTTACAGATTAGTGTTCCTGTCAGGTATTGCTGATTGCTGGAAGACAAAAAGAGGAAAATGTTCCACTTCAATGTTCCCTATCCCGGAGTTCAAATCCATCATTTCCATACCATACTGTGCTGGTTTTGGCTGTGCTAGAGTTAATTTTCTTCACAATGGCTAGTATATGACTATGTTTTGGATTTGTGCTTGTGGTGGTTTGACCCTGGCTGGAGGCCAGGTGTCCTCCAACTGTCCTCCACTCTGTCACTGCCCTCCTCAAGTGGACAGGGTAGAGAAACTATAATGGAAGTCTCACGAGTTGGGAAAAAGACAGGGAGAGGTCACTCACTGATCACTCTTATGTGGAAAACAGACCTGACTTGGAGAAATTGAATTTTTTACCAATTAAATCAGAGTAGGAGAATGTGAAGTGAAATAAATCTTTAAAACACCTTCTGCCATCTTTTAGGGAAATAAATCTTAAAAACACCTTCCCCCATCCTTTCCTGGGGGCTCACGGGAAGTTGGGATGGGACACAGCAGGGACTGTTGACCACATGGATGTCCCATTCCACATGGTATCATGCTCAGCAGATAAAGCTGGGGGAAGAAGAAGGAAGAAGCAGACCTTCAGAGAGATGCTGTTTGTCTTCCCTAGTCATCAGTACATGTGATGGGGCCCTGCTTTCCTGGTGAAGGCTGAACACGTGCCTGTTCAAGGGAAATGCTGAATTAATTTCCTGTTTTACTTTGCTTGCATGCATGGCTTTTGCTTTACCTAAACAGTCTTTATCTCAACACACAAGTTTGGTAGCTTTTACTCTTCTGATTCTCTTCTCCTTCCCACTGGGACTAAATGGCTGTGTAGTATTTAGTTGCTGGCTGGGATTAAATCATTGCACATCCCTTTACAAATATTCACTATTTAATCATCTTGGCTCTCCACATGAGCTGCATAAGTAGGACATACTGTAATCCTCATTCTACAGATAAAGAAAATGCTGTCAAATAAATAAATTACCCCACTGATGAAGCTGTGGAATGAAGAAATCACTATTAAGAGCCTGCACCTCAGACTACCCAAGTGGACTACCCACATGGGGCTATTCTCTTGTGATCTGCCCATGAAGGCAGGCTGGCTTGCCTGGTCCTGGGCCATGCCAGCCACGACACATGTTACACTCTGGGTTGGAAGAGATGTGGGACAGCGATGCCCAGACTGGGTGCAGGTGGGCAGGACCAGTTGAGAGACAGACCAATTGAGGAGGGTGGCAGCAGAGATGGCTGAACCTGCTCCAGGAGCCGTTTAGGAGGGTCTAGGCTGGTCCATGACAGAAGCATTGCAGGGGCTCTTCTACCAGCTAATAACTGCTGTGATGAACAGGTTTTGTGGTACTTCTGAATCCAGAACCATACCATGTAACTCATCTTTCAGAATCATCCTATACACGGGCATTTGGACACCATAATGGTACCTGACTGACACTTTCAAGATTATTTAAACAACTAAAACCATAGAGGTTTATTTTTTGATAAAGGGTTAAAAAGCCCCAGCAAACTGATCCTTGACAATTTTGACTTATCAGAAGATGGACAGCTCATGCATGCTGGTGGCACAGTCTCCCAAAGGCATCCTTGGGATGACTGGGTGGCTGCATTGCTATCTGTCTGGCTGTGCATAGGCAACTGCTGGATGCTGTGGGGTTTAGACGTAATGGACGGTGGACATATACAAAATAAGAACAAGTAGGTTTTAAGGAGGCACAGCTCAACACTTCGTTAACAGATTGAAGACTATGCATGCTTGATAAAATAGACAAATAAATCAAAGAAAATTGTTGTGGTTTTCCATAAAATCCAAAAGCAGTAGGCTGCCTTTAGGGCATTAGTAAGAGCAACTAACCTTGTATGGCATTGATGTGCTAGGTTTGAAATGTTTGCAAACTATGAAATGGGACTGTTTAAACGTCAAGTGTACTTATGAGATACTAATGAAGTTATGTTATGCATTACACTAATCAGTGTTGTCAGACAGTCATTCCCCTGTGTCTGGTGATCTTATAATAGGAGCATTGCAGGCAAAGAGAAAAGCAGGAGGATTAGCTGCAGGAAGTGCAGAGTAGTTATGACTAATACATTTGTATGTAAATGCCACCACTGGGAATAAAGGCAACATCTTTACAGATTTGGTTAGAGAACTGTTTCCCTCCAAAGATGTTTCTGAAAGCTCTCATTCACATAGTTTCTGTTGTACAACACAGAGAAATTGCTTCCACTAGGCTTATATGAATCCTTTTATATTGTTAGAAACAGGGTGAGGTACAACCACCAGGCATTTGGCTATCTGCAAGTTGAGTTATCTGCAGTGTGAAGGCTGTGTCTAGGGTTGGTGGGGACAGATGGGCTTTTCCTGAGGGTAGTTTGCTGCATGAGGTTGACGAAATTGTTGCAGGAGAAAGAATTCCAGCAGCGTCTCTCCTTCCCTGGTGATTATGAAGGATCTTACCTGACGAGCTTAGTGCATACTTCCCAGGTGGCCTAGGTTAGATAGGACAATATTAAGCTTTGATCTTGTTTTGCTTATTGCACAAACATCTACTGTTTCTTATAATAACTTCAATGGCTTATATGTGACAGCTTAGGTGGAGGAAGCTAATGATCAACAGATATTTAACTGTTCTATCTTTATCTGTAGCACAGTTTAGAGGAAGTTAATGATCAACAGACATTTAACTGTCTTATCTTTGTCTCTAGCTAACACTGTACTTTACATCCAAATTGAATAAGAAGAGCAATTATAAATAAGAATAACATGCTGAGCAGATGCAAGTCCTTCATCTATAATGTGAGTTCTAACTGAAATCATTCAGTTCCCTAAATGTATACCATAACTTCTAGCTGGGTTTTCATTTAAATTAAGAAAAGTAAATAAAAACAGTGCAAAGAATCTCAAATACATTCTGTAAAATCTGGCCAGCTGTACAAAGTAATGTGGCTGTGGACATGCATTCTACTTGGTACTTTTGGATTTCAGAATAGATAATTACTGTCATGTGGCCCAGAGCTGAGGGTTGCAGGAAAAGGCCAGTCCTCACTATCAGAGCATCTCAGTGATGGGGGAGAGGACAGCAAGTGAGTGCATTGACCAGCTGTGTGCATGATGCACACAGTCAGGATTTTTTGTGACAAATATAATGATACATGTGATTGATTTTTAAATGCATCTTCCTGCCACTGGGGTTTCTCAAACACAATTTCAATAGGTTTTCTATCCTTTTAACTGGAGTTTTGCCCAAAACTCAGCTTTAAATTTGTGGATTCAGTCCCAGCAACTGTCAGAAACTTTAAATCTACAGACAATATTGCTGCAGCTCTCCAGGTGATGGCACCACAGCCCTGCTTTTCTCTAAGGCGAAACAGTGCCCTGAGAAAGCTAAGGGACGCAAATTATCTTGTTTCATAATATTTGTTCCATTTTTAAATAAGCATTTAAACTTAATTTTAAGAGTCGCACTTAAATCGTTAATAAAATACAAAAAAAGAGTTCTAATCATTGTTAACTGTGGTACTTAATTTCTTTTCTTCAGGCTTTACAAAATATTCTGTCATTCTGTGCATGAAGACTGTTTAATATTTCATGCACTATTTGCTCATGTTAAAAAATGAAGTGAAAAAGAGGCAAAGGTCTCCTGCTTGCAAGCAACAGTGGATAAATATATTTGTTTGTAGTATGGGATTGCCATTCCACTAGAAGGAACACTTGACATTTTGATGAGTGTTTCCAGGGGAAATAGGTACTAATTTCAGAACGTAGTTTTAATTATACTAAGGAGATTAAATTATTCAAAAGCAGCCCACGGGTAAGGTGCAGTATTTCCTGAAACAGTTTAATGGAAAATGCCACATTAATCAGTTCGGTATTTCACACAAATGACTTAATGGAGGGAAGAAGTGCAAAGCACTGTAGTATGGAAAAAAAAGAAAAAAAAAGAAAAAAAAAAAAAAGAGAGAGAGAGACAGAATGTTCATGTAAGGGACTAGGATCATGTTTAAACTTCCTCTTTCAATAATTTTACACAGGGGAATGACAGTGGGGAGAAGGCGGTACTGATTTTATTCTTGTTGTGCTGGTACCCACAGTGGGTCTGGTGCTGTGCTCAGCTGGACAAGAACAAGATGTGCCTGGGAAGCTCGGAACCCCATGAGCTGTGCCCACGGCCTTTCTGACTAGAAGCAGCATAAATAGAATCCACTGTTCACATGTTTGCATTTACACTGGTGGGATGAGAACGCTGTTAAATGGAGAAGGCAGATCAAGCCTCTCCAGACCCACTTTGGTTTGTCTGCCCTTACTGTTAAAGCACAAGACCACATGGATTCACATGAAGCATTTTCTCCTCTCTTCAGAAGAATGAAGGCCAGACATTTGGGTACGATGTTTTTTTAAATGAACAAAGAAATGAACATATGTATGAGTTATGGTTGTGTTCTCTGCACTTTTGCAATTCACACACAGATCTGGCCATTTTTGTCTTTTCATGTGCCCTCCACAGGCATTTGTGATATTTCTGTTAATGACTGTAAAAGCTTCTTGCTGCTGAGGAGCAGAGGAGCAGAGGAGAGAACTCTTCTTGCTTTTTTCAGCCAGTTTTGTTTTTTCGGCTCTGCTTCTTCGAAGAGAGCTTTCCCGGGCTCCCACCTGGTTTAAATATGTGAATTTCGAGAAGCGCTATTGGTCTAAACAACTGTCCATCAACCCAGGGTCAAACCATCACATTACTTATATTACCAGGTTTTGCACGTTCCTGTGCCTTAACATTTTACTGTCCTGTCCTTTCTTCTCATGCTACCTCTTTCCCATCTTTATGCCCAGACCATCAGAAAAGAGTTTGCACAGCTGGTTCAATTCCAACCAACATGAAGTGAAATAAAGTTGTCAGTCAAACTATTAACGTAATAAAACATCAGAGTGTAGGCTGCAGTTTTTCTGACCCGGTGACACACAAAGGTCTGTCCACACAGAATAGTGATGCCCTTATTAGTACAAGTGACCCATGTGTGGGTGAGCATATTCAGCCAGGAGAAACGAGGAGTCACACTAAAATTTTTGGCCACATCACTTTGTTTGTTCTTCTTCAAACACAGGGGAGGCAGTGAAGTCATGAGGCTTTTTGAGTGATGATATCGATGGAGATGACAAATACAGAAAACCAGAAGGATGCTGGAAGTCCTCTTTTGACTTACTGCTGCTGAGATACAGCCGAATTGTGCTATCAGGATTTTGCTAATGTACACATTCTGGGATGGTGCCAATAGGTTAACTAAGTGGTAAGTATCTGGCAACAGGGATTGGCCAAGAACAGACCATGTCAGACCAGTATAATTCCCTCAATGACAGCATATGTAGCTTTGTGGTTAAGGGAGAAAGTGGAGATGTAATATCTTGGCTTTACTGTGTTTATTTGCACTGTCCCCGTGGCATGCTCATAGGCAGACTAGAGCAGTGCTGTCCAGGGGAAACTACCAAAAACCATGATACAGGTCTCGAGAAAACCACCCACAGGGAATAGCAATCACTGGGTCACCTCCAGCTTGGTCACACATATTGAGTGGCATAGTATGGGCTTCAATCTTGTGCTGCCTACCATGGAATAAAGACTTGGCTGAAAAATATGTCAGGATGCCTGACATATTTTCATAGAAGTGTAATCTGGAAAGGATTGCAAATGTTTTAGCTAACAGGGGTGGCATTCAAAAGGATCTTGATGAAAATGAGATCTAAATTACTCTAAATGGACTGAGCGTTCAATGAGGATAAATGAAAATCTCTACCCACTGACCGAAAAAATGAACTGCAGTGCTGTGAGGGGGTTGGGACAATGAAATTGGCAGCAGTACCACAGATGAGGATCGGCAGCTTTTAGCACGTCACAAAACAAACACCAATTAAGTGTGTCATGATGCTGTAGAACACTTGAAGAAATCCTGCCTTTCTGCCAAAGCCTTGCTGGACTTCCACTTGTACATGATTCACATAAAGAACTAACTTGAGAGAAGATTTCTCTCTGCAAAAACAAATGCAAAAGCAGAGGCAATACAGAGAATTTACATTACTAGGACTCCCACAGTCAGAAATGTATTTGTAGAATAGTACTGCATGCTCTCAAATAGTTGAAATCATTAGGGCTAACCTGAGAAGAAATGGAGGCAAAGGTGTTGGAGATTTTCAGGCAAAGTTAGTGGAGGTAAATGTGTATTGTTTGCTTAGGCAATTGTTTAAAACAAAAACCTGTTTAAAGTATGGTCATTGGAAAATATACACTTATGTAAATGGGGGAGTGATGGTGACAATCAGAACTGGAAGCTGAGCTAGCAGTAGAAAGTCCCGTACACTTGTGAACATGCAGTATTGCTCACCAGGATGTGCTGGAAGCCCAGGATACACAAGTCTGCACTGGCACCTTTCAGTGTCTCAGTAGGGAACAATCCCGTCTTCACGGTTAGTGAGAAAGATAATACTTATGTCCATCTTTATCTAGCTTTTAAGATGCTATGAAAAAAAAAAACCACAACCAAATAAAAAAAGCCATAACTTAAACTGGTTTTCTTTTCTTTTCCAATCATGTTATTTACAAATTCTGTAATACCCACTTGGTTTTTCACTTGTTAGTCCGAACTGATACATGCACTTTTAAATACATATCACTTCAAACTGAGATCACCATATTGGATATTCACAGGAAAAAAAAAAAAAAGAAAATGTTACATTTAAATGTTACATAAAAGATTCCTGTTTGCTTCATATTACTGCTTGGGCAACTCCCTAATTTCTCTGGTTTCGTCCCACTCCTTTCTCATAATTTCTGGCATTTCTAGTCCATTTCTGCTGAAAAAGAGTGTAGGGCTCCTTTTTGAAGGGAGGAGACCATGCACACAAACATCACCAGTCAGAAGGCAAACTGTGCCCATAGGGTGTACAAGCTGATGGAACATGTTACGGCTATCACTAATAGACAATTCCTCTCACATGCCAGAGTCAGCGTTGTGCTTGCTGAGTCACCAGGATGTCACCCTGAACACCATTACAGATGCCTCTTTGAAGGTGAAGACGTTCACTTCTATCAAAAGCAGAATAACCTTGGTGTCTCTGAACCCTAATAAATAGTGAGTCAAATAACTGAGATTAGCCAAGAGGGTCTTGCAGTACACCAGATGCACACAGCCACTGGTGCCTTTCCTTCTGTTTTCTTCCTCTTTCTTCCTGATTTTGCTCTTGAGTTCTGCAGCTGGGAGTGCTGGGAGCTATTCCTTCGCCACTTGCTGACACTGAGTGCACACAACATGCTTGGTAGTGATTTGCTGTTGAGATTTAGGCTTTTCATACCTGTGGGATATCTTATTTTCTAGGGTTTAATTTTTGAGGATACTACCTAGTTTGGTCTGGTTTCTGCTGTCTTTATAACTCCAGTTACTCTTGGCTTTAGTGCTGTAGCTACTTCTTCAGTGGCAGAGAAACTAAGAAAGATGTTTTGAAAGGACATTCCAGAACTGGAGAAGTCAGTGTTTTGCTTTTTTCTTCCTCTTCTCTTTTAATACTGCCCTTCAAACCTTTTCTTCAAATATTCTCTCAGTGACTAGAAAAGAGGCCCTCAGTTTCATCCTTAAAAAAATTATAAAAAGAAGAAAAATCAGCTTCCTGCTAGCTGTGAGCTGTTGCAGGTTTTTCTGGCACAGAGTGTTGTCTAGATTGACCCACGCTGGCACTGGGTGTCCCCTGGATGGTTCCTCTGTGTAATCATGGCCCCAACCATAACCAGAGTTGCTACTTCTTTGTGCAGCTTTGCAGCCTGGAGCCTCAGTGCACCTCAGGGGTTACGTATCTCATCTTTCAACTTATTTTCTGGGCACTTGAAAACGTAAGGTTTAATTTCTTTTTTATTTCAAACACTTCTAATATGCTCAAATGTGCATTGTGATTATGAATCCTTCAGAGAACTGAAAATCTATTTCATGGTAACAGATTTTTGTCTTAAGATTTTCAACTGAAATTCTGTACTTGTCTCCCTAATCTTGATGTTTAGCATTCCAGTTTACTCTGATTATTCCTGTGGGTACCAACAGGCAGCTACACAGTTGCTACACATGGTGCTTGGCTGCCACTGCTTTTTCTTGGTTATTAAATTCAAAAACTCACACGAGAAAAAGTAGTCATTCTTTCTTTCTAAAGTGTTGACAGTCAGAGGTTCAGCCACTGCAGCTACTTTGTAATGAGTATGTCTACCTCCTGTCACTTCAAATAATGACCTAAACTCCCCTGTCAGTTTTCTTTGGAAAACTCCCCAGATTTTTCCAAGCTGACATCTCTTTAGGAGAGAGCAGGTTTTCCTCCACGTTCTTTGTCATGAAACCCAGCTGGATAAAATCTATGAGGGTACTGAAGACAGAATATTGACAGAACTGATGGGAAATGAAAGCAAAATAAGCTCAGTCTCTCACTCTACTATAATCTTGTAACACAACACTTGGTGTTAAACTACTACAGAATCACACCATGAAACCTGAGGATTTCACCCGGCCTCTGCAAGCAGACGTCACCAGAACAGGAGATAAATGTGAAGGCTATTTTTTTTATGCTGTATCTGAGTTATAATTATATCTTTTGTTGATTCAGCTGCCATTAAGGATTGCAGGGAAGACAGAAGACAAGAGGTGGAAAGACTGAGAGGAAATCTAATTAGGAAGCAAAGGAATTGCAAGAGATTCAGGTGGGCAGTGTCTTGTGACTTCACTGTGGGGATTCTGAGAGCTGGACTTCCAGGACTGGTTACTGCTAATGCTTTTATACGGAAGTAGAGAGCTACTTCTTATCAAAATACAGAAGAAGAACAACTACTTACAGTGAAAATCTTTAATTTATGAAAGTAAGCAAGCAAATAGACAACACAAAGTGAGGAAAGTGAGAAATCAGAAAAGTATTTTATCTGAAAGAAAATCCTTTGAGTTAGACCAAGAGACAAAGAGTTTGAGTATCTGTTAAGATCCAATTATTAAAATTAAAATTATCAGAGAGATGCTTTGACCTGAATTAAGGTGAAAATGAGATACATGAAAGTCAATAGTACAGCTTTTTATTTAACAGTAAATGTGAGGCCGAAGGAGAGATAAGCAAAGGAGTGGAGGGGAAAGAAAAAGAGAGTGACAGAGAAACAGATGAAGTAGAAAAAAATATCATGACTCTGTAGATTCCAACAACATCCTGTTGGTCCTCTTCCAGTCTTCTCAGTGATGGCAGTCTTGTTGAGATGGTGGTTGTAAACTGTATTCATCAAGTGGTGACGGAAGACGTCCACAAAACACCAGGTTTGTGGGGTTTATTATGCTGAGGCTAGGTGGGAATGCCATGTACCTCCCCTGGATGAGGTTATACTGGATCACAGGACACTTCCTGCATATTTATATCTTCCTAGATGTTGCTGCTGTCTCTTAAGTTAGTGTAGTTGAATCAATCATGGCCCATCAGCCAAGGTGAATCCTTCATCCCATCGGTGAATGTCCCAGTACCTGGGAGGGGAGTTTTCATAGCTGAGTCATCATGTAAGGGAGGGCATTGGCATGATAGGAAGGGTTTATCTCACCTCAAAGGATTTGCCTCTTATCAGCCTTTTCCCATATCTGGAAACCCAGTTTGTAACCTCAGGCCCTTCTGCACCTGGGAGGCCACTCCGTGCATCCCTAGTAAAGCCCCCCGCCACTTGTTCGAACCATTAGCACCAATAGTCCAGTGTCTGACATCACCTGTGTGGTCACTGCAAGTGGTCAAACGTTTGAGTCATTAATCACCAGCAGTCCAGTCTCTCACAGTATTTGAGGTCCCTCCCAGGCTTTCTGACACCAGGCAAAGCATATATCCAATCTCTCTGACCATGGGACTTCAGATCCCTTAGCCTGAGTTTGTCAGTGAACTGGATTAAATGCAAAACCACACAACCCCCCAAGAATGAACCAACCCAACACTCTCACCTGCCAGTAATGTGCCTTTGCTGCAGTGCTACAGGACAGAGTATACCGTCAGAAACTTCCCTATGGTTCGTTTGTTGTGCAGTTACTGAGAGCAGGAGGTGATATTGCAAGGCAAGTAAATAATAAAAATCTCCGTCATGTCAAGGAGAAAACCTTCAAGGACAAAGGCATCTGGCAGGAAGTGCCACTGAAGAGAACACCAAGGTTCATAGGCAGCTACTGCAGACAAGCTTTTAATTAAAAAGAGAATAAAGAGAAACAGCACAAGAAAACTGATCCAGTGAGAAAGAAAAGGCAGAGAGGCCTGAGTGATTTTTTCTTTTTTAGTACTTCATTCTACTGTTTATGAAGCAAATGCTTAAACAAGCAGTACTGATGTTGTCAGTAATACTGTAACATTTGCCTTGAGTTCCTTTGTTGCTCAGGGAACGTGTCAGATTTTCAGTGCATTTAGCCTCACCAATTCCTTCACAAATCACTGCTGCAGAATGGTGCAACCACACCAATTTTACTAGAAATGAAATGCTGACAAAATGAAATTTCTCCTGTGCTGTTTCCTGGTATTCTGAATTCAGGGTAATCTTTTCATTAATTTGGTTCAGCAAAAAGCTAAGCTACAAAAACATGGTATTCCTGCAGGATTAAATAATAAAGATCGGCAGTGAGATACAAAAAATACAGCATTTGTACCTTTGTGGATTCTAGTGCAAGTTTGTGTCAACAGAATATTTTTCAGAATATAAGCACATAATATTAGCAAGGATGATAACAGGAGATAAATGTCAGAGACAAAAGACACTGAAGCTCTCAGTAACTTCACAAGCTGGTGTTGGAACTAAAATGAAATGCCCTGTGCTAAATAAAATGCCTTTGGTCACAGTATTTCTTGCTATAAATATTTTATGTTGGATAGTAATGACCAGCTTTATTTTTAAGGCATTTGCCGTGACCTCCAAGGCAGACAGTGGAAGGAAGCTGGTTGCATTGATTGAAATGTTGTTGCTGAATTCCAGATGAGGGATGCAGACATCTCATGCAGCTGTCTCTGGCTAATCCAGCAACTAGAAATAATGCTATATGAATGTACCATTTTTTTTACCCAATGAGAATTTAATTCAATATGTTTCTTTTTCACAGGTTAAAGAACTCAAGGAAGAAGTACATGAGAGGGGAAGCTTGTTTCCTTCCTCATGTGTGAGAACTGGAAGTCATTCTAATAAAATTTACCAGTCATTCTAATAAAATGTTACTCTGTTGTGAGACTGTTACTCTCACAACAGAGTAACAGTCATGGACAAAAATATTCCTAAACCACAGTGGTTCTGCAGTGAGATTGAGTCATTTGGAGACGGACGCTTGACTTTTTTCTTGTCTTAATGACATGGAGGTTCCTTTAGGTATTTCACTGATGTTCAAAATTTGATTTGGAAGTCACTGGGAAACAAATGTGGTGAGCGGCAATGTAAATCCTTCAGACAGCTAAACTTGTGTGTAGCAAGGACAATAGCAGAGTGAAGGTACAGTGTTTTGCAAATCCATTTTAATTCTTCAAATGTCCTCTATGGAATAAGAAATGTTTCCCTTCCTCGCTGCATGATTAGGCAGCTTGGTAGTAGAAAAATCAGTGCTTATTTGTGAGTATGATTTTGTGTGATTTTGATGCTGCATGAAAGCCTTCACAACGTTAGGCTTTTTTAAAAATGCTCATGTTTTGAAATGAAGTGAGGGTTACTGTATGAGAGAGTCACAGTAATAAATTGTCATAGTCTCTATTCTGTAAAACTCAAAGCTTGAATTCAGATAAATATAGACAATGAAATTTGGCCAGCCATGCAACTCATCAAGCCAATTAGATATTGTCTCCCATATCATTATTCTATTAGTTGGCCTATAGTAATGGCTTTTGTGTAACAGAGGAAGCAATTTTGAAGTAATAAATTTGTTATAAGTCATCTGAATGCTCAGGTGCAGGCTCAATCCATATATATGTCCTTTCAATACCATGGATCATGTGTTCCCATTGAAGCATTGTAAACATTCAAGAATAAAATTTGGAAGAATAAGTTAATAAATTACTTTCTTTCTCTACAAAGTATTTATATGATAATATTTGTTACTATAAAGAACAATAATGTCTGTTGGCAAAACTTAGGCTTTGAATTATTTGTCTTTTCTGAGTTTTTTCCTGTTTTTCCAATCTTATTCTACTGTGAGGTACATTTGCCTTTCTACTGTCCCATAATGCTTCTTCAGCTTAATTTTTATCTCAAATACACTATTATCATGTTGCAATTTCTTTGTTGACTGAACAGAAGGAGAAAATGCAGGAAAGTAGTAATTAAGAGTAAAACAAACTCTGCTATATCCTACTTTTTCCTGCTGATTTCTTTCTAGGTCACCACCTCTTTTCATAAAACAACACACCAGTGCTCCCATCCATAGAACAGCAAATTAGTGGAAAACAGTTTCCACTACATGAATTTTCTCCCTTATACCACTGCCAATGTCAGCAGTAAATTTGCCTGGAAATGCAGCTTCTTTTCTCTGTAAATGAACAGGTGTTCTGCTTTTGAGTTCAGCAAGATCCATTGTCCAGCTCTGCCTTGTCCATGTCTCCTATTCTGAATTATTACACTGAACAGGAGACTACCAAGAAAGCAGAACCATGTGTACATGACTGGGGAACCTCCTGCTTTAATAAGGCACTTTCTGGAGTGTTAAAGTTCAAGCCTCCCAGTGTCAGAGCATTTCAGAAACACTGCTTGGTCTGAGTTTAGTCTTAGTCCCTTTCAGGGCAAGGCTGGATCTCTTCATCATCAAGAGCTTTAGCTCTTCACGTCTCATCAAGAGCTTTAGCTCTTCACACACTGATTCTGCAGCCACAGAAAAACACATCGTCTTGCATATTAGGTATTCTTTGCATCAGTAATCTGTTCACAAAGTTGTTGAATTATGAAGTGACACATCTGATTCACTTGACAGTTCCCTTACAGCTGGGCAAATTTTGGGGAATGTAAGGAAGAGCACTAGCTGATGACAGGCAATAAGCAGAAAAAGGGCACTGTGAGGCAACAGAAAGAGCTTAAGCAAATTAACCATTAATTTGTAACCTTACATCTCAGTAGAAGACCTGCCAGATGGTCAACGTGTTGACACCTTCACAGGTTGAATATCTGTAATAACACTCCTTAGGATATAAATATGGTACCCAAAATTGTTCCATACCATTGAAAATATATTACAGAAGTTGAAAGAATAAGGACACTTTCTGCCAAAGAGTGAATTCAAATAGTGTAGACTACAATATTTGTTACTGAAGCTGTCAAATTATGTACAGCTAATTAAATGTCAGTGAGTGAGAGTCCCAGAAAGTTTCAAAATATGACAAAGCTGCCAGTGAAATACATCAGTCTGCAAGTGACTTTAACAGAAAGCAGTAGCAAAAGTGGTAGACACTGCTACACGACCATGTTGGACAGTGGAGGACCGATCAGGACATGAGGGCTCTGGACCAGGCAGGCCCAGTCTACAATTCTACCAGCAGGAACAAGAACATGAAGAGCACAGGCAGTGGTACATCTGGAAATGCATTTTTAAAGGCTTTTTGAAAGTATGAGTGCAGCACCTGCGTGCAGCACTTTGTGCTTAAAAATGGAGAAGCACAGGATGTCAGCAGAAAGCAAGCTTTACAAAGTGCTTGTTCAGTGCCTCAGTCTCCCTGCCACCAGCTGACACCTAACTGAAGGGATGCACCCTGACTAGCATTGGGAAGATTCAACTCTTTCATTCAGCTCTAGCCCTCATTCTGCCCTTCCTGTCTGTGACTAAGGTCTGTATCAGCCACTCACAGAGAAACACCTCGTCCTGTATCTGTATCTCTACTATTGCTGATGTTGCTGAATACACTCCACACCTGAAGCTCTTGCTGACCCTCCTTGCTGTGCTGCTGTCTTCTCTTGTGTCTATTCATCCTCCCTAACACCAGTTCAAGATTTCTTTTAGGTAATTCCCCGCTTTTCTCCTTTGAGGAAGAGTTTTTTGTCCTGTCCACTCCACGACCTTTCCTTTGATGACATCCTCTGCCTAATATGCTTGAACTACTATATCTAACCTTAAAAAAACATACAATTTTTTTTAACTATTCCGTCACCCATAGGTAATCTCCTTTGATCAAATAAAGTATTTCTTTCTTCTTTTCTTCAGCTATCTAATGATTAGCTTGAAATTAACTTGGCCAAAACTGAGCTCCTTTCAATCCTTTGCTAACTTCCATGCTTTTCTTAAGCACTGATCACACAAGTACTATTGTTTCCTGTTAGTCTGGTTCACAGTTGAGCTGCAATTTTTAACACTTCTTTCTCACTTTCTCTGCATACTTACCCTCAGCCATGTTTATCCTCCCAGTACTTTTCTAAACTGTGGTCCTGCCTATCTGCTCTTCTTATTCAACAATTTCAGTCAGATCATTGCCTGCATGCATCTTGGATATAATCCCCTTCTTCTGGCCTTTCCCAAACTTAATAATACTGGCATAATACTTCAGCACTCAAAGAACAGATGAACTCATTTTCCTCAGCTGCAGTGAATTTTTTGCTTATCCTCCTATTCACCATCATATGAAAGTTCCTTTTAAAAGTTCCTTTTTTCATATCTGCCTTATATTCATTGTGTTAGTTATGATTGCTTTGAAAATCCCATTTCTCGATAATACACAAGGACCTTTACATTCTTGCTCCCTACTGCTTCTTGCACTCTAACTGCTGCCTTAAATTAAAGAGGAAAGTATAGCAGATACATGGATCAAGATCTAAAAAAAAAAAACAGAAAAAAAGAACAAAGTAACAAAGTCATCTCCTATGGCTGCATGGGGATATAAGGTTTATTTATTTTATTTACCAAGAGATATAAGGTTTATTTACTTTAGAGTTTTCAAATGATTCAGAGTGATGAGTTTGCAACCAAGGTTTTATTACTTCCTTTTAAAGGCCGTGTATTCTCCCACTCTGATGTGCCCTCACATGTTTAACTTCCAAACATTTCACAACACACCCAACTGCGTAACCATCTATTGATGAAGTTAATTTTATCGAAAGTGGGTTTTAAGTTAAAACAGGGTGACACTATTTGTGTCTAACTGTTAAAACTGTGATAGCAGTAAAGTGATGGGGGCTTGTTGGAGTCCAAGGTGTGCCTTTGGCAGCCTTGGCAGGTCAGGGAGCCCTGGAGACCCAGGGAGGGGGTCCCAGACCCTGGCTGGAAGCCAAGAATGAAGGAGTTTTTGATCTTAGTCCATGGGAAAAATTACCAACACTGCGAGAAACATTGCAAAACATGAGAGTTTAAAATAAGTAGTGATTTAGTGTGTTGCAAGGTAAAAAGGTAGATTTTAGGATTTTTAGCATAAAGATAAAATACTTAAGATGGAGGCTTTTGGGCGTTACCCTGCTCTTCTTCTTCTTCTTCTCCTCCATCTTCTCTGGTGATGGTGGCACAAAATGATTGGTAGAATGAAAAAGAGGTAGGAATTACGTGTCTAGAATAGGTGCAAATTAATTGGTATAAAATGGTAAATAATAAATACATTGTGAAGAATGGTTGGATCATGGAAAGGGTACAAAAGGGACGGGACAGCCCAGGACTGGGCAGTTCCCGCTCAGACACGGTTGGCATCAGACTCACGGCCGGAGCTGAGAGCCAGCTAGAGATAAGAAGAAATAAACAACTTGAAACAACATCTGCAGGCGTTTTCTCATCTGTTCGGGCTCAAAGGTAAAGCTTCACAGTGGAGGGAGATAAAAAACCTGGACTTGTGCGGAGTCCAAAACTCCCACAGGGGCTGAGGATGAAATGCTGCTGCTTTAGTTAGGTTTGGGGTGGTATTCCTTCTGTTCCTGTACAGTTAAAAGTATGTCACGAATATGATGAGTGTTTTCTGAATAAACACATTCAAATAAAAAAGGATTCTCATTCTCATTAATAGAGTCTCTTCTAGTTTCTAATAGTCTCTTCTGGTTTCTAAAAGACTGAAGCAAAAACCAGAATAAAAAAGGGAAAGACATCCCCTTCTTTGGTTTATAACCTTAAGGTAAGAAAAGATATGGCAGTTCAAACAAACAAAAGGAGGCTAAGGAAGTAAGGGATAGCCAGAGGTCTTCAGTAGTCACACAGCCAGTTTGGCTGATGATTATACCAGATAAAATTAAAGTTCTGAACAAGCTTTTATGGTGTTGTTAGCAGAAACAAAGGAACATGCTAAACATAGCTATTTTAGTTTATCACTGCCCAAATCAGAATAAGGAAGCTGTGTTTAAAGGTCATCATGCTATGCGAATCACAGGGGAAGATTTGAAGGAAGATCACCATGGATTTGGGTAAAACTGCTCTTTCAAATGTTATCTTAGACCCTTTCTCCTCACGTGCTTTTTGTCACACTCACATATCCTCCTTCCTCTGAGACAGTCATATTTAACAATTTGTCATAAGCAGAGGCTGTATCCCTCTTTGTGGCTGCACAGTCCTTAATACAAGGGAGGCCTAAGCAAGGTGCAGCCCATGGTTACTAGGAGAACTCTCATCACAGCTCTTCCGTATTTCTGTGCCCTTTGCTTTGCTTGCAAAGTTTAGTAAGAAATAAAAACATCAACATTCAGAGCACTGAGATCTTTAAACCCCTGTCTGTATATCCCTTGTGCACGATGTATGGGGCAGGAGCCGACAGAAAGGTTGTATCTGGGCATATAATTTGAACTGATGATAAAAACAATGAACAAGACCAAGGTTCTTTAGTAACTCAAATAGGTTTAATACTTGTATCTTGACCCTATAGGTCATGCATCTAAATCTTCATACTGGCACCACTGCACCTTGTTGTGGTTTAGGAATGGTACTCCCCGGTTCAGTGCTCCCACTGAGACTCTCCAAACCATGTGCCATTCACTTGCCCCCTCTCCTCTCCCTCTCCCCTCTCTGTGGAGGGCTGGAGATGAGAATTGGAGGCACAAAATGTAAAGATCATGGGTTGAGATAAGAACAATTTACTGGGAAGGGCACTGCACACGGGACACCACACACCACGCACCTCACAGTGCACACGTGTGCCACACACAGAGCCCGCCCCAGAGACATGCTCTGATCATCTGCCCTCCGTGTAACACCTGCCTCAAAGGATAGCACTGCATGACTACCTTCTGTCAGGCATTTCACCTCTTGACTTCACAAATCTAAATGATATTCACTTTTTCTATAATTTCCTTTTCATTTAAGAGGCTGGAAACAAATTCTGTGAAGTACACCAGGGCCATTCACACTTACCTTCACTGTGTCTTAGACCACAAGCTTTCAGCACAGAGCTCCTGGCACTCTACAAAACAAACAGATTTTCTGTTTCCAGCTGATGGCTTTACCTTAAGGGGATGACTGGCTGCTGGGAACCTGTGCTTGGTCCATGAGCTGATCAAGGTAGCCCAGTCTCATTTCCTTCTGTTTTACTGTGTTTCTGCTTCCATTTCATCTCAGCAGGCTGTCAAGGTTTTCCTGAGCCAAATGAGCCAGAAAAGGGAAATTGTGACTTCTGACAGTCTGTATTGTATCAAAAACGAAACAGATTTCCTGGGGTGAAGTAGATGGTCTTTGCAACCTAGGGCTTTCTCCCCAGTCAATAATGTGATGCCTTTAATGGTATAAGTGGCTCAGAAACGGGAAATTATTGAAGTTAATGAATGAATGAATTGCATGATATAGTCAGGCAGCCAGAGCATACGAGTTAATCTAGACAATCACAACACTAGATCAAACAAGTCATGGTTTGGCTAATTAATGCATCCCAGTCAAGAATACAACAAGAACCCTTGGACATTGGACAGTTAGCTGATAGGTTAGGAAAAATTTTGTTCTTTCTCACATTTATAACAAATGGCTTGTAGTAAACACATTAATACTAACAAGTCAGCAATTAACAACTTCACAGACTATACCTGGCTTTTCTGAAAGCTACAAAAAGACAGACTGTTGAGCAAACTGAGATTAAAGCTCTGAACAAGAACAAAAACAAGTCTAGAGCTGCTTAAAGCAAAACTTGAGTGGCTGGATAGGACTGCCCTGGAGCCAGCAGTACCAGCACTGCTCACGTTCTTGGGGAAGTGGCCTCCTGAGTCATGGCCTTTGCCAAGAGTACGAAGGCCTAAGAGCATTCCCCGTTTGTTCAGCTTTGGGTTGTTGGTTTGTTTGATTTTACTTTTGGTTGGTTGGTTGAATTTTTTGGGGTTTTGGGGTTTTTTTGTTGTTGTTGTTTTTTGTTTGGGGTTTTTTTGTTTGGTTTGGTTTTTTGTTGTTGTTGGTTTGGTTTGGCTCGGGTTTTTTTTGTTTGGTTGGGTTTTTTGTTTTGGGTTTTTCGTTTTGTTTTGGGTTTTTTTTGTTGTTGCTGTTTGTTTTTTGCTTTTAAAAATTATATCTCTCTTCCATCTTGGCTTATTCATTTCCATGTAAGTCTTCATGCCCCCCCTCAAGGGCTCAAGTGGGAAATAGAAATTCCAGGTCCAGTATTAAGTAATATAGACAATCAAATAATAAAGATATAAGTAATTTCTAGTATTTAATAAAGATTTATGAAGCCTTTTGTATCTCACACTTGAGAAAGACCTAATGAATTCATATCTAGAATCTCTTGTAATGTGTCACAATCTGCTGTGATAGGATGCAGTTAGGGAAGTGATCTTCCAGGATTTCTTAGTTGTTCTGCAAGGCTAGATATAATCCCTCTTAGCAATTCCAGTAAATGTGTGAGTTAAAATGTATAGATAGAGAAGATTTCTCAGAATTTAAACTCTAGATCATGCCAAAGGGAATTTCTCCATTTTGTCTTAGTTTATATTTCTAAGCAATATTCTCCTGAAGCCCAAATATGAATACATTGAATCTATCCAGACTGGAGGTCACAAATTTACAAATAATTTCTAAGATCTTTATGTGTATACATATACATAAATATATATCTACACATATACATATAAATACATATATATATGTACACATATATATTATACATACATATATGTATATATATACCTATACATTTAACACCAGCTTTGAAAAACAGCAGTTCTTTTCTTAAGGATATGGATATTTCAGAAACAAGCAGATTTTTACAAGTTTTTGGATTTTCCCATAATGGAACTTTCTAGGGTAATTGTGCAGGAATCAGGATTATTCCTGATTTATTGAATGTTTTTCTTGGTCAACTCTAGGCAAGTGTAGCATTACAACAATCCAAAATTTGTGGAAGGCAAAGTAAGTAGTGATAAAACTCTGTCCAGGGCAGACACAAAAAGAGGTCTCTCACCCTGAGCTATTCCTTATATGCAAGCATAGACCTATCAGATCGGAGCAAGAGGATAAACCAAACTGGCAGTGTGGCATTGCTGGAGCTGGCTGCATTCCTCTGAAAAGAGAATTAGTAATCTAGATACAGAAATAGGTCCAGAAAAAGCACAGAGGAAATGCTGCAAAGAACAAGCTTCAGGAGTTTGAGCTAGTTATCTTACCAAAATTAATACTGAAAATTATTTGGTATAGAAGTGCCTACAGGGGAGAAAATATAGAACATTGTAAGTCCCTTAAGTTTCCCAGAGAAAGATCCAGTTAAAAGATACAGTTACGTTGAAACCAACTGAATTCAAATTACTTTCAGATTTTAGTGAGGAGAGTCAACAACAGAGTGGCATGGCTGCAAAATTGTGCTTCTCTACATTTTACACAATCACAGAATATTCTAGGTTGGAAGAGACTCATGAGCATCACTGAAGTCCAACTCCTGGCCCTGCACAGGACAGTCCCATAAATTACATCAAGTGTCCAAGAGTGTTGTCCAGACGCTTCTTGAGCTCTGTCAGGCTTGGTGCTGTGACCACTTCCCTGGGGAGCCTGTTCCAGTGCCCAACCACCCTTGGGTGAAGAAACTTTTCCTGATATCCAACCTAAACATCCCCTGGCACAACTTCAGGCTGTTCCCTTAGGTCCTGTCACTGCTTCTTCACAGAGAGAAGAGATCAGTGTTTGCCCCTCCTCTTCGCCTCACAAGGAAGTTACTACAATGAGGTCTCCCCTCACTTTCCTCCAGGCTGAACAGACTAAGAGGTTCAGAGGAAGGATTTGACTAAGGGCTGCCTGCATGCCTCTGGAGTTTGGGGAAAGGTGATCCAGAGGCCCTGGAGAGAGCAAATGGACCAGGCCTAGGTGCTGAGGAGAGAGTCATGAGCCTGTTGAATCTGAGATGAGTCCCTCCAGCCCTGAAAAAGTCCATCACTAGTCGATGATCTGAAATTTGGAAGCTGCATGACCTATAAAAAGTTTCTTATTTAAACAACTCTGTACGAAGACATGCAAAATAATTCAATATTCCAGGAAGAATTTTCTCAAACTGGGCTCAGCTTGCTGCATAGTGGGTCACAAATCTTAGTTTACTCCAATAAAAATTGGTATGTCTTTTTACTCCAAGAAAATTTAAGCTGAATATTGTAGGCAGTGTTATCTATACTTTTTATATCATAATTACTATTGGTATTTTTATAGTTGTTATTATTATGACATTTTTATTATCCTTTGTTAAATGCTCACTATGTGCTCCACACCATAGAAGATGCAGTAGACAAACCTGCCCCTGTGTGCATATTTCAGCCAACAATCTGGCAATTTAAAATGCATAGCTGGAATCCACATTAAAATTAATAGTGCTCCACTTGAGCACAGTGGTCTGCCTGAGCATTATAAACTGCAGGATTGGGGCTATGAGGATTTGCATGCGGATATAAGATCCCCTTTCGTCTCTTAATCAAAGCTTATGGCTGATACAGACAGTGTAATTTTCATACCTTGGAAGGACACAAGAACTACCCCAAAACCAGGTGTGTGACTTTGTGGATTTGTAGTTGTTTTACGTATTTTGAGAGGAAATCTTTCTTGGACCAAAATTTCATGTGAACCAGAGGCTCCTTCAACCCAGCAGCCTGCTTTGCTGTGGACAGGGGCTCTGGAAATCACCTGTGGCTCTGGGGCAACGCTGGGAGTTGCTGCCAGCAGGTACTGGACACAGCCAGCAACCCTCGGTGGGGATGGGCAGGCCAGCAGCACCTGCTGCAGGACTTGGAGCCTGGCTCCTGCGTGGTGACACCTACACTGCTCCAGGTTTCCTGACAGAAGCAGTTAGCAACACCAAGTCTGTTTCTGGAGCCAGCAAAAGGACCAACCTGAGATGTTTTGAAGGAAGCCATTGAGGTTCAGTTAATCAGCATTTCTGGTGGAAATTGTTTTCATCAGTACACATTGGATTCATCCTTGGATCTTCAGTCACTTTAACTACAAGTCTGTCTGAGTCCTATTCACTTGTGTGCTTAAAACTGAAAAATACATGAATGAAAAAGAAGAACATAGCCAGTGGAAATTAATCCGTGTTGCAATTTTGTTTCACTATTAAAGAAGAAGAAACTGATGCAGCTGATCATGAGGAAGGCTGCGGGAGTAATTTGCACAAAAGGCATTTGGGAAGTTGTGTCTGTTTGAAAGACAGGTACCTCCTAAGGGAGGCAGGAGCCTCCCTTGGAACTGAAAATGTAACCCCCTTCCCCCCAAGTCATTATAATTTTGAAATTAAGGGGCTTTCAGGCAAAGATATGAGGAACAGGAATAACAGTTCTTTAATAACATATGTATATATAACAAGGCAAACAAACAGCTTTAACTGTGTCAGTGACACCAAACAGGACCAGAGCCCAGTGCCGCCTCTGGCCCCAGGCCCTTTCCCGTGGGTGCGGTGCCGCTCACGGCCGGCAGGGGCGCTGGCGGCTCCCGGTGCGCGGGGCGGGGGCGGTGGTTCCCC